>JBAMJV010002764.1:0-50579 GCA_037951105.1 Echinarachnius parma | reverse complement strand
GAAGATGGGGGGGGGGGGGTGGTGGAGGTTGGAAATGAAGAATGAAGAAGGATGGTGAGGAGGAGGTGTAGGAGGGGGCGGGGCAGGGGAGTGATAAAGTGAAACCGCGCAAAACTATAATTGGTATGTGCGGTTGCAGACGACATCACGCTGTTTTGAACTGACGCAGAGAAAAACCATATCCACCGCACCACGAATGTGCACTGTGATGCACTTTCGAAATAGCAGCAAACTTATTTTCTTTATCAACAATGTCTTGGCGGGAAATAGATGAGGAGTGGGGAGAGGAGGGATCGAGCGAGACTATGTGGATGTATAAACGATGTCGCAATCACTGTTTACACCGTTCTAAACCCAAAATGTGTAAATATTGTGAACAAGTCAAAAATGGATTCTAATCAAAATCAAAGTCGCTTTATGATGAAATGTTGTCAACGGTTTTTAATAATTGAAAGTATCATCGAGATTATAATGTCCTTTGTTACTGAAGTACACGTACTTCGATGCAAGCTCACGACTTTGGAAAAAAGAGGGGGGGGGGGAGGGAGAGAAGGGGCCCTGAATTAGGAAGAGGACAGGATGTTTCTAAACTGGGAGTATACTATAGTATGTGCTGATGTAGAATACCTATGTCGCAATCGTTGTTTACATCCAAACCACCATTAAAATAATGTATAATCGAACTCCGATTTTAAGTTGTATTGTATCGGGCCTGATTATAAACATGCACCATTCGTGGCATTGCGATTCTATATACTGTAATTTAATATACTTTCGTAAAAACATAAACATTGACATTGCCATTTACTCTTGTAATAACAACGCCATGGCATGTTGGAAAATTGAGTGGGTGGAGGGTGGGCGGGGTAAGGGTGAAGAATTGACGGGGGAAGCTCGGGGGATAGGCAAGTGATTGGCGGAGGGTGGACGGAGGATGGACGGAGAATTTGAAGAGTACAGTACGGTATACGTGTTGATCATGCATTACGTTAAATATTAGCTCAAGCAAACGAGCTATATATGTTTTACTCATTACGTCTATGCTAAAATAAAACATCCAGAAAGAAGGAAATTTCGGTCCAAAAGACAGATCATTTTACGAATTAGCTCCTATAGGTCCAAGCGAAATGCACGCACTTTCACTCGGAAAGGAGTGGTCCCTAATATCCAGTAAGTACTAATATCTAAGTTGGTCTACCATGGTTTACATGGTTAAGGAGCGGGTTTTTTTACCCCTTTAGCCTACATAATTTACAACCGACGACCATTTACGCTTAGCGTGATCTAACAACTGATGGTGGGGAGGGGGCGCTATACTTATTTGGGAGTATACACACTTTATCTTGATAAGTTTTTTATTTTTTTAATTCTTAACCCTTTGTTTTGTATTGATTTGTATCAAATTATTGGGGGTTCATGCCTCCCCCCCCCCCCCATCCCCCCCCCCCCTCCCGTAGCAACGCTTTTCTCTGTAATGAACACTTGAGATAAAAACATGTCTTATGACATAAACATTACCATTGCAAATTGACAACAAACCGTCGTGTTCACGTCAATGTTGATTTAATATGAGAAATAATGAGAGTAAGAGAGTTGCCAATCTCTCAATATTTATTGTATAAATTAGGTCAATAGTATATCAATTACAAGTACGAAACAATACTGTTTATGATGGTACCATGCACCATATCGCACTATCATGACGATGCAAACCTCATTATTTGTGTGTAATTTATGTGTGTAATTTATATTATTTAAATATACATTCGCACGTACGCAATTGGGTTATCTTACGTGTGAGAAAACAAATTATGTTTTATTTTGATAGGATAAGATTCTCAAGTTTGTAAATAATTGTTGTTTTAATGTTGATAACTTTCTATTACTTGGTCCTTTTATATTGGCCACATTTGTATAGCGGATGCGTCTGGACGCTTCTAGAGAAGTGACCAATTTGAGTATATTAAATAGCGAGGGAAGGGGCAGAGGATGGAGATGGGTGTGGCAGAGGATGGTAAGGGGTGTGGCAGAGGAGGGTAAGGGGTGTGGCAGAGGAGGATAAGGGGTGTGGCAGAGGAGGGTAAGGGTGTGGCAGAGGAGGGTAAGGGGTGTGGCAGAGGAGGGTAACAGGTGTGGCAGAGGAGGGTAAGGGGTGTGGCAGAGGAGGTGTCGGGTGAGGCAGAGGAGAGTAAGGGGTGTGGCAGAGGAGGGTAACAGGTGTGGCAGAGGAGGGTAAGGGGTGTGGCAGAGGAGGGTGAGGGTGCGGTAAAGGATAATAAGGGGTGCGGTAGAGGAGTGTAAGAGGTGTGGCAGAGGAGGGTAAAGGGTGTGGCAGAGGGGGTAAGGGGTTTGGCAGAGGAGGGTAAGGGGTGTGGGCTGGCAGAGGAGGGTGAGGGTGCGGTAAAGGAGGGTAAGGGGTGTGGCAGAGGAGGGTAAGGGGTGTGGCAGAGGAGGGTAAGGGTGTGACGGAGGAGGGTGAGGGGTGTGGCAGAGGTGGGTAAGGGTGTGGCAGAGGAGGGTAAGGGGTGTTGCAGAGGAGGGTAAGGGTGTGGCAGAGGAGGGTAAGGGGTGTGGCAGAGGAGGGTAAGAGTGTGGCAGAGGAGGGTGAGGGGTGCGGCAGAGGAGGGTAAGGGGTGTGGCAGAGGAGGGTAAGGGGTGGGGCAGAGGAGGGTAAGGGGTGTGGCAGAGGGGGGTAAGGGGTGTGGCAGAGGGGGTAAGGGTCTTGGCAGAGGAGGGTAATGGGTGTGGCAGAGGAGGGTAGGGTGCGGAAAAGGAGGGTAAGGGGTGCGACAGAGGAGGGTAATGGGTGCGACAGAGGAGGGTAAGGGTGTCGCATGCAGAGGAGGGTAAGGGTGTCGCATGCAGAGGAGGGTAAGGGGTGCGACAGAGGAGGGTAAGGGGTGTGGCAGAGGAGGATAGGGGTGCGGAAAAGGAGGGTAAGGGGTTCGACAGAGGAGGGTAAGGGGTGCGACAGAGGAGGGTAATGGGTGTGACAGAGGGGGGTAAGGGGTGCGGCAGAGGAAGATAACTTGGGGTGTGGCAATTACGGAAGTGAAATGGGAAGAGTAGGTATGTGACAGGAGAGGGCAATTGAGAGGCAGGGGAGAGGGTTAGGGTTGATGGGAAAGAAACAGGTGTGTCAGGGGGGGGGGGGGGGGGGCACAGACGAAAAGGAGATCGGAGGGTAGTGAAACAATACAGATCTTGCTCAGGTACACTCATAATAACTATGCTCAATATGCGATGCGTGGTGGACACATTGGGAGGTGGGCTGTTTGGGGTGGAGAAAGATTTTGAAAAATGCAATTAAATATGTCGTGCATTGTGGTGGTTTCTACCATATCATCGTTGTTTACCAACTGCCGAACTCGTAATCATGAGCCTATAGTATATCCCCTAATGTAGTATACATAAATGTTGTGAATTTTTTTGCTATAATCTTGGAAACATTTTTTAATTTGGTCTTAATACATTACTGATGAGAAAAAGTGATGTTTCCATTTTTTATTTTTGGTCCCAGGGTGCATTTTGGCGATTTTAAAGATAATTAGCTAATTTGCATATTTGTGAAATAAGGTCAGGGGTCATTTTCTATCTAGGAATAGTACAATATTGATAAAAACTAGTATTCTAGGGTATTTTGAGGCAAGGATTCCATTTCCGGTGCTCGTTTGTAAGTGCTGTATGGGAAACACTCTGAAATCCAAGATGGCTTCCCCTAATTTGCATATTTATGAATATTATTGATTTTCAGTGGCTACAGCCCCTAATAAGCAATAATTTCGGGTTATTATTTGTCAGTTATGTTATAAGTATGTATTTAATATATCAAAGATGAGTTGCCATCGTGGCAACCTCTAGCAATGCATATTATTTGCATAATTTTGTATTTTACCTAATTTCAATATTTCACCAAATCGAGTATATTGGGAACCCGGCAAGTAAAAAAGACAAATAATACCACTTTTCCAAGGTTTTGGGGGGCAGCAGATCCATTTTTGATACTTATTTACCTGTATCACCATGGCATCCATCTCAAATCCAAGATGACTGCTCCCTTAATTACACATGTTATGATACACGACTATATTATTTCGGTTATATTAAATTGATATTATAATGTTTTGACTTTTAATTATTGGAATGAGCAACTAGAATACTTGAATCACAATGTAGTTGTTTGCTTAAAGTAAGCAAATCATACTTTTATAAATTAAATGCCATTTAAGTAGCAAATAGCATTATTTACTTTAAAATGACAATTGCGGCCATCTTGGATTCATGTGGGTTCCCGAGGGGATACAGGTAAATAAGTATCATGAATGGATTCATTGCCCCCTAAAACCTTGGAAAAGTGGTATTACTTGTCTTTTTTACTTGCCGGGTTCCTAATATACTCGATTTGGGGGAATATGCAAATTAGGTAAAATACATAATTATGAAAATAATATGCATTGCTAGAGGTTGCCACGATGGTAACTCATCTTTGATATATTAACTACATACTTAGAACATAACTGACAAATAATAATCCGGAATTATTGCTTATTAGGGGCTGTAGCCACTAAAAATCAATAATATTCATAAATATGCAAATTAGGGGAAGCCATCTTGGATTTCAGAGTGTTTCCCATACAGCACTTACAAACGAGCACCGAAAATGGAATCCTTGCCTCAAAATACCCTAGAATAATAGTTTTTATCAATATTGTACTATTCCTAGATAGAAAATGACCCCTGACCTTATTTCACAAATATGCAAATTAGCTAATTATCTTTAAAATCGCCAAAATGCACCCTAGGACCAAAAATAAAAAATGGAAACATTACTTTTTCGCATCAGTAATGTATTTAGAACAAATTAAAAACTGTTTCCAAGATTATAGCAAAAAAAATTGCTGCTTTACATAACCTGATAGACTACTAATTCGATTTGTTATGTCACGCACTGATGACGGAAGATCTCGCAAGCCAATCAAATTAATGAGCCACACACCCGCTCGATAAGCCAATCACAACCTGGATTACATACACGCCCATGCCTCATCTCAGATCTCGTGATAAGCTCTAACTGATCGAGTTATTGGGTCCCCGTTTTACATCATTAAATAATGATTGCTAGTAAATAATAGTGAATAAATACATAATAATGTGACTATCATCATCATTGTCGTTATAGAAGCATAACCTAGACATCTGTAGATGGAAGTTAAAGAACGTTTTTTGTTTGTTCAAAAATGATAACTATTACGAAAGAAAGTTCTCGATATTTCTTCTTTTTTGTTCTTTAAAATTTTTTTTTTACTGCTCTTCGCTTGTTGTTTGTGTAATTGCGAAGGAATCAAAATCAGTTCAACATCAGAACCATTCAAACTTAAACCCAAACATTTGAAATATTTTGCATTAATTTCCATATTCATCAATTTATAGTAAACATATTATTTGTTCATACAATCTCGTGCATGATTTTGCACGGCAAGAAAATGCATTTTAAATCAACTATTATTTTTCATAACACCATTTATTTATTTATGGTTTCAAAACAACTGCCATGGCAGCCCGCAGGCCGAATTGAGGTAGTTTTACAATAACACAATTACATATAAATATTGCATCTTTTAGAACATTCACGTAATAAAAACATAGATGTACTCTCTGAATGTACTGGAGTGGAAATATGATGCTTTTTAAGAGGGGCATTGACGCCTACCCAATAAATGTGGTCACGACTTTTCCTGAGAAATATATTACTTTTTTTATTCATAATGCGTCATATTTCTCAATTCTCATAACATTTTTTGGTCGCTGCTGGTAAGTTTAAATGCATTCCACATTACGTCTTTTTCGCTTTGAATGATTCCATTCTGAAGGGTAACTTAAAGAGGACGTTTTACGGTCTACCACTTCGATTAGTCTTTCTTGGAAGAGTCGCGGTCGCGGTCGTGGACGTGGTCGTGGTTAGTGGCATAATGAGGTAGGGAATGGACTTTGTTTTCCTCTTACTAATCGAATTATAAAATCAGCTTTGGTTTTTCAAATGTACTTGTTATTGAGATATTTATGATTTAAAGTTGAAGAAATCCCGGGGATTATTTCACATGTGTACAAACTTCTGGCAATAAGTAGGATACTAAGATTGGTAGAGCGCGTGCCTTCCAATCGTGAGGTCCCGAGTTCCAACCCAAGGTATGCCCATCGCGATTTTCCTTCAGCAAGAAAATGTATCCACATTTGCTGCTCTCGACCCAGGTGTATAAATGGGTACCCGGAAGGTGGAACGGAGTTACTTAGCACTGTGTGCAGCTACGAGGTTGCCTGGCTGGAATGCTCCCTATAGGGAGTGGAAATGTGCACTTTGTGTGCTGGATTGAGTGCAGTATGTATCCGATGACCGGGGTAATAATAGTGATGCGCCGCGAGCGTCGAGAGACGGAATGAAAGACGGAATAAGTAGCCATCACCATTATTTTTATTATTACTAGCATTTTGCACTTTCGCTCATTATTCTGCCTTAATTATGACATTTATTAAACATGGGATTTGCACATTTTATTCAATAGGCAAATCAAATACCCATTTTTTGATACCGTATGTTGAATGATTATCAATCACGATCGCTTATGCATGTACACAATCATTTATGTTTCACGAATATATTCATATAGTAAATTTGGGGTCTTTAGACTTTACATTGGAAATAACATTAATGTATTTCACATAGCTGCTACAATATCTGTGTACATGTTTCACCTCATAGGACAACATAGTTTCCTACAAACAAAATATATGACACTTTGAAAAAGGTCATTGACGCCATCCCAATAATGCGGTCACACGACTAAACGAAATATTATTTAGTTCTGATTCAATTGGAAATGGTCTGCTCTATACCGCTATGCCCCATGGGAAGTTTTGACTCCTGGAAAATGGCGGTTAACTTATAAACAGTCATGTAATTTTAGGCTATTATAATAGCCTCTATATATGCCTTATATACTAATAAATAACAAATATTGGCAGTATGATGATATTATAGGCTCAGATATAGTTTATATAGGCTATCGACGAACTCTGTTTACATACCATTTTGTAATGGGTGCATGGTGTGCATTCATACACGTTTGGTAAGTGTATTCAAATAATGCCAACATTTGACATAGCAAGTTTTGTTTGTTTCAAGTTTCAAGTTGATTTTTTTCCAACGAAAAAATCGAAACCATTGAATGGATTTCAAATTAATCATCAAAAGCGGTATTAAACAAAAAATGAAATCTACAGCAGAGGTAGACAACAATATACTGGACAGCCGGACAGTTTACAATAATACAACAGTAAATTAAAACATGTTTGAGTTGGTCTCATTGTTATTGATATTGCATTTCATTTAGTCGAAATGTTCATCGGTATATTCCGCATTATTATAACAGCACAACATACTGCAAACGTGGTAATGTTCGCGGTACATTTATTTTCGCGGATTTCGCGCTGAAGTCCGCGTAATCCGGAGTTCTCGGGTTTGTTTCCCGCCAAAGCCCGAATTATTCGCTCATTTTTTTTAATTTCATATATTTCGGGTAAGTTTCCTTATTCTGAAATCAAAATAATTTTACCGGAAAATGTGCGGATTGTTGTATGCAGACGCTGTGCAGCGCTTTTTGAGATGTGCAACCTACTCCATTCGCGCTAAGATATATTACCTCCACGAATTACTCTCAACAATTGTTTAAAACTGTTCCACATCTGAAATTAAGTGTTTGAATATGATGTTAATTATTTTAATTAACTACATTGTTAGATACAACTGGTACGAACCAGTATAAACTTTGGCTTAAAATCGGTGAAGTTTTGTTGTTGAGAGATGCTCATCTCTCCGCGCTCAAATTCATCGCGGAGCTATAACTGTACAGCCTCTACGAAATCATTCTCAAATAATTTCTTACGACTGTTCCACATCTGACAATGTCTGATAATCTTGTTTCGATTAAGATGTCATTAATCGATTAATTAATTAAACTTATGAAATAATGTTCTACTTAGCAGAGTAGCAGGGCAAAATTTGAAATTTTGAAACTTTGGCTTGGAGTTGTTATTGAGAGATATGCTCTTCTCTCCACGCTCAAATTTATCGCGAAGGCTAGTTTCCTCTACGAAATTACTCTCAAGTAATTTGTTACGACTGTTCCACATCTGATAATCCTAGTTTTAAAGGTGATATTAATCCATTTTATAATATATGAACTACTGAAATAATGTTCCATTTACAAAGACAAACTTGGGCTTGGTGTCGATGAGTTCATGTTGAGAAAATGCTTTTCTCTCTCCTCGCTCAATACAAGTTCATCGCAAAGCTATAACTACACCTTTACGAATTAACTCTCAGAGATTTGTTACGACTGTTCCACATCTGATAGTCTTGTTTTTATAAAGGTTTTTTGATAAATCAGTTTGTTATTAAGTAAACTTATGAAATAATGTTCTATACTTACAAAGACAAACTTGGGTTTGGCGTCGGTGAGTTCCTGTTGCGAGATGCTCTTTTCTCCCCCGCTCAGATCGACGTGATTCCCATTCGACATGTCATCCATCTTTATTTCTCAGACCCAATCTTTGCGCAATTTGATAGTTTACGATTTGTCGTCGTCTATTTATCAATCTTCTTCCCTTTCACCTCGTGCCCCCTTCGCTCTTGAAACGACCCCGATAAAAAGGGCGCTTTTCCTAAATCAAGTTCGCCCCGCCGGAAGATTTATGTGCTGATCGAGACCTATATCTGTTCACCCCTCTTAGCTGAACCCGTGCTTACTCCTTCTAGATCTGGCACCCTCGATGAATCTTCAGCTCTCTGCCTTGACAAAATACAATTTTGAAGTTCTCTCCCACGAATGCGACGAAATTTACTAGATAGAAGGTTGACTTTTCCTTCAAGATTCCAGCTGGAAGATTTATATGCGATGAGATGGGGCTACCGTATGTAAGTTATCTTTCTAGAGGTTTTGCTGCTGCTTAGAACTGGATAGAATGCGGTGATATGAGACCTCTCTATAATATAAGTTCTCTCTCTCGAGTTGTTGTTGCTGCTTATGCTGCTGCTCTCTGTTGTGTTGCTACTCTGAGTCTTGGAAAAGTCAAGTTCAGAATGTATGTATCCCCCGCAAGAACTGTTGCTCTCTTTGTTTCTGACGTTCTAGGTATACCCCCTGCCTGGGACGTTAAGGTCACTATTTGGATGTCGTGCGGAGTAAACGTCTACCCAATTAAAGTCACGTGGCCTACCACGACGGATGGAACCAAACCGAGCTGAGTTTAATAACTGGATTATCGACCACACTCTGACTGAGTAAATACTACGCTTTGACAATCTTACGAATTGTCATAGAATTTATCTTGCCGATATCACAGTTGAAACAAATGTTCTTAGTTTAATAACTGAACACAATGTGAGTAAATATTATTATAGCTTGACTACCTTCGAATTGTCAGTATTTTATCGAATGTAAATATATATAACTATGACAATTGAAACAACCAATTTTAGCCTAATAACGGGAAACTGTGAGTAAATATCAGCTTTGCTACCTTCGAATTGTCATATATATTTTTATAATGTACCTGCGACAGTTTAAAGAACCAATGTTATTTTAAAAACGAAACGCTGTGAGTAAATAATTCGTTGACTACTCTACTTGTATAATGTCGCCATTAACTCTGGACATCTCAAATGTATAACAACTATGTAAAAGTTATGTGCATCGAATCGAGTTAATCGGCAACATTAGCGTGTTAAGGGTTACATTAAACAAACCCACAATCGGTCATAGAACTCGTCACAAGGCCCGATTTTGTTTAGCTTTGTCTTTTTGCGTAATAATGTTGATTTATCATCATGGGAAACCATCCTCATGGACGTACGTTGTATAACGGGCCTTAATCATCCCTAATCATTTAATCCGTTTAAATGTTAACTAGTTTTAATCCCTTTGATAAACAGTTACTCGAATTCAGTCTGTCAGAGGTCATTTCAAACCAACTTCGATATTGTTTAAGCGACTGTCAATTCCGCAGTCAAATAGTAATGATTAAGTAACAATTCACAATGACAAAAATACACTAGTGCAAATCGGTCTCGGGGGAGGGAGGGGGATGGGGGGGGGGGGGGGGGGGGTGTAACCAAATTAATAACGAACATGATAAAAAAAGTGTTATGATAGATATGTTATTACCGGAACTCTTTCTAAACTAATCTCATATATACTATCCTACTATATAAAAAGAGGGCACATTAATATTTTTAAAAATATATTATTTCGATTGAAGTGTTCAGATCCACTGGATAGTCGTAACCGTGTACAAAATCAGTGCAATGAGTTAGTGAATATCACTTTGCAGATTTGCTAACTATACAACGTCCATTTAACTTGCAATGTTCACACAATAACCAGTGAACATATCAAATAACAACAATATACATTGCATCAACCATTCGTCACTTTTTGCACATGTCAACAAAGTTACTATAGTTCCCTTTAAGCCTGTCATTACATTTTGCACTACATGACGTGTGTTGTATATAAAACTATGTATTTTTGTTTTGCGGTACTTAGATTTAAGTTTGAATCAGGACAAATTAAGTGTCAGTAGGCTTTGACGTCTGGGCTTTGACGTAGCGTGCATGGCGTGGTCGGACTGATTGAGGGGTGCATGGCGTGGTCGGACTGATTGAGGGGTGCATGGCGTGGTCGGACTGATTGAGGGGTGCCTGGCGTGGTCGGACTGAGTGAGGGGCGCATGGCACACGAATCACTGGAGGGGCACGCTCTATGAATGTTTTTTTTTTTTTTAAGGATTTCTCCCCTTATGTTTTTGTTATTGTTGCCATCACGTCACCAACAGCACGGCACCAACTGCATGCAACACAGCACAGCCCTCTCCAGGACAGCGTTTATGCATTATGCCCCCGTTGCTACCCCTCTGGCCCAGGGACAATTAACACCTTTTTTTTTTTTTTTTTTTTTTACTGCGAACGACACGTTATTTGCATTTTTCTTTTAATGATGTGATACTATTACTATACTTTACATGTGTCACCCAGTTTCAACACTCCCATATACAGTTACTACCTACCCAGCTAGCCACCTGACGTCGGGCCGATGTCGGAAGTTGGTTGCCGGATGTCGGCATATCGCCGTTGGCTCGAGGTTAAAATGTCCGCCAGCCCAACATCGTCACGACGTCATTTTTGTGATATATTGGCATAACGTCAATTTCCGACAATGGCCCAACATCATCTCATGACATGATGTTGGGCCATTGTCGGAAAATGACGTCGTGACGATGTTGGGCTGGCGGACATTTTAACCTCGAGCCAACGGCGATATGCCGACATCCGGCAACCAACTTCCGACATCGGCCCGACGTCAGGTGGCTAGCTGGGTAGTACTTGGGTTAAAGGGATCATAGTTGAGTTTTTATATAGAGGGCGCTTCAAGAAATAGTTTGTTTGTAAGATCATTACAAACTGAGTGTCAAATGTGAAAGACTATACAATTTGAATGACAGAACAAACTTTATTTGATCAAAATCGGTTCAGGAACAGCTGACATATCAATAAATATATTCGACCGTAATAAATGTGGGATCCCACATTTATTCGATGATTTAAGAAAAATACATAAAATGCTTACATTTTTTTTTTTTTTTTTACAAAAGAGGTTTTTAAACAGTTGTTGATGATCTCTCAATTTAATAATTATTTTAACAAAACATCACATGCACAGTTTTGTTTATATCAAACATGTTTATTAAAACCAATGCTTTTTTAGAGGGCGCCCTCTTGTGTTTAAACGGCTCTTTTGGATGATAACAGGCTTGTTACTTAGTCGTTTGTAATTTGTATGCCTTTCGAGCATGGTAGGGTTATAACTATTAGTTTGTAATGTTATGGTGCAGGTTTCGTTTACTAAAATTAAGTTTTACAAAAACTATACCATCCCTTTAATCATAACACAGACGAGAAATGGAATGATAATATTATGATACGTGGTGGTCCTTTGGATACGTGAGGGCATGTACGTAATAAATATGATATTGACATTTGACACTTTTGCATCATTTTTCTTTTCTTTTTTACGCTAGAAAGTCTGTTTTTGTATATATTGAAACGAGTTCTGAAAGAACAACCTTAACCTTCGTTTATTCTACTTTTTCTTTGTCGCTAACGATTTTTGTTATTGTTATTACTTTGTTTAATAAAAATTATAGTCTCATTATTTGTAATCAGGTTTGTTGTTGGTGTTTTATAGGACTTTATTAGGTTCTCCAAAATAAGAAAATTACGATTGTCGTAAAGATGGTGATGGAAGTGTCGAAGATGATAATGATAATTTGTGTACTGTTATAATTATTTATTATCATAATGGTTCAGTTATTATTATTATTGTTAATGTTTGTACTACTACTACTATTTGTATTATATTCATTATTATTATTATTATCATCATTGTTTGTATTATCATTATTATTATTATCATTGTTATTAATAATTATTATTATATTATTAGCATTATTTAGCATTACGGTATTAATTACCATGCTTGCGGTATTATTATTATTATTTTCAGACTGTGCTCTGTTTTTATAACCTCTGCTAGTTTCTTTTTATGAATTTGAATCAGGTCAAATCATCTTAGAACACTCCCATAATATCTTTGTCCTGTCCCACTTCAGATGAACTAATGTGCCCGTATTATATACAGAGTGTCCCAGAAAGGTTGCAACACTTACGATCGTTAATTTCTTCGACACCATCGACCAAATGTCATGATTTTTTATTTCATTGGATAGAACATTCTTTTTCCAACAAAATGATACCATGAACATGGATTTTGGGTAAGGCGTTTGGATGCTAGGGTCATTTTTCTGAGGCAATGTCGTTTCCTAAATTTGCTACTTTTTCGTCTCCAGCGATCCTCGGAACACTGAGACTTTCTCGTCCCACGGCCTGCCGTAGAATTAGCTGTACATAAGAATGGCTCACATTGTCTTCCTTACAAAGAGAGAGCAGTCATGCGTTTCTTTTGTCCAGCGAATTGTCTGGCAGGCCGTGAGGAGAGAATGCCTCAGTGCTCAGCGGATCGCTGGAGACGAAAAAGTAGCAAATTTTGGAAACGACATTGCCTCAGAAAAATGGCCCTAGCATCCAAACGCCTTACCCAAAATCCATGTTTATGGTATCATTTTGTTGGAAAAAGAATGTTCTATCCAAAAAAATCATGACATTTGGTCGATGGTGTCGAAGAAATTAACGATCGTAAGTGTTGCAACCTTTCTGGGACACTCTGTATATATATATATATATATATATCCGCACACCTGTTGTCGTCTAGTATCATGTTCAGGTTATCATTCTATATGATGGGTTACCATGGTTACTTGCCATGTAGTCTACACCCATTCGCTCTACTCCCATCTTGTCTACTATAGAAAATCAGAAAATTGTGACGTTTGGGATAAGGCGTCTGGATAAAGATTAGGGTGAGGAGTTTGGAGTAAGTTTAGGGTTAGGTTTATTAAAGATAGGGGAACGTTTTTGAGTTGGGGAAATACACATTTTATACTGATGATCCACATCACTTTTATGGCGCCATTTATATGTTCCAATAAGTAAAAGGCGAACATTTCAGGCGCCATTCATATATTACATTTTTATTTAGAATGACAAGATGAGGCTCTCGATGCGAAGTATAAGATGTGCTGTAAATATTAATTTGATATCATCACACTTGTGATTAAGGCAATATATTTCCATTGTATATATGGACAAATAAATAAACTGAAATAAAATATAATAATATATAATGAGATGTAGACCAAATGGAGGTAGACCAAGCGAAGATAAAAATATATAATGTTCCCTAGCGAAATCATATTCAATTCACAAATGTTCCTATCAGCTCCATTCAGGTGTGATAACACGTGACATGTCACCCCAAACTCTTTCTCTTCTTAAAGTTCATCTAAATTCTTATAATCTATAATAATAAAGTCGGGATGTCACGTTTTGAAAAGTCGCGTGTGTTTTCCACTTCTCGCCCTCGAATGTCGGGGTTCCCCGTTGAAATAATCACGGCGACGGAAAATAATGCCTTTAAATATATTCGATTTTTGTTTTATTAAAAAAGAGCCGATAATTGGGTCAATTTTTACGATTTCCATTATTATAGTTTCATGTTAGTGAATGCTTTGCCGAGTCATCTAATTCGTCGCGTTTGACGGTCTTCTTTGCCCGTTAAAAAAATCAACGGGACGCAATTTAATATGAATTAGTATAAGTAATATATTTGAGGCACAAACCTTTGCGCAATTGAGTCTTTATTGGATAATTTGTATTTTATTTGGGTCTTCGTCGTAGCAGCCTGAAAAAGTGTTTTTCGCCCTCGATCGCTGCTTTTGTTTTGCTTTTCGACGCAAAATCGTTTTCGAGGCTGTGAGGTACAAACATTAAAACAAAAAATATATTTTGTAATGTAAATACATTTGTTCTTATGAAATAACGTAGTTTTGATGTCATATTCTTTATTTTACGTTTTAATTACACCAAACATTGTGACTTAATAGTACCGTAGTGGCTAGGGAACCCGGCCGGGGGAAGAACCCGGCCACAAAATGGACCGGGCTGACTTTGAAATTAGATTTGCCGAGAATGCACTGAACATGCTACTCGAAACTTATATCAAACTATTTATCTGCATATTGCTCATAACATTCATGTATCTTGTTGCTCCGTAGTCCTCCAAAATTGTGTATTTTTAAAATTTTGTTCACGATAATTTGAGATTTCAATTTTTATAATCGTTATTCTCGCTTTTGTAAATCTACGCTCAGTAGTTCATTCGGTAGAAACGTATCGCTCAACGGCAAAGCGGGTTTCCGCAAAGCGCGAAGGTTCAATTTATCGCAGTGCAGGAGAACCCGGCCACCGCGCAAGGTGCGTGTACAAAGTCAATGACGCACTGTGCTATTATCTGTACTGTGTGGATGGACGTGACTGCACGGGTCTAGCACCGGCCGACGGTATATAGGCATTGTACTGGCATATAAGATGAACTTCTTACAGGCCGAAATATCGCATTTTAATGATATCCTGGTTTAACACATGCATCGATCATGTTCTGATATATAAGATATGGCCAATTCCAGTTGACGGTGTTGTTCGGATTTGACAATAATCGTGGGTAAGTGACTTATACGGACGTTTTTGTCTAATTATATTTCCCGAATTAAAGTACTTTATCACAGTCCCACATGTTATGTATAATGTTATGTACAGTTAAATATAATGTTGAACTTTGAAATTGAACTAAAACTAAAAGTTGAAGGGGACAATCTCAAGATTTACGCAAATAAAGCCAAATAACTACAAACTACAGTACAATGGCAAAGCGTCACACTTTACTTAGATTTGACGTCATAGGTTAGATTTGATGCTGTAGACTGTAGTCTGCATGTATATAATTTATAACAATAACAAACTTAATTGACATCGCATTGACAACATGCCATGAATTTTGACCATACCAGAATACCTTTTCTGTCAATTGACAGTGTGTATAAACTACTTACTCTGTAGACAGATATGGATGTACTATACTACACATGACATTATTCTATTTAATACCGGTAGCGTCGTGGTCTGGTCAACTGCAGCTGAATCAAACTCGGTCAAAGAGAATTAGCCAACACCTCTCAGTCTCACACAGTTAATGTACACTGAGCTGCGTGCTGCACATGTCAGTGGGCGGGCGAAAATAATATGCATTTCCGTGCTGCTATTCTGACCATAGTGTAATATGAACAAACGGTATTGGCAATGACAGCCGGTTCTTCCTAAAAAGGACCATTTACAATACATTGTGTAGATGTGCATGCGCATGCCGATGACACGTTCAGTATTCTCAGCTTAGCTATTTCTCTTTATTTATTTTATATTTGCAGATAAGCTCATGATGTCAACGTCACGCATTGTCCTGGCTCTTCAATTCCATTTGACTATGAGATGAGGCTCGACATCGTCGTGGACGAAAAGGTGAGCTTTTGAAACAGACAGACATTCACCAATTATAATTGCATGTGAAAAATTGCAAAATTCCAGCTGATGCTGGTGTTGGGATTTCGTTGAGTTATACAAACATTTCTCTAAAATTTACCATTTATTACAGTCCCACAGGCACAGGTTACAAAATAATATGTACTTTAGTTTTCCATGATAAATTGAGCACAAATATGTTCTCGAGTTAGACATTTGCAAATAAACTAACCTTACCAGGCGCCGTGCACACCGCTGATTAACGTTTTGCTAGGTTGGACTGGCCTTAGTTTAGCAGTAAATGTTTGATTATGGCTTTTTCGCTGCAATAGACTGGCAATTCGCAAGCATTGCAAATCGTGGGCCATTGCGGATCGTGGGCATTTCCCACGGTGCGTCGTACCAAGGACCTTTTACAATACATTGTGTAGATGGACACGTCACAGACACGTTTAGTATGCTCAGCTGCCTTAGCTATCTCTCTTTATTTATTTTATATTTGCAGATCCGCTCATGGGCATGGTGTTGACTTTGAGCTGACGCATTGTCCTGGCTCTTCAAATCATCTTTCATGGGATGAGACTCGACATCGTCGTCGACGAAAAGGTGAGCTATGGCAGAAATATGATTTACTTTTGAAACAGACAGACATTCACCATATAATTGCATGTGAAAAATTGCAAAATTCCAGCTGATGGTGGTGTTCGGATTTCATTGAGTTATACAAACATTTCTCTAAAATTTACCATTTATTACAGTCCCACAGGCACAGGTTACAAAATATGTAGTTAGTTTTCCATGATAAAATGAGCACAAATGTTCTAGAGTTAGACAAGAGGTTTGTAAATTTGCAAATAAACTAACCTTACCAGGTGCCGTGCACACCGCTGATTAGCGTTTTGTTAGGTTGGACTGGCCTTAGTTTAGCAGTAAATGTTTGATTATGGCTTTTTCGCTGCAATAGACTGGCAATTCGCAAGCATTGCGGATCGTGGGCATTTCCCACAGGTAGTTGCAGATCTGCAATCCAACCGAGGGGACTTGACTCCCTCAACCTATGCCGTTCACTCTAACAGAGGGTTGATATGGTTAGAAGATCCCTTAAAAGAGAGTATGGTATAACACTTTTAAAAACACCACATATCTTTCTCAAAATTTGCCCGGGGGCGGGGGGTACTCAGATTACAGTCGGACGGGGGTGTGCGGCTGAGACCTCCGAACCCATACCCACATCTAAGGGTCCTTTTGCTGTAAATAGGTACCCATGTCTAAGGATTTGTTTTTGCCGGCGTTGCATGTTCGCTGTGTATTTCCCGCAAATTTTGTGCTTTCTTTTAGCGAGCGTAGCGAGCTTGAACATTTTTGCAATTTCGCATCGGCAAATCCCAAAATCCCGGATAAAAGAGAGGAAATAAAAAAAGGGACCCATGTCTAAGGATTTTTTTAATGAAAAGGGGACCCATGTCTAAGGATCTTTCTTGAAAAAGTCACCCTTCCCAGCGGCACATCCCCGTATACCCAATATACGTGAGTACCCCCCACCCCCCCCCCCCCCGGGAAAATTTGCATGTAGCTAGGGAATGATGTTAGTAAAATGTGTGAGATATATCAAATCAATTGACCCCTATTACTTCTTCAATAAATACATTTTACATTTCTCAGTTTTACTTTTGAAAAGACTTGAGATAACTTAGCCTCTGGATAATTTGGCACTACCTTTGATTGTATTTCTACTATTTCCCCTTTATTTCTCTTTATTGTGCAGATGATGGGCCTGCGTAAAGCAACCTTTCATAATGTAGCTGTGCTTTCCTCAGTTTCCTGTATCAGAAAGCTGCCAGATTGATGTGAGCCAGCAATATCATTATGTGAGTATTGAAAATATTGTTAATTTTTTAGACAAGTGAACATTTTATAGACCTGTACAGATTATTGATGCTCATTCAGGATATATGTTACTGCTGTATTAATTACACATAATTAAGCACTTTCAAATCAGCGAAGTCCCCCAAATTCCGGTGAGAGCTCGCAAATGATGTAAAAAAGTAAGAGGTATACAAATATTTCCTGTCCTATCTTCATGTCCGAACGGTCACATCTTTCTCATTTCTTACTTTGGCCGATACCCATAATTTCTAACTTTTACACCAATTTGACCAAGTTCTCAACAGTGGGGCATCTTATTTCATGAAACTAGTTTAAACCATTTTTATAAGTATACAAGAAAAGTTTAATATTTAAAAAAGTATGGAGTGTGTGATTTATGCTGCAACTTCATGGTCATAATTTTATTTTAATTGTTATTTTTAGACACTGATAACACTTTTTTTGTTAAAGATTATATTTTTATTTTGTTTTTATTATACATGGGGAACACGTATGTTTCTTTCCCCATGTTAGTCTACTGTACTTTCTTATAAAGTTCTTCTAACCAACAGAAAAAAAAACTTCACCTCATTAAAAAATTTGTATTCATGTTATTTTGCAGATATGCTATTCACATCTTGGGTCAAGGCGTTGCTGAACAAGAATGAATGCTATACGGGCTACACTGCCAGCAATCTTACCACATGTGAGCTTGTTATAGGTGGAAGACTGACAAGTCAGAGAGCAACCATTTAGGGGCAACCATCTAGAGAGACTTTCTAGAGAGACAATCTTCAAAAATCCTGATGACTTCTTGTCATCACAGTAGAACTTGAATTGTAGTCCCACTAGCTCTTTATCACATTCCAGGTGGACAATACAGTCCGGCTTGGCATAGCTGTCTGCCTGATAAAGTGAACCAGCTAGCAACTTTTACGGCTGCTTTTACAACATCTCACCTTAATGATAATGAGCAGAATTTAGTGGCAAGAGGTTATGGTTAAAAGCTTGACTAATTCCACAGGTGGTAGAATAAAATGCCCTTTGATTTACATACAGTCAAACCTGAAGGGAAGTAAGAAAAGTGGCCATTGTAGACAGGTTCATTCCATTGTTTTTCTCTGCAGAGGGTCATGTTTAATGGCCGCTATAGGCAGGTTGGCTGCTATAGACAGGTGGCCACTAAGACAGGTTTGACTGTATACATTATCTCTCTTGGGTGCTGAATAGGTTGCATAGAAGGCTGTTTTTTTTTCTTCTTCAAAATCTGAAATATTTGTAGAGGAAAATAAGTGATAATGACAAGAAGAAATATGATATTGTCTCATCCGATTAGCCATAATATTCCACATTTTATGAGCTTATATTGCACATTATACCCCTCATGCTTCTGAAATATGACTGATGTCTAGATTCTTAATGGAATGCTCTTTCAAATTTGTAATGATAACATTTTAAATTGATTTGACTTTTAGGGATAACGAAATAACTACATGGGAAGAGTAAACAAATAATTTAGGATAAAAACTTTACAAAGTATGCACTGTAGATGAAAACTGTCTTGTGAATTGGACATATGCTTGAGTAATGGGTAAAGGTATACAATTGCACACCACCCTAGCATTTCAAAAGTATACGGCCGATTCAGTTGAAATTCGCACAAATTGATGATCTAATAATGATTGACAAGTGACCGAAATTTCAAAGCAATCCGAAGGCGGAAACTCACGATATCGGCGTCGACATCCGATGCGACGATATGTAGTTGTTGGCTACGATCATACAACCGATTGTGATCGATCACAAACAATCATAACATGTGATCGATCGATTACAAATAATCGTCTTCTTATTCTTTTTTCCATTATTTTGTTCTCTTATTCATAATTAAATATAAATGTACCAACAAAAGTTCATGTTCATGAACATTGTTATGACTGATATTTATATTATGTGTATTGATATTTTTTGTTATAATATCTCATGTATAATAGGCCCATTAGGCTTCTATACATAATATATTATAACAAAAATAATAAATATCAGTACAAATAATATAGATATCAGTCATTACAATGCTCGTGGACATGAGCTTTTGTTGAGTACATTTATATTTGATTATTAATAAGAGACCAAAATTTATGGAAAATAAATATGAATAAGAGAAAAAAATAAAGGAAAAACGAATAATAAGAAGACAATTTGTAATCGATCGATCACATGTTATGATCGTTTCTGATCGATCACAATTGGTTGTACGATCGTAGCCAACATCTACTTATCGTCGCATCGGATGTCGACGTTGATATCCTGAGTTTCCGTCTTTGGATTGCTTTGAAATTTGTGTCACTTGTCAATCATTATTAGATCATCAATTTCAAACTGAATCGGCCATATACTTTTGAAATGCCAGGGGGGTGTGCAATTGTATACCTGAGCATAAAAATTAAGTGACATGATATTTCATTTCATTACACTCACTGTTGACATGTGCAATATTCTCCCATGTAGAAATACAACGTAACGATTTGGACGATGACAGGTCACCCAATATTATGTAGTGCTCTAAAGTCGTTTAGTTGGCGCTCCACACACGGAGCTTTGTACACTCGTGAGAAATTATCCCAGTGGGGTATTAGTAATGGGATATGTCCCTTTTGCACGCTGATTGAGAGTATTGAGCATGTATTTTGGAAGTGTCCAGCACTTTATCAAGTTCTGTGTTGGGTTTTTGATGTTACAAAGAGATTAATTGGTACTATTGTCCCTCTGGACCAAAAGTTATTTATGTATGGAGTCCCATGCCATGTAAATAATGTCAGTGTATGGGGACGTCTCTGGTTTATTTGTGTTATCTTTATTTGTTGTATGTGTGATATGTTTTTAGTACAATATATGGTTCTGTTGTCAATGATTATAGATTCAGTTGTAAATGAAAACCATATGCATTCTTTGTGCATTATGCAATATATTGTAATTCTAATAATACAGATTAGTTGTATTTATTCAAGGTAGTCTAAATCCCCTTGGATTTGAGATGGTGTGCAACTAATTGTACAGGTTTGAACTGTACCTGATAACAATCACCTGAAACCTGTAAAAAGTCGCCAACAAAACCCAATGGTCGCACCTGATTGCCGTAACTCGCAGGAAAGGTGTCGATAGCAATCGCCTGGTTTCAACAAAGACAATTCATGGTGAAAACTGAAAAAATCGCATACGCAATGAAGTTAAACCAACTTGCAAGAACTACTGCAAATAACACAAATCCGAGTTCAAATCACACAGCAGGCACTAGGCTTAACAACAGACAAAAGTAAACACAATCTGTATAAGTAATGCTTCTCTCATTTGTATGTAAAGCGCTATTAATCATTTATGTATTTAGCGCTATATAAGAACTTATATTGTATTGTACTGTATTATATTGTATTTGTTCTGCTTATCGAAGGATTTCAAAACCGTCAATAATGATTATACTTTACATCAAGTAACAAAAAATAAAGTTCAAGATTAACATGTATGGAATTGTTAAAGTGAGGCCGGTAAAGTGTCTAACTCCACGAAAATTACTTGGAGGTTCCTCGTTTCTCTTCTACCGTGTTGTTTAGCTTATGATTAAAAGTGAGCAAAGAAAAATGGGATTCCAACGGGATTCGAACCCGAGACCTCCGGATTGCCAGACCGGTGCTCTACCGACTGAGCTATAGAAAACCCTACGACGGCGTTCTTCCCAGAAACCCCTTAATTCATCATTGCTCAAGTAGTCAGAAGCTTTATAAACCTGACATAAACCCGAAGCGGATTAAAATCAACTTGGGGATCAATGCGAGGGATCGCCGAAGCGATACAGCTTTTTGTAATTATTAATTCAAACATATAGCGAAACTGACCAAGAATATATTGTGATTAAAAGTGAGCAAAGAAAAATGGGATTCCAACGGGATTCGAACCCGAGACCTCCGGATTGCCAGACCGGTGCTCTACCGACTGAGCTATAGAAAACCCTACGACGGCGTTCTTCCCAGAAACCCCTTAATTCATCATTGCTCAAGTAGTCAGAAGCTTTATAAACCTGACATAAACCCGAAGCGGATTAAAATCAACTTGGGGATCAATGCGAGGGATCGCCGAAGCGATACAGCTTTTTGTAATAATTAATTCAAACATATAGCGAAACTGACCAAGAATATATTGTGATTAAAAGTGAGCAAAGAAAAATGGGATTCCAACAGGATTCGAACCCGAGACCTCCGGATTGCCAGACCGGTGCTCTACAGACTGAGCTTATGGTAAGAGAAGAATGAAATAGGGTTAGATTTTTTCAAATGCCCCTTTATTATGACGATATCTATCATTCAGCTCAAAACGTTAAGCGTTAACGGTCATAAACCTCATAAACGTCCGTTGTATAAAAGCTAACGCATATTTTCGCTTTCCAGGAAAGCAGTGTTCTTTTTCAATGAAACTTTCACACATCATTCGGACATATCTTACAATGATTTTGATACAGAATTGAAGTCTAAAATGTCATTTTGGGCAATATCTGACACTTTACAGGCCTCACTTTAATATGTTTTATTAATGTAAATATGTTATGAATTTATTGTCAAACAAAACTGCCAATAAAAGTACTGGTAAAATCAAAACAATTGTACTTCAATAGTTATTCAAAGAGTGCAACAAAAAGTTGAGTGTTAATGAACAGATACATGTTATCACATTAATGTGGACATATGTGTGAAACAAGGTTGTATATGCTAGGGGTGTATTCTAAAAACAATTAACTTAAATATATAATATAACATACCTACATCACTATAATAAAACAGTACTTAACGTATAGTGATTTGCTACATATATTTTAGTGACGTAGATATAGATAAAATGAACGCTAACTTTAAAATACACCCCTATTACTTGAATGAGTGTACTTATAAGTAATCATACACTTGAATACTTGCAAGTGATGAATGTGCATGCATGTATATGTCCGTAAATATGCTATGTATAATTCAAATTGAACTATGTATGAGTGCCTTTGTAGTGCGTATGATTTAGATGTACATTTATGTACATTAGATGTACATTTATGTACGTAGACATGTGCAAAGATGAGTAAATAACGTGACTGGTGCTGTAATATCACATAAATTGATGTATATAACGTGTATTAATATACCAATGATGCACAGGCATGAGTGGATCAAAAGAACTGAATGCACGAGTTTAACTTTGAAATGATTTTAAACCATTCGTCACATAAAGGAGAGAATCTAATTCTTACCAATCCACAAAAAATGCCTGTGCACCATTTATTTTAAAAATAGACACAAAAAATGTGAAAATCAAACTTTTCCCCAGAAATGATGGCTAAATTTACAACGCATGCCTATAAATATACCAACCATGCCTGTAAATATACCACCACTTTCCTGAAAATTTAACGCCGCATGGCTAAGTTTACAAAACATGCCTGTAGTTTACCAACACATGACTGGGGAGAATTTAATTTTCACATTTTAAAATATTTTGTTTAATATTCATTTTTTTTGAAGATATAATTATTTTTATTTATTTTTTGTTATGATACAAAATATATATATATATATATATATATATATATATATATATATTTTTTGTAAAGCCCGTAGAGATGATTATCAATCATATTAGCCGCTATAAAAATCACACAATAATTATTTTTTTATCCAAACAAAATTTTGTTTAATGATGTAAATTTTATTTTTTTATTCATTTCTTTTATTAATCCTGAGGCGCGGAGCGCCGAATCTAGCTGCCGAGGCGCGAAGCGCCGAGGCAGCTAGTCTATAATAATAAAGTCGGGATGTCACGTTTTGAAAAGTCGCGTGTGTTCTCCACTTCTCGCCCTCGAATGTCGGGATTCCCCGTTGAAATAATCACGGCGACGGAAAATAATGTCTTTAAATATATTCGATTTTTGTTTTATTAAAAGAGAGCCGATAATTGGGTCAATTTTTACGATTTCCATTATTATAGTTTCATGTTAGTGAATGCTTTGCCGAGTCATCTAATTCGTCGCGTTTGACGGTCTTCTTTGCCCGTTAAAAAAATCAACGGGACGCAATTTAATATGAATTAGTATAAGTAATATATTTGAGGCACAAACCTTTGCGCAATTGAGTCTTTATTGGATAATTTGTATTTTATTTGGGTCTTCGTCGTAGCAGCCTGAAAAAGTGTTTTTCGCCCTCGATCGCTGCTTTTGTTTTGCTTTTCGACGCAAAATCGTTTTCGAGGCTGTGAGGTACAAACATTAAAACAAAAAATATATTTTGTAATGTAAATACATTTGTTCTTATGAAATAACGTAGTTTTGATGTCATATTCTTTATTTTACGTTTTAATTACACCAAACATTGTGACTTAATAGTACCGTAGTGGCTAGGGAACCCGGCCGGGGGAAGAACCCGGCCACAAAATGGACCGGGCTGACTTTGAAATTAGATTTGCCGAGAATGCACTGAACATGCTACTCGAAACTTATATCAAACTATTTATCTGCATATTGCTCATAACATTCATGTATCTTGTTGCTCCGTAGTCCTCCAAAATTGTGTATTTTTAAAATTTTGTTCACGATAATTTGAGATTTCAATTTTTATAATCGTTATTCTCGCTTTTGTAAATCTACGCTCAGTAGTTCATTCGGTAGAAACGTATCGCTCAACGACAAAGCGGGTTTCTGCAAAGCGCGAAGGTTCAATTTATCGCAGTGCAGGAGAACCCGGCCACCGCGCAAGGTGCGTGTACAAAGTCAATGACGCACTGTGCTATTATCTGTACTGTGTGGATGGACGTGACTGGACGGGTCTAGCACCGGCCGACGGTATATAGGCATTGTACTGGCATATAAGATGAACTTCTCAGCTCCACGATTAGTCCATCTTACAGGCCGAAATATCGCATTTTAATGATATCCTGGTTTAACACATGCATCGATCATGTTCTGATATATAAGATATGGCCAATTCCAGTTGACGGTGTTGTTCGGATTTGACAATAATCGTGGGTAAGTGACTTATACGGACGTTTTTGTCTAATTATATTTCCCGAATTAAAGTACTTTAACACAGTCCCACATGTTATGTATAATGTTATGTACAGTTAAATATAATGTTGAACTTTGAAATTGAACTAAAAGTAACTAAAAGTTGAAGGGGACAATCTCAAGATTTACGCAAATAAAGCCAAATAACTACAAACTACAGTACAATGGCAAAGCGTCACACTTTACTTAGATTTGACGTCATAGGTTAGATTTGATGCTGTAGACTGTAGTCTGCATGTATATAATTTATAACAATAACAAACTTAATTGACATCGCATTGACAACATGCCATGAATTTTGACCATACCAGAATACCTTTTCTGTCAATTGACAGTGTGTATAAACTACTTACTCTGTAGACAGATTCTCGCGGTCGGCATGACGTCACAGTCACGTGATTTCCCTAACTACGCGATCGGCCATTTTGACAAAGGGGCAAACAATTAGCGCGAGCGAGTGTTGACTGTACTGTGCAGTACTCTTGACATTAGTTAGCACGCTCATGTACATTCTGAACTTCAACAAATCGGGGCGAATTACATATCAAAATGAAGAACAATAATCACAGATCACAAATCTGAAGTTAGTTTTTTTAAACGCCTTACCAAAATCCAGAAAAAACAGATGTTTCATGGTCACTTTCTGCATTGCGTTTTGTGACCGTCGATTTCACTAGCGATCTTCGCGATGGGGATCGGCGGGGGATCGTTTAGCCGATGCGTGCGGCGCGGTGCAGTGCACAGTACAGCAACACACGCAGCCAGCGGCCACGGTGATTGGCGATTGCATGTCAATCGCGCGCTGTCCCGATTGAATTTATGCATGATATCAGGAAATGTAAATAGATATATTGTATTTAATAAATTAATACATATCTATTAGTATTAATACAATAATAATTATATACTTTTAATAATCTAGGCTGATTAGTTTTATAAGTTTTGTTAAGACTAAAATAGGCTAAATAAAAATAAACAAACGTTTAAATAATAGTTATGACATTATGATGAATTCTTTATCAACCCATCTTACCTTGATTTTTTTCTCTTTTATTTTACAGGGCTCGGCAGATTATATTTACTTCAGGAGAAGTAAGAAATAACCGACAACATGATCTTCAAAAGATGAATGTTAATCACCAGATTTGTAAAGAGCGACACAACATAGTACTTACTTCCCAAGTCGCTTTTGATCTTGAGCTTATTTGAATCAACCATGTGACCATATTGATAAGTAATTTAAAGATATAATAGGATAGTGGCACATGCACCCCATTTATTCTAGAAAAGAAAACAATATAAAACATGAGATGACATTTAAAAAAAGGAATGTATACTGTGTGCCCCTCCTCCCCCAATAAATTTAGTGTACCCCCAATCAGACTGACCATATGCTACTACCCCACTGATATGGGGGTCTTTAAAAGATATGTAGGTAATTTCATAACGCAGCGTTACCACACATACATATCATTCTTCCCGATATTGATTCGGCGATGAACAAGATAGTTCCCAGTAGTACCCATTTGTTTTTAATTACCCTTATGATATTATCTGCAAACTTTGATTATAAATGATCTGCGCAATACAAGTTTGTATAACTTCATTTCATGTCGCCTGGTTGTTCTTTATGTGTAATAAAGTGCAACATTATTATAGTACTTGCAATTTCATTTCATGTTAGAATAAAAGATGAAAGTTAAAAAGACATGTACGCAACATGGCATGCAATATGAACAGCAATTAAAGAACAGGTGGAACAAATCATGCAATAATAAACTTGACACCCGACAGTTTAAATCTCATCCCAACATATAAAAGTTGAAGGTAGCAACATATTCATTATAATATTTATTTATGTTTTGAAAAGATGTGTTTTATTCTCCTTTAGTCATTATGTTGATCAATTTATCAGTAGCCTAATCATGCAATGAATATATTTCTTTATCATTCAATTTGTATAAATCATAATTATTGTTCAATATGTTGAAAATAAATAAAGAAAAAATCTAACAACATGACACATCAAAATCATTCAACCCGAGGTGAGGTCGACGTGAGCGACCTTGTACCTCACAAACATCCATCATGAAGCAAGCTTGACGTTAGCAAACTTGCATCGTTGTACAAGGCTGACGTTAGCAACCTTGCGTCTTGTCCCAGGACGGGTTGGAGTTAGCGATGGCAACTCGACCTCGCACTGCCGTTGCCAGCATGAGGTAAGCATTCATATTATTTATATGATTTTCCTGTGTTAGAATTTTAAAAAATGAAGAAACAAGTTAATAATGAATTTTATCAAAGAAAGACACAAGTCGGGTATAATTACATGAAATTGTTACACATTTCCTGCGTAAACCAAAACTAGGAATTTCAATTCTAGATTAGGATTTATAGACCGTAGTATAACTATAAAATAGTAAGTTATTCACATGAACATTTTTTAGAAGGGATTAAGTAATAGTTAAACACTACTCAAAACATTCTAGACTAAACAATTCTGAGAAATCTGAATAAAAATTGATCCAAATGACCAAAATTAAATTGGAAAATGTTTAACTATCACTAACATCAGTCACTATCGTCAGTCATTTTCCAGCTCAAAATTAGTGGATATGGTTGGAAATTTTGAAAACTGTATTAATATCTGCAATAAGAATACAAAATCACCCGAATGTGACCGAAATTAATAAATGTGCACATCTCAACAACTGGTAGTGTAACTCCTGTATCGCCGCATGATTCGTGCGCGCGCGTGCGACAAAAGCTCCGCCCGAGCTTCGGCTTACACAGGCATGACATGTGGTATACGCCTGGTATACCGCTAAATCCGTATGGCGAGTCCGCTTTTGTTTGCCCCTTCGCGCTCGGTTGTTAAGCGGAAGTTACCGTTCGCTAGTGAAAATCCCCGGATGTCCGACCGAGAGAATATAGATGTACTATACTACACATGACATTATTCTATTTAATACCGGTAGCGTCGTGGTCGGGTCAACTGCAGCTGAATCAAACTCGGTCAAAGAGAATTAGCCAACACCTCTCACACAGTTAATGTACACTGAGCTGCGTGCTGCACACATGTCAGTGGGCGGGCGAAAATAATATGCATTTCCGTGCTGCTATTCTGACCATAGTGTAATATGAACAAACGGTATTGGCAATGACAGCCGGTTCGTCCTAAAAAGGACCATTTAGATTTACAATACATTGTGTAGATGTGCATGCGCATGCCGATGACACGTTCAGTATTCTCAGCTTAGCTATTTCTCTTTATTTATTTTATATTTGCAGATAAGCTCATGATGTCAACGTCACGCATTGTCCTGGCTCTTCAATTCCATTTGACTATGAGATGAGACTCGACATCGTCGTGGACGAAAAGGTGAGCTTTTGAAACAGACAGACATTCACCAATTATAATTGCATGTGAAAAATTGCAAAATTCCAGCTGATGCTGGTGTTGGGATTTTGTTGAGTTATACAAACATTTCTCTAAAATTTACCATTTATTACAGTCCCACAGGCACAGGTTACAAAATAATATGTACTTTAGTTTTCCATGATAAATTGAGCACAAATATGTTCTTGAGTTAGACATTTGCAAATAAACTAACCTTACCAGGCGCCGTGCACACCGCTGATTAACGTTTTGCTAGGTTGGACTGGCCTTAGTTTAGCAGTAAATGTTTGATTATGGCTTTTTCGCTGCAATAGACTGGCAATTCGCAAGCATTGCAGATCGTGGGCCATTGCGGATCGTGGGCATTTCCCACGGTGCGTCGTACCAAGGACCTTTTACAATACATTGTGTAGATGGACACGTCACAGACACGTTTAGTATGCTCAGCTGCCTTAGCTATCTCTCTTTATTTATTTTATATTTGCAGATCCGCTCATGGGCATGGTGTTGACTTTGAGCTGACGCATTGTCCTGGCTCTTCAAATCATCTTTCATGGGATGAGACTCGACATCGTCGTCGACGAAAAGGTGAGCTATGGCAGAAATATAATTTACTTTTGAAACAGACAGACATTCACCATATAATTGCATGTGAAAAATTGCAAAATTCCAGCTGATGGTGGTGTTCGGATTTCATTGAGTTATACAAACATTTCTCTAAAATTTACCATTTATTACAGTCCCACAGGCACAGGTTACAAAATATGTAGTTAGTTTTCCATGATAAAATGAGCACAAATGTTCTAGAGTTAGACAAGAGGTTTGTAAATTTGCAAATAAACTAACCTTACCAGGTGCCGTGCACACCGCTGATTAGCGTTTTGCTAGGTTGGACTGGCCTTAGTTTAGCAGTAAATGTTTGATTATGGCTTTTTCGCTGCAATAGACTGGCAATTCGCAAGCATTGCGGATCGTGGGCATTTCCCACAGGTAGTTGCAGATCTGCAATCCAACCGAGGGGACTTGACTCCCTCAACCTATGCCGTTCACTCTAACAGAGGGTTGATATGGTTAGAAGATCCCTTAAAAGAGAGTATGGTATAACACTTTTAAAAACACCACATATCTTTCTCAAAATTTGCCCGGGGGCGGGGGGTACTCAGATTACAGTCGGACGGGGGTGTGCGGCTGAGATCTCCGAACCCATACCCACATCTAAGGGTCCTTTTGCTGTAAATAGGTACCCATGTCTAAGGATTTGTTTTTGCCGGCGTTGCATGTTCGCTGTGTATTTCCCGCAAATTTTGTGCTTTCTTTTAGCGAGCGTAGCGAGCTTGAACATTTTTGCAATTTCGCATCGGCAAATCCCAAAATCCCGGATAAAAGAGAGGAAATAAAAAAAAGGACCCATGTCTAAGGATTTTTTTTATGAAAAGGGGACCCATGTCTAAGGATCTTTCTTGAAAAAGTCACCCTTCCCAGCGGCACATCCCCGTATACCCAATATACGTGAGTACCCCCCCCGGGAAAATTTGCAATCCAACCGAGGGGACTTGACTCCCTCAACCTATGCCGTTCACTCTAACAGAGGGTTGATATGGTTAGAAGATCCCTTAAAAGAGAGTATGGTATAACACTTTTAAAAACACCACATATCTTTCTCAAAATTTGCCCGGGGGCGGGGGGTACTCAGATTACAGTCGGACGGGGGTGTGCGGCTGAGACCTCCGAACCCATACCCACATCTAAGGGTCCTTTTGCTGTAAATAGGTACCCATGTCTAAGGATTTGTTTTTGCCGGCGTTGCATGTTCGCTGTGTATTTCCCGCAAATTTTGTGCCTTCTTTTAGCGAGCGTAGCGAGCTTGAACATTTTTGCAATTTCGCATCGGCAAATCTCAAAATCCCGGATAAAAGAGAGGAAATAAAAAAAGGGACCCATGTCTAAGGATTTTTTTTATGAAAAGGGGACCCATGTCTAAGGATCTTTCTTGAAAAAGTCACCCTTCCCAGCGGCACATCCCCGTATACCCAATATACGTGAGTACCCCCCCCCGGGAAAATTTGCATGTAGCTAGGGAATGATGTTAGTAAAATGTGTGAGATATATCAAATCAATTGACCCCTATTACTTCTTCAATAAATACATTTTACATTTCTCAGTTTTACTTTTGAAAAGACTTGAGATAACTTAGCCTCTGGATAATTTGGCACTACCTTTGATTGTATTTCTACTATTTCCCCTTTATTTCTCTTTATTGTGCAGATGATAGGCCTGCGTAAAGCAACCTTTCATAATGAAGCTGTGCTTTCCTCAGTTTCCTGTATCAGAAAGCTGCCAGATTGATGTGAGCCAGCAATATCATTATGTGAGTATTGAAAATATTGTTAATTTGTTAGACAAGTGAACATTTTATAGACCTGTACAGATTATTGATGCTCATTCAGGATATATGTTACTGCTGTATTAATTACACATAATTAAGCACTTTCAAATCAGCGAAGTCCCCCAAATTCCGGTGAGAGCTCGCAAATGATGTAAAAAAGTAAGAGGTATACAAATATTTCCTGTCCGAACGGTCACATCTTTCTCATTTCTTACTTTGTCCGATACCCATAATTTCTAACTTTTACACCAATTTGACCAAGTTCTCAACAGTGGGGCATCTTATTTCATGAAACTGGTTTAAACCATTTTTATAAGTATACAAGAAAAGTTTAATATTTAAAAAAGTATGGAGTGTGAGATTTATGCTGCAACTTCATGGTCATAATTTTATTTTAATTGTTATTTTTAGACACTGATAACACTTTTTTTGTTAAAGATTATATTTTTATTTTGTTTTTATTATACATGGGGAACACGTATGTTTCTTTCCCCATGTTAGTCTACTGTACTTTCTTATAAAGTTCTTCTAACCAACAGCAAAAAAAACTTCACCTCATTAAAAAATCTATATTTGTATTCATGTTATTTTGCAGATATGCTATTCACATCTTGGGTCAAGGCGTTGCTGAACAAGAATGAATGCTATACGGGCTACACTGCCAGCAATCTTACCACATGTGAGCTTGTTATAGGTGGAAGACTGACAAGTCAGAGAGCAACCATTTAGGGGCAACCATCTAGAGAGACTTTCTAGAGAGACAATCTTCAAAAATCCTGATGACTTCTTGTCATCACAGTAGAACTTGAATTGTAGTCCCACTAGCTCTTTATCACATTCCAGGTGGACAATACAGTCCGGCTTGGCATAGCTGTCTGCCTGATAAAGTGAACCAGCTAGCAACTTTTACGGCTGCTTTTACAACATCTCACCTTAATGATAATGAGCAGAATTTAGTGGCAAGAGGTTATGGTTAAAAGCTTGACTAATTCCACAGGTGGTAGAATAAAATGCCCTTTGATTTACATACAGTCAAACCTGAAGGGAAGTAAGAAAAGTGGCCATTGTAGACAGGTTCATTCCATTGTTTTTCTCTGCAGAGGGTCATGTTTAATGGCCGCTATAGGCAGGTTGGCTGCTATAGACAGGTGGCCACTAAGACAGGTTTGACTGTATACATTATCTCTCTTGGGTGCTGAATAGGTTGCATAGAAGGCTGTTTTTTTTTCTTCTTCAAAATCTGAAATATTTGTAGAGGAAAATAAGTGATAATGACAAGAAGAAATATGATATTGTCTCATCCGATTAGCCATAATATTCCACATTTTATGAGCTAATATTGCACATTATACCCCTCATGCTTCTGAAATATGACTGATGTCTAGATTCTTAATGGAATGCTCTTTCAAATTTGTAATGATAACATTTTAAATTGATTTGACTTTTAGGGATAACGAAATAACTACATGGGAAGAGTAAACAAATAATTTAGGATAAAAACTTTACAAAGTATGCGCTGTAGATGAAAACTGTCTTGTGAATTGGACATATGGTTGAGTAATGGGTAAAGGTATACAATTGCACACCACCCTAGCATTTCAAAAGTATACCGCCGATTCAGTTGAAATTCGCACAAATTGATGATCTAATAATGATTGACAAGTGACCGAAATTTCAAAGCAATCCGAAGGCGGAAACTCACGATATCGGCGTCGACATCCGATGCGACGATATGTAGTTGTTGGCTACGATCATACAACCGATTGTGATCGATCACAAACAATCATAACATGTGATCGATCGATTACAAATAATCGTCTTCTTATTCTTTTTTCCATTATTTTGTTCTCTTATTCATAATTAAATATAAATGTACCAACAAAAGTTCATGTTCATGAACATTGTTATGACTGATATTTATATTATGTGTATTGATATTTTTTGTTATAATATCTCATGTATAATAGGCCCATTAGGCTTCTATACATAATATATTATAACAAAAATAATAAATATCAGTACAAATAATATAGATATCAGTCATTACAATGCTCATGGACATGAGCTTTTGTTGAGTACATTTATATTTGATTATTAATAAGAGACCAAAATTTATGGAAAACAAATATGAATAAGAGAAAAAAATAAAGGAAAAACGAATAATAAGAAGACAATTTGTAATCGATTGATCACATGTTATGATCGTTTCTGATCGATCACAATTGGTTGTACGATCGTAGCCAACAACTACTTATCGTCGCATCGGATGTCGACGTTGATATCCTGAGTTTCCGTCTTTGGATTGCTTTGAAATTTGTGTCACTTGTCAATCATTATTAGATCATCAATTTCAAACTGAATCGGCCATATACTTTTGAAATGCCAGGGGGGTGTGCAATTGTATACCTGAGCATAAAAATTAAGTGACATGATATTTCATTTCATTACACTCACTGTTGACATGTGCAATATTCTCCCATGTAGAAATACAACGTAACGATTTTGACGATGACAGGTCACCCAATATTATGTAGTGCTCTAAAGTCGTTTAGTTGGCGCTCCACACACGGAGCTTTGTACACTCGTGAGAAATTATCCCAGTGGGGTATTAGTAATGGGATATGTCCCTTTTGCACGCTGATTGAGAGTATTGAGCATGTATTTTGGAAGTGTCCAGCACTTTATCAAGTTCTGTGTTGGGTTTTTGATGTTACAAAGAGATTAATTGGTACTATTGTCCCTCTGGACCAAAAGTTATTTATGTATGGAGTCCCATGCCATGTAAATAATGTCAGTGTATAGGGACGTCTCTGGTTTATTTGTGTTATCTTTATTTGTTGTATGTGTGATATGTTTTTAGTACAATATATGGTTCTGTTGTCAATGATTATAGATTCAGTTGTAAATGAAAACCATATGCATTCTTTGTGCATTATGCAATATATTGTAATTCTAATAATACAGATTAGTTGTATTTATTCAAGGTAGTCTAAATCCCCTTGGATTTGAGATGGTGTGCAACTAATTGTACAGGTTTGAACTGTACCTGATAACAATCACCTGAAACCTGTAAAAAGTCGCCAACAAAACCCAATGGTCGCACCTGATTGCCGTAACTCGCAGGAAAGGTGTCGATAGCAATCGCCTGGTTTCAACAAAGACAATTCATGGTGAAAACTTTAAAAATCGCATCGCAATGAAGTTAAACCAACTTGCAAGAACTACTGCAAATAACACAAATCCGAGTTCAAATCACACAGCAGGCACTAGGCTTAACAACAGACAAAAGTAAACACAATCTGTATAAGTAATGCTTCTCTCATTTGTATGTAAAGCGCTATGAATCATTTATGTATTTAGCGCTATATAAGAACTTATATTGTATTGTACTGTATTATATTGTATTTGTTCTGCTTATCGAAGGATTTCAAAACCGTCAATAATGATTATACTTTACATCAAGTAACAAAAAATAAAGTTCAAGATTAACATGTATGTATTGTTAAAGTGAGGCCGGTAAGGTGTCTAACTCCACGAAAATTACTTGGAGGTTCCTCGTTTCTCTTCTACCGTGTTGTTTAGCTTATGATTAAAAGTGAGCAAAGAAAAATGGGATTCCAACGGGATTCGAACCCGAGACCTCCGGATTGCCAGACCGGTGCTCTACCGACTGAGCTATAGAAAACCCTACGACGGCGTTCTTCCCAGAAACCCCTTAATTCATCATTGCTCAAGTAGTCAGAAGCTTTATAAACCTGACATAAACCCGAAGCGGATTAAAATCAACTTGGGGATCAATGCGAGGGATCGCCGAAGCGATACAGCTTTTTGTAATAATTAATTCAAACATATAGCGAAACTGACCAAGAATATATTGTGATTAAAAGTGAGCAAAGAAAAATGGGATTCCAACGGGATTCGAACCCGAGACCTCCGGATTGCCAGACCGGTGCTCTACCGACTGAGCTATAGAAAACCCTACGACGGCGTTCTTCCCAGAAACCCCTTAATTCATCATTGCTCAAGTAGTCAGAAGCTTTATAAACCTGACATAAACTCGAAGCGGATTAAAATCAACTTGGGGATCAATGCGAGGGATCGCCGAAGCGATATGTACAGCTTTTTGTAATAATTAATTCAAACATATAGCGAAACTGACCAAGAATATATTGTGATTAAAAGTGAGCAAAGAAAAATGGGATTCCAACGGGATTCGAACCCGAGACCTCTGGATTGCCAGACCGGTGCTCTACCGACTGAGCTTATGGTAAGAGAAGAATGAAATAGGGTTAGATTTTTTCAAATGCCCCTTTATTATGACGATATCTATCATTCAGCTCAAAACGTTAAGCGTTAACGGTCATAATCATAAACCTCATAAACGTCCGTTGTATAAAAGCTAACGCATATTTTCGCTTTTTAACCAGGAAAGCAGTGTTCTTTTTCAATGAAACTTTCACACATCATTCGGACATATCTTACAATGATTTTGATACAGAATTGAAGTCTAAAATGTCATTTTGGGCAATATCTGACACTTTACAGGCCTCACTTTAATATGTTTTATTAATGTAAATATGTTATGAATTTATTGTCAAACAAAACTGCCAATAAAAGTACTGGTAAAATCAAAACAATTGTACTTCAATAGTTATTCAAAGAGTGCAACAAAAAGTTGAGTGTTAATGAACAGATACATGTTATCACATTAATGTGGACATATGTGTGAAACAAGGTTGTATATGCTAGGGGTGTATTCTAAAAACAATTAACTTAAATATATAATATAACATACCTACATCACTATAATAAAACAGTACTTAACGTATAGTGATTTGCTACATATATTTTAGTGACGTAGATATAGATAAAATGAACGCTAACTTTAAAATACACCCCTATTACTTGAATGAGTGTACTTATAAGTAATCATACACTTGTTTGAATACTTGCAAGTGATGAATGTGCATGCATGTATATGTCCGTAAATATGCTATGTATAATTCAAATTGAACTATGTATGAGTGCCTTTGTAGTGCGTATGATTTAGATGTACATTTATGTACATTAGATGTACATTTATGTACGTATACATGTGCAAAGATGAGTAAATAACGTGACTGGTGCTGTAATATCACATAAATTGATGTATATAACGTGTATTAATATACCAATGATGCACAGGCATGAGTGGATCAAAATAACTGAATGCACGAGTTTAACTTTGAAATGATTTTAAACCATTCGTCACATAAAGGAGAGAATCTAATTCTTACCAATCCACAAAAAATGCCAGTGCACCATTTATTTTAAAAATAGACACAAAAAATGTGAAAATCAAACTTTTCCCCAGAAATGATGGCTAAATTTACAACGCATGCCTATAAATATACCAACCATGCCTGTAAATATACCACCACTTTCCTGAAAATTTAACGCCGCATGGCTAAGTTTACGAAACATGCCTGTAGTTTACCAACACATGACTGGGGAGAATTTAATTTTCACATTTTAAAATATTTTGTTTAATATTCATTTTTTTTGAAGATATAATTATTTTTATTTATTTTTTGTTATGATACAATATATATATATATATATATATATATATATATTGTAAAGCGCGTAGAGATGATTATCAATCATATTAGCCGCTATAAAAATCACACAAAATTATTATTTTATCCAAAAAAAATTTGTTTAATGATGTAAATTTTATTTTTTTATTCATTTCTTTTATTAATCCTGAGGCGCGGAGCGCCGAATCTAGCTGCCGAGGCGCGAAGCGCCGAGGCAGCTAGTAATATATATTTTAACATCCTACAATCCTTACATCCCTTTTCATGAAATCTCTATTCAGGTGTACGACATACGACATGTCAACCTAAACCAGATTTGTTTTCTCTTTGATAAGATTCATCTGATTGTGAAATTGGTATTTCAAATGTTTTTCTTTTTTTCACACAATCAGCTTGCTTGTTTTAGCTTGACGTTTCGAACACGACAAGATTGATTTTGCTCAAGTTCATCTCGGATTGATCCCAATCCCCATTGTTTTTATTCATTCTTGTCGTGCATGTGTTTTCATATCAGTTGATTTTTATAATGATGATTATATGAATTGCATGTCTTTTTTTTGTTCCTAGTTTAAATTTAATTATAATAAGAATTGCTTTATCCAAATTCCTGCTGACGATCTTGAAGTTGAAATATAATTAATTAAAACTACATTTAAAACGTAACTTAGAAAGATGATATTTTGTGATAAAATGTGTTGTATATTTCATTTTAAAGATAGTACATAAAATTATATTTAGCGATCCGTGTTAAATCTAAAAACATGACAAAAAAACAGTTGGTTATTCCAACAAAATGAGCTCCGACATTTACACAACTTTTCTTTACACAGTAGTAACTTATAGTATAAAGAAATCCGAAAACACTATCCCGAACAAATCGTTAAAATTAACAAAATGAGCAGACCGATTGGCGTCTAGCCTCTGATATTATACATGATATCTAACGAAACTTTATCCAGAACACGAATTCAGTAGCTGTTTAATGATGGGATTAACAGTTATATTTAGGAAAAAAGATATCTACTTTTAATCTTTCATGCACTATAAGGGAAAGAGGTGAAGATAAAACGCCTATTAGACTTTGACTATACTTATGTATCATATTTGTCTAATTGTTGTTGTTGTTGCTTTTGTTTTGCATTTCTTGTTGTGTATATATTTCATAAGTATCTTGTTCACTGTAGGTATGTTCACAGAGGCCTAGCGTGGTCGGATTGATGGGGGGGGGGGGGGGGGGGGGGGGGGCAAGCTTATGTATTTCTTATTCCCCCCGTACCCCCCACCCCCCCCCCCCCCCCCCCACACAATAATTTAACACAAACAATAATTAACAAAGGGGGAAATCTGTGTAAAAATACAAAAGCTATAGGCCAATATTTGTACATCTGATTTATTTTCAAACTGGCCTTGCTAAAGAGCAGTTTTAGCGGATACACTCGCTCTAACACATCGTTTTAACAGTATTTGCCGGCAAACATCAATACTTTTTACCAAATGTATATACCGTGATTAAATGAAATAAACAAACACTCGTCACAATCATACACTTCCTATAATGATAGTGTACATGGCGCACACATACAAAAAAAACACACTCACATAAGCATAAACAAACAAACTTATCAAATCACAAGTTTTAGTCATCTAAAGACTACTGCATATTTTGGTAATATTGGTTCAAACAACAAAAGTTAAAACAAATGGAAAAGAAGCGAACGAAATGTTGTCATGTTTTTTGACAAATATAATCCAATTCGAGATAAATAAATTATATACACTTATAGTTGTATATATAGCATGTAAGCATCATACGTTTTCTTATCATCAATGTTCTTTTCTGTTGTAATTTTACATTATCTTTACTGTCATGTTTTAGTTTTAATACTAGAGTTATACTAAGGTTGTGCAATGAGCAAATACCCCATGCAGAGAGATTCATTAACTAAAACAAATATAAAATTTAACGAATTTTAATCAATACAAAAAGTTCCGCAATTCAAGTCCCTAAATGAATTTGGTATTATTGAAAAGCATGTTTATTCCCCATTTACATTTATGCCCCATTCAGTGAAAAAAATAAACGGGGGGCTCGGCGCAAATTTGCCCCAAAAATGCAAAAAAAAGAGCCACCGAACATCATTTAAAGGACAATGAAATCCAGACAAATTGTTGTATGCAATATAAGACACTAAATATAATGAATAGTCTCTGAAAATTTGAGTACAATCGGTCAAGAAATAAGAAAACTATGGCTCTTTGAAAAGAGCCATGTATTTCTTCGAGTGACTCAAATTGGCAACGCACTCTGGCAAAGTTGTGGACAACTCCTCATACATTTTGTACACAAAATTTAAGTTTTGTTCAATTTTCTCAAAATGTATGTTTACCCTTCGTTCGAGTTCAACATATGTTTTGTAGAATGCTTTTATACATAACATATCAAGAGTTGGGGGAATGGAAAAAAATGACTATGAAGAAAACTGTAAAAATGGGAACATTTGTGTACAAAACATATGGGGAGTTGTCCACACACTTATCAGAGTGCGTTGCCAATTTGAGTTCCCCATAGGAATAAATGGACATCTTCAAAGAGCCGTAGTTTTCTTGTTTCTTACCCGATTATGCTCTAACTTTCAGAGATTATTCTTCTTAATCTCTTCAAGACTATGAAAGCAACATTTTGCTTGGGTTTCATTGCCCTTTAAGAGCCCCTGAAAATTTGCTTATTATAGAGTTCAATGCAAATCAAATTTTGGAGTGTCATTTTCATGCAGGCAAGCTTGAAAAATAGCCCCCGAAAAATCAATTATAATGTTCTTCCTGCGCCCCATTTGTAATGGCTATATATGCAGTACACCAAGTCAAGATTTAAATGTTTCAAAATGCATTTTTATTGTGTGACCGCCTCAATGTGGCTGCGATAGCCTATCTTTACAACAAAAATGGAGAATTCACATTTACAAAAACGATGTATGTTACAACATTTCGTTTTTGACATGGCTCCATATTCAGGTCTACTGCACAATAATAATCATTACAAATGAGGAATAAATGTAAAGAGGAATAAATAGACTTTTCAATTATATCAAATTCGAGTGGGATCATTTAATAACAATATAGATATGAATGCTAAAAATTGAATTGCGGAACTTTTGTTGAGGGGTTTATACCTTTTAAATATGCCGTACATGACGGTGAAAATTTATTTCAAAGAATGCAGCATTTTCAAATATTTATTTATTTACACATCAAAAATGCTTTCATACCTACATTACTCGCTTGTTATCGAATGATGTAAATATACTTATAAAGTTGTAATTATTCGTTGAAATAATGCAGAACCAAAATGTTGGTTAGCTTATACATATTGATTTGTTTTTACAATTATAATTTTTTTGTGCAACTTTACAACTAAAAACTTAAAGCAGAATTAAAATATTACACAAATGATAGATGAAAATGATGGTAGCGAAAATTATAAACCGACTGACAAATTTCATGTTTTAAAAGAAACAATAGATTTTCATGTTAAATAATAATAAAGAATACTGGTCGAGCTGTGTAGAGTTTAAACAGAAATTATGTTTGCCCTTCATGAATGTTGTTGAATTATCAAAAGTTTTTGACTACATTTAGTCAAGATTGAAAATCAAAGCCGAACTCATGATCAACTGTATATTGAATTGATCTCGCGGGCACCCATGCTAATTACCACTTGTAAAATTTCACAAGTATATATATATATACAACCACTGTGAGGAGAATAATTTTCATTTTTAAGTTCTTACTACATGGTATCTGACTTAGATTCTCACAATTGTTTTAAACGATCCAGTATTTTTGTAATACATTTAACACAATCAAATTCAATACAAAAGAAAATCATAGTTAACCCAGCAATGGTTTATATAAACTATTGCACGTTAATGGGTAGTTTAGTTTTGGTAGAGAGGGCGCTGCACATCACAATTTTGTGTGAGTTAATGAAAGACTGAGTGTCGAATTTGAGAGAACATGCAATTTTAATGGCAGAATAAACTTTATTTGGTCAAAATCGACCCAGAAACGGCTGAAATATCAATAAATATAGCGATGATCTTATCATTATTTGGGGCCCAAATAATTAGACGATTTTTCAAAAAAAAAAAAAAATGCTTGCATTTTTTCTAAAATTTTCGAAAGTGTTTTTTAAATAGTTGTTGACGATCTCTCTATTTAATCATTATTTCAATAAAACATCACATGCATAATTTTGTATGAAAATAGTTGAAACCAATGCCTTTTTAGAAAGCGCCCTCTTGTGTTTTAATGGCACTTTTTGAATGATAACGGGCTTTTTACTTTGTCGTTTGTAATTTTGTATACCTTTCGAGCATGGTGGAGTTATAACTATTAGTTTATAATGTTACTGTCCAGGTTTGGTTACTAAAGTTCAGCCTTACCAAAACTGTAGGCCTACTACCCCTTTAAAGAAGTTTGGATTAACACAAATATACTGATAAACATAGCATTTCATCAATCCTTTAGAACAACGTCAAGTGGCACATCACGTATCATTGAAATAGTTTCATATTTACAATCAGTTCTGGGCAAATTAATTCCAACTGTTTCTCACCCGCGTTAAGTACAGATTGGTACTGGATATAAACTGCGGGGCCCATATTCATAAAAAACCCGCTAGCTTAGTTTCGAGCTAAGTCTATTTTGGATGACGTGGCTAGGTATAACACATATTAATATTTTAGTTGCTGAATAGTATTAATTTAGTGGGTAGACCTACCTGAGACTTTACCAGCTAACCCTAGGTGGGTTGGGGACAAGGAAACTGTTTGTTGCTCACTAACCCGTATCATTTGAAGAAAAAAAGTCTTAGCTTGGAACAAAATTAGCGAGGTTTCATGAATATGGGGCCTAATCACTTCGACTGTAAATTATATACAATACGGACTGCATGGAGTCTATTAACGATGAAGCTGGATATAGCTAAAAAGGACAATGTATTCATAAGTCACTGGATTCGTCGTTCAGGTTTTCCATCGGCACCGATGACGGTGGCTGGTCCTGGTCATATTTCCGTAGGCTCTCGGGAGTTGGTTTGTATTCGATAACTCGCCTAGAGTCCTCGCGAGGGCTAGGGGCTGCCTCCATCAACCCACGGTCGTACGAGAACGCAATACCGATCGCACCACCGTTTCGCCTCCCACCGACCGCTGGCGAGCCATTCGCAATGTTCGCGAACGCGTTGGCGGTATCGTCGTCCTGGCCCGACGTTGCCGACCTCGACCGTTGCTCGGCGGTCGTCGGAGCACCCTTACAGCCCAGGATCTGTTTCACGGCTCGCCAGAAGGTGTTATTGGTGAAGGAATAGACGGCGGGGTTGAGGCAAGAGTTGAAGTAAGGCAGGAGCAGCGAGAGGTTCTTGAGCTCGGGGTGGAGCGCGGTGGCGTAGTACTGCTGCACAATGTGGTAGGTGGAGAAGGGCGCGAAGCAGACGATGAACACGACGAAGACGCAGAGCAGGCTCTTGCCCGTCTTCCAGTGGCGGTTTCCCGCGCGCTGGAGCGCGCCCTTCCCACCACCACCACCACCGTAGTTAACATTCAGCGTCTTCCGCGCGAACTGGCTACTACGCCACACGTACACGAAGATAAACACGTAGATGATGGCGGTGATGATGACGGGAACGTAGAAGAGTAGGATGTTGAGGTACACGGGTTTGAAGTGCTTCCACCACGGTCCGAAGGGGGTGATTATTTTGCAGGCCCATGGCAACTTACCCGGGAACGTCACAGCCTCGCCCGTGCCGCCATAGATACTCTGCAAAAGATATATATGAAGATAATCATGTATCATTTGTCCATGCTCTTAATTAATCCGTATGCAGCTGTCGATCAACAATTTACCGAAAAGCAAAATTACACCCTTTCTTTCACATTCCAATTTGTACTAGATAAATAGTAATTGGTATTTAAGATTAATATCTATGTCCATTTTGAATACAGTCAACAGAGTTTAATTCAGTTATTGTTGTCTTACTAAAATCGAATATATTACCAACAACGGTAATATGCGGTAAAAATGTATACACAACCCCAGTCCTGTGGAATTTGTTGAGAACACTGACTATTTCCAAATTGATGCAAATCCCTCTTTTTAGTGACATCCAGACAAATCAAAGATCGCTTGACACTCCAGTGAGTGAATGTGTTTAGTCGATAATTTATATCATTGTAATAGTGGACTTAAAGGGCATCAAGCGTGGGGATGCTACATAGCGGGTCGCCATTTTGAACTGGGTTAGTTTGCGCGCACCGCATGACACTGAGCTAACGTGCATTACGCACCGTGCGCAACGCGTATGTAAGATGGCGCCGCGCATCTCATTTGACGAATCTGAACTACCTTTAATATTATGAGCCACCAGTGGCGTAGCTACGGGGTGGGGGCACGGGGGCCCTGTGCTTCCTCCCCCCCCCCCCCCCCCCCCCCCCAAATTATTTGAAAATCAATAAATCAAAATATAGGGGACTTTTTTTCTTCTTATATATACAAAGAAATACATAAGGCGTACCTCCGCAATAATTTTGTGTGGACCCAAATCAGTCCGACAATGTGGGTCGATGTCCCCTTCATCTCAAGGTCTGCGGATTGGTTATTCTTATAACGTGTTATCAATAAAGTTACGATTTAATACCTGGAACATCAAAGCTGATGGCACGGCGGCAAGGAGCGATAGTAACCAGACTAGCAGGATGATGTGCTTGGTTCTTCTGATGGTGAACTTGGTCTTGAAAACCACCGGATATCTGACAGCAAAGTACCTGTATAAGTATGAGGCGGACACATTTAATTGAGAAATTAGAAATTATAAAGTTCTGAACATTAGTCTTGCTCTCGTATGTGCAAAATGTCGAATCAAATATCGAATCAATTCATTTTCTACCGCTCACTCAAGAATCATTTAGAAAACACAACAAAACTATACGTTCTTATGGTAAAACTGGTCTTGAAAATCAACGGGTTTCTTTCAGCGTAGTATATGTATGAGGCAGACAACTTTATTTATCAGATTTATATTGCATTATTAGTTTTCATAATCATAATCATAATCTTTGTTTATAGGTTGAATTTACAGTTTCCCTATATATTTTTAAAAGGATAGACAAGCGTGAGGCACTTCATAAAACCGTGGGCATTTTAAAACCTAGACAGAAAAATTCCATCTCGTCCTGGAAGGGGTCCTTTAATATTATGACGTCATACTATCCCCTCCATCACGAAATGGTGAGTGAAACAACAAACGAGGAGAAGGATTGATTTAACGGTCTATTTTAAACCATGGTTTATTAAGTTAAAATCACCTTTGTGAATTCCAGCCCTTAGCGTTGATGGCGCTATTACAATCTTTCCGAAGCAGCCTTTGTATTTATTTGTTTAATATGATGATGCTTGATATAGCCAGCTGTTTAGCGAATCGAATCACACATTTATCCTGCGTAATATATTTAAAGAACTATATAGGAATTAGAATTAGGTATCTATACAGGACTTTAAACCCATGTAAATTTTGCATAGATTCTAGACCTTTCTTATTTTTCGAAGACTACTTACAGAAGAAAAAAAATGAATGAAGTATAACATTGTAACCGTAATTATCTGTATATCAATGTTGTATTTGTAAAGTGCTTTTAGATCTTATCGACGTCTGAATCAACCACAAATGATTGGGGTCTATTGCGATTGATTGGAACACATAGCAAACTAAATAGTAGAATACTTTATTCTATTAATGATCAACAAATAAAAGGCGATGGTTTTATTGTCTTCCTAACTAATATGCAGCGCTCTACCATCACACCAAGTTGATATGAGAAGAGCGCCAGCTGTAGACATTCTGGAGTATAAGCATTGTTGCGATCAGCTCGCTAATGCTACAGTCACAAATGGTCCGCGGGCGCCGTACGATTTTTCTCCCTACGGCGAATTTTCTACGATTTTGGGAAATCGTGATATCGTACGATGTCTGCGGTATTTTAGAGTAGCAGTCACATATTCTCCGGGCCCCGTACAATGACCTTTGTCTTAAAATAAAAAACATAAATCGCACGGCCCCCGTGAACACAAACTAAGTGCCCGTACGGGTGCCTTACGGTACTCTTACGGTGACTCCACGGTACCCGTACGATTTGAGTGGCCAAATTTTCTGTCTCAAAATCGTACGATATTCGAAAAAGGCTGCGATGTCCGTGCTGTGCCCGTGCGATGCCCTTGTGGTGCCCGTGCGATGCTCTCTACGCTGTGTCTACGGGCTTACGGCAAGTAAAAAATCGTACGATGCATTTTTTGTTTCAACTCCGCGTTAAACAAATTGTTGACATCGTACGGCGAGGAAATATGCAACGGCGACCGTACGATAGCCACGGCATCCGTGCGGGCGCCGCAAGATTCCCGCAAGATTTCACCTAAAAGTGGCATCGTACGGGCGCCGTAGCCCAAATAGGACCATTGTGACTGTAGCATAAGCGACGCAAAGTGTTAAAAGGTAACCGAATAAAAGGCTGGAAGTAGGCAAAATTAGTGAAAACTGTTTAAATTTTAAATCTAAACATTTTGGAAAATATGCTTAGTAGACATGTTTTTTTTATATTCTTTGGTGAAATTCTATTCAAAGTTAAAAGCAAAGGCGAGAGATGATTTGACGGGAAAACAAATATTGTGTCACATTACAATCATACGTATGTCACATTTTAATACAATGTAGTATTCGTTTCAATTAATTCAACCAAGAAAATAAGTAACATAAATCTCAATAATATTGCCATTCGCATCAATGTTATAAAGTAACACACGCTACCAAATGCCAATCACGTTTTATTATATTGAAAGCAACGTACGCCTAAAGCTAGGAAACGTGTAGTGGTGTAGCCTGGTCGAATTATTTTCTGGGGGCATGAATTATTGAGGGAAACACGATGTTATTATTTCGTTATTTCCCCTTATGTTTGTATTTTTTTTGGTCAAAATATGTGGACCACGTGCCCGCCCCCCCCCCCCCCCCCCCCCCCACCCCCTTCTCCCGCCCATTCTGTCCCTCGTGGTAATGACTTTACAAATAAATTAACATGACATATGTATCATATATTTTATAACAATTTAGAAATTTACTTTATGGTTGTGATTGAGGGGGGGGGGGGGGATCTAAATGGCGCACAAGCAAAATAAAATTCCATTATTACTGAGGGGCATGCTGGGGAAAACTTGTGGGGAGGGGGCAAAGCCTCCAAATTTAAGGGGGTCGAATGCCCCTTTGTGGCGCAACTGCTTGGACTTGAAAAGTATAATGCCCTAATCTGACAAAAGGAAGCAACTGACAATTTTATGGATAGTCTTTTCCTTTGGTGGGGGGGGGGGGGGGGGGGGTAATTGAGATATGCCCTACACAATGGTGAACAAATTAAAGTCACCTGACAATCCATTTATGAGAAATTATTTATATTTTATTTATTTCCGATTTATTTAAACAGGGTAGCCCTTTCGGGTGCGCTTCGTTATTCCGAAGGTTCGTTATTCCGAAGGTTCTTTATTCCGAAGGTTCGTTATTCCGAACACGCAAATTTCGGATACCTGAGGGTTTGTTAATCCTAAAATGAAATAGGGTTCGTTAATCCGAACATTTGTTGCATTATTCCGAAGGTTCGTTATTCCGAAGGTTCGTTATTCCGAGGGTTCGTTATTCCGAAGGTTCGCTATTCCTAAAGTGAAATCAGGTTCGTTATTCCGAAGGTTTGTTAATCCGAAAATAAAATCGGGTTCGTTATTCCGAAGGTTCGTTATTCCGAAGGTCCGTTATTCCGAGGGTTCGTTATTCCGAACACGCAAATTTCGTATACCTGAGGGTTCGTTAATCCTAAAATGAAATAGGGTTCGTTAATCCGAACATTTGTTGCATTATTCCGAAGGTTCGTTATTCCGAAGGTTCGTTATTCCGAGGGTTCGTTATTCCGAAGGTTCGCTATTCCTAAAGTGAAATCAGGTTCGTTATTCCGAAGGTTCGTTAGTCCGAAAATAATATCGGGTTCGTTATTCCGAAGGTTCGTTATTCCGAAGGTCGTTATTCCGAGGGTTCGTTATTCCGAAGGTTCGCTATTCCTACAATGAAATCGGTTCGTTAATCCTAAAATTAATTTGGGTTTGTTATAATGCTATAATTTCATATAAAGAGATAAAATAAACTTAAATGTTTGATTGGTCTGGCCAAGGAGGGCAGGGGCGTCGATCCTGGGGGGGGGGGGGGGGGGGGGGGGGGCAGGGGGGGCGGTCGCCCCCCCCCCCCCCCCCCCCCAATGAAAATATTGGGGGGGCGAACATATCATTTCGCCCCCCCCCCCCAATAATTCCGAAAATGAGGAAGAAAAAAAATCGAGTGATATAATGCCAAAGAGGGGAAAGACACATTTATCAATAATTAATCTTCAAAATAGCCATTTTTTAGTTTGAAAAAGGACTGTAAATCTCCTTTTTTCCGCGCGCTTCGCGCGCATACAGTTTATCATATTGCAAGTTTCATTTTGGTTGCGAGAACTCACCTTTCAAATGTGTTGGGCAGTGTAATTTCTCAAACGCACAACTCAAACGAAGTTTATTAATGGCACACCGTCACAGATGGCACCGTCACAGAAAATAAAATAATCTGCAATATATCTTTCAGTCAATTCGGTCCATATGCGCTGAACACAAATCAAATTGGAATATCATGTCCCCCCACATTTGAAAGTGGAGGAGATTGTCATTATGTATGTTTGGTTCCATACTTATATACTTCATATTACGTGAAATTTCTGTCTCAGGTGTGCACCAAATCGCATAATTTCACGCACAAAAATACAAAAGCTCCCTACTGTGGGAGGGGGACACCCCCTCCCACACCCTCCCCCGCTCGGTCGCTTCGCTTCCTCGCAATGTCTCTCCTCCACTTTTGAGAAGTTGTTGACGCCCTTGCTTAGTTTCATGGGAGCCCAATGCCCTAGACTATATCGATGGCTCTTATATAGTATACATTATCACGTGCACGGGCGTAGCGAGTTACGTAATACCTATTCAACTGGGGGGGGATGTAATCCGATGAATGAATAGATCATCCCCCCCCCCCCCCCCCCACTTGAATGGGTATCAATGTCATGTCTACGCCCGTGATCACGTGGATCCATCTCATGCAAGGCTCAATCTTTTCCTCGCTATGCCCTTTAAAAATACGTTACGAATAGGTTCACTATTTTATACAATTTTAACACCCATGATAGGAGTTGCAAATGTCTGAAATCTAAAAGCTTCAGGGGGCTCCGCCCCCTGGACCCCCATTATTGTCCCCAAATATGGGTGCCCCCCCCCAAAGTCAGGTCTTCGAGCCATCAAGACACTTTCAATAAGCGCATAATAAAACTTCCGGGCATGCCAATGTGGGGCTTTTAGCTCTCTCAGTGGTCACTCTGGAACAATTTTCAAATTTCGCCCCCCCAATCACAAAAACGGATCGACGCCCCTGAGGGAGGGAAAGGGGGAGGGGTATGCTTTATGCAGGCTGTAAATTGAATAAACAAAACACAAATTATAGTATTATAATAAACCCGATTTAATTTTCGGATTAACAAACCCTATTTTATTTTCGGACTAATGAACCTTCGGAATAACGAACCTTCGGAATAACGAACCCGATTTTGTTTTCGGATAAACGGACCTTCGGAATAACGAACCACATTTCGTTTTAGGAATAGCGAACCTTCGGAATAACGAACCCTCGGAATAACGAACCTTCGGAATAACGAACCTTCGGAATAACGAACCTTCGGAATAACGAACCTTCGGAATAACTGAACCTTCGGAATAACGAACCTTCGGAATAACGGACTGTAACCGCCCTTTCAGTATCGAGTACTGCTCTACCAAGGTCAAAAGGAAGTAACTGCACAAATATCATCAACTGCACAAAATATCCTCAATTACAAGAAAACTACCAATTGTCAGTTGCTTCCTTTTGTAAGATAATGTAATAAGGACCTAACCTGTCTATAGCAATTGCTATCATCGTAAACACCGTGCTGTTGAAGGCCACAAACCGAAAGTAGCGATGAAGCTGACACTGGATGTTGTGTCTCCACAGAATCGGCCAGGTGCTCGGAAAGAACTCCGTCACGTGAAAGACGATCACGATCAGGGCGGTGAAGTCGGCTGGGATAAAACGAGAAATTGAAAAAAGACAAATGAATGATAGGGGAGGAACATTACCGTATTATCAGGATCATGGTGGTGGTAGCGGTTGTAGGTGTTGTTGTTGTTGGTGGTGGTGATGATGATGATGATGATGATGATGATGATGATGATGATGATGATGATGATGATGATGATGATGATGATGATGATGATGATGATGATGATGATGATGATGATGATGGTGATTGACACAATAATGACTTTATAATGAAACACAATGCACACATCGGCTGGGTAGAAAGATTAAATCAGTATGAATAATAAATAATTATCATCATATTCAGTTGTTGTTTTTGAAAGGGTAGTAAGTCCTATGAGGCTATTTTGCAATTTATGCTATATTTTATCATTATTATAATTTTAAAAGAAAAATAAAAGCAAAACACAATGGTAATGATAGGCCTAATCAATTGTGTTAATTGGGTAGAACACCAAGTCTGTCTACAAATTAAAAGGGTGAATGTCTCTATGCATAATGTAAGGATAGGCATCCATAAATCAATTAAAAATATTTGTTTGAATTTACTATTTCATCTATGTGACCTTCGATATATTGAAATTACACTGAAATGGATATAAATGTACATGATCTACTAAACAAAGACAATTGTGGGCTCTAAAAAGTGATGCACTTAGTCGGACGCTCCATTTATTTTCAGACATTTGCCTTTTTTTGGTGAAAATTGAACATTTAAAAAGAGAGCGAGCGTTCATCAATTCCCAGGATGATTAGTTATCATAATATTTAGACTACAATTAGCACGAAGCAATTTCGTGTAGTTAAAATGTAATTTCAATGTGGATGGAATATCACAATCGGCTGTGTTTATGAGGCGAATTAATTACTTCAATTTGTTAGAGTACCTTATTCAAGGTTCCATGACATGCAAATACATGTTGACTTATTTTTTTATCTGTATTAGTGTATTCATCAAACATTTGAAAAGAATTGTTTTTAATACCAAAATATGTTTTGTAAATTTAAAAACATTTTTTGCAATTATTTTGTTCATCTTGCTAAACCCCACCTAATAAAACTCTCTATAGAGTGAAATTCTGCTTGTGACCTTATCTGTCAATCATAACTCGGTTACTTATAAGATGAACAATGCACCTTCGCCCAGGATGAGTGACTGCTCACAATAGTATCACATCTTTTAATACACTATATATATATACCATTGTATAGGCGCTCAGCTTTGGCGAAGGTGCATTGTTCATTTTTATAAATAACTGAGTTGTGATTGACAGATTAGGTCACAAGCAGAATTTCACTCTGGAGACATATTTTATAGGCGGTGAATTTTCAAGCTGATTTCTTGTTTTAATGACTTTTCCATTGAAAACATTATTGTTAAAATCGGAATCCGCGTGAAAAACTATCCATGATAAGTGATTTCCATGTCATAGAACCTTTAAGAATGATTGGTACAGTCAAACCTGCCTTTAGTGGCTACCAAAAAAGATCATGTGCAGATAATTTTAAACGATGCTATCCGGGGATGTTATGAAGCATGTTTATATCTAGGTCACTAAAGTGGCTACCTTTCATATACATGTATATATATCTCTCCAAATCTCTGTGTCGTCCAAATCTATATTGCGCTCTAAATCGCGATCGCGTGAAAACTGTTCGATGAGTCAATCACGCAAACGTTTGTACGCACTGTGAGCGACGTTTATATTTGCGATAATACGCCCATCGTAAAGACTCGGAGCGCAAGCGATTACTGTATTATACAGGATCCTATGCACACACGCACGGCGTCGCAGAGTGGCGCTTGAACACTAGTACAGTATACCGGATCTACTGTGAACTGTTATGTACAATTATTGTAGTTGCCGAGTCATCATCCACTATACATAATTATCCGAACAATAAAATTAAAATGTGATATTCTATGTTG
>JBAMJV010002763.1:0-112803 GCA_037951105.1 Echinarachnius parma | reverse complement strand
AACATCAGCTTATCTCCAAGTTGAGTACACCTGCCCAGATAACAATGCTACGTTGGCCCATCGTTGGCCCCAATGTAGGCGGTCATGTTGGGCCAACGTCAAAACGTGACGTCTAGCCCACGTCATTCTTGCCGCTGGGCCCTCGTTGGCCCAACCCCCCATACGCAACGTCAATTGCCAATGTTGAGCCAACGTTTGCCCAACCTTTTATTTTGCTATTTTCTGACGTCAAGCCAACATTGAGCCGACTAAACCCCAACGTTGATACGACTATATAAGTAAATGTCGGGCCAACGTAAAAACGTGACGTTCGGCCCACGTCATTCTTGCCGCTGGGCCCTCGTTGGCCCAACCCCACAAGCCACACGTCGTACAAGTGTTGGGCCAACGTTTTTCCGACCCTTGCCCAACCTTTCAGTTGGCTACTTATGACATCAGGCCAACGTTTGGCCAACCTTGAGCCAACCTTGGGCCAACCTTGGGCCAACCTTGGGCCAACCTTGGGCCAACCTTGGCCAACCTTGGGCCAACCTTGGGCCAACTTTGAGCCAACCTTGAGCCAACCTTGAGCCAACCATACGAACACTTAAAAAAAAAATTATTGATAGGCTGCATTGGTGTTACAGATTACACCCTACCGTCGTGCAAATACATCCTAATCCTATACCTAATCCTATACTAATCCTATACCTAATCCTATACCTAATCCTATACCTAATCCTATACCTATCCTATACCTAATCCTATACCATCTCTATCCTATCCTATCCTATCCTATCCTATCCTATCCTATCCTATCCTATCCTATCCTATCCTATCCTATCCTATCCTATCCTATCCTATCCTATCCTATCCTATCCTATTCCTATCCTATCGTCTTAACAGTATACTATGCAATCGACTTAGTATATATATACCTATACATACTATGTACATTTGTTAATGGTTAGTAATTGCCGAGAGTAGATTGAGAGTAGATTGTAAAATAATCAGCCTTTGAATCATCATTCATTACACTATATTCAGGTGTCATTTATAGTTTTATAAATTATATAGAAAAACAACGACATGATAACACTGTTTTCAATACAAATAATAGCAAAAATAGCAAATTTTTCTGTTCACTATTATGATCGTTATAATCGATCATGAACCCCGATAGTATTCTGCGTTGGCCCAACGTCGGCCCAACGTCGGCCCAACGTCGGCCCAACGTCGGCCCACTTGCGACGCATTGGGATCGATTGCGCAACCAACTTTTACCGATCATAAATCACTTATTAATAGATGTATCAAAGTGAATAAAGAGGGGACTGTGCAAAGGGGCTTTGCACCCCCCAATATTTAGTTAATAACATTTAATTTAATTGTATTAATTTACCAATTCAACAACATCATATAATGTACAATATTTCACAATTTCCCGTCATTTATTAAAAAGGACAGACATTGCATAGAATATTAGTCAAAACTAGCTCTTGAAACAACAACTATAAGCAATACAAGTATATACTGTACATTACTTTATATTATTGATAATATTTCAACAATCCAAAATGTTCCAAAAATGTTTTCATACATTGTTGGTAGAATATAATTAAAATATATTTTAATTATTGTATAATTTACGAAATCCATATCGTGACATCGTACATTTGAAGTCGCATGGAGGTTCATCTAAAATTACTGGCCCAATGTATGAAATGGACTGTTTTTCCTATATCTGTCTTGATTTAGCTATCTTGCATTTTGTTAAACAATTTGTCCCGTGAATATCAGTGGTTCAATCTTTTTTTCGTAATATTCGTATCTATATTACTACAAATGAAGTACAATCCACTTCATCAATGATGTTTTCATTAAAGGATAGTTGAGTTTTTGGTAAAGAGAGTTCAGCTTTGGGTTAACCTGAGTTTTATTAACTAAAACCAGTGGCGTAGCGTGGTCGGGACTGATTGGGGGGGGGGGGGGATGGGGGGGGGGGCACGACAATTATTGGGGAGCACACCTTATGTATTTCTTTGTTTTTTCAAAAATGGCCTCTTATGTTTTCTATTGTTGTGCATATCATGATTTGTTGAAATAGTGATTAGATAGAGAGATAATCAACAATTATTTAATTACATATTAATAGTACCTTTTTAAAAAGGAGCAGCAATTTTTGTATAGTTAGCGGCCGGTCCAAAGTTATATTTTGTGTTCCCTACAATTTTTTTAAATGTTATGGTTAATGGATATCTCGGGCATTTCTGAACCAATTTTGATCAAATTAAGTTTATTCTGTCATTATTCTGTCATGATTATCTTCACACAAATATTGTGTGTAGCGCCCTCTATTACCAAAACTCGACTCAACTATCCTTTAATACGAATCCTTGATACAAAAAAAATATATATATATATTTTGTCGGTAACGATTTCTATATAAAAAGGATGATTTTGGTCTAATATATTTTCTTTTCACCTATATGAAATGCGTCAATATTTGACCTCATTATATACATTTAAATCTATGTGTAAATCCTCTCTAAAAAGTGCGAAACCGGCTAGAATTATCTCCAAACAATCCCACATGGAAATAATAAAGTAGGTTTGGAAATCGTTTGTATAAATGAGGAAAAACGCTGGTTCCACTACTGATAATTTTGAAACTCCACATGTAATCGGTAATCGAGAAGAAAAACATTATAAGTTATAGTGATATCGGATAAATTCCCCTTGACAACGGGCACCGAGTGGGATGTGTGTAAAGTCTATGCGAATTTCATGAACTTGTAGGGAAAAGTGCTGTTAGTCCTTTGCGAAATCTAAGAAGATTCTGTTTGTAACACTTCAGCATTTTTGTCACTGATCCGTACATAGTTGATGAATTAAATCGATCAATGCTATAAACTTCGCATTAATCAGCCTGCTCTAAAACATACTGGTGTAGTGGTGTTCATAAAATAATAACATAACTTGAACGGTAAAATAAATTGTAGACGTGGTGTGGCGAAATGTTTGCGTTCTCGTTTGTTCTTAATTAAGCAAGACAATTAATCCAATATTGCTGCGCTCTTACCAATTTACCCTTGTAGTAGTGGAACATGTATGTAATTGCACTTAATTGTATATCGTGGACGGCGCCCTTTCGACCCGCATGCCTTGCTCCCAATGGATCAGATCATGCACGTGTGGATTGATTGTGAGTGTGTCCGATGACCACCCGATGACCAGGGTAATAATATCATTATATTAGGAGCTATATAAATCGAAACATAATTATTATCTTATTTTTATTTTCATTATATAATTTCATCAAACAATTATTTAGCTGCACATTCGTGAATGCTACCCACTAACAATTGAACGTTTTCTGAACGTTCTAAACAGGTTCAAAGTTGGTTATTTGGACGTTATGTGGAAAACGTTTTTTAAAACGTGTATTTGTGGAAGGTTGAAAACGTTTTTAGAACGTTCCAAATGAACGTTTTAAAATTGTAGTTTAAACGTTAGAATAAACAATAAAAAAACGTTTCATGTATTTGCTTGCAAGTGCAAGTACCAGCAGAAAACCTGTCGGATGCTGAGACCGTTTTAAGAACGTTTTTTTTTGTAACGTTGATTAAAGACGAAGACCTACGGGACCTTATAAAAAACGTTTTGTAAACGTTGATTAAAGACCGAAGACCTACGTGACCTAATAAAAACGTTTTGTAAACGTTTTGTGTTTGATGGGTAGTGCCCGTAATTAATGTACTCGGGTGTCTATTCACGAAAGCTTATGTGTATGCACTTATTAGGAATTTGAAGACCGATTCCAATGATTACACGGCAATGCGTGAATTTGAATGATTTCGATTGAATAGGGGGTCAAATTGAGCGGGAAATGTTATGATTAATAAGAAGTATTCATCATTTGTATCATTACTGTTGCTATCAGTTCATCGTTGGCCAAATCGATCATTCAATAACAAATAAATCAATAAATCAATAACGACACTACGTAGTAGGCGAAACGTTGGCTTGCCTAGTGTCGAAATGTGATTGTTTTGTAAAACGTCGGTCTGACGTCAATTAGCCAACCAATTTCCAACACCACTCATTGACCAAATGTTGTAGTAGGTGAAGCGGTGGCCCAACGTTGGCTTGTCTACTGTCGAAATGTGGTTGTTTGTCAAATGTTGGTTTGACGTCAACTAGCCAACCACTATCCAACGCCGCTCATTGACCGAATAGTGTGGTAGGCGAACGTTGGTCTAAACGCTGCTTGCGTATACCGTCGAAATGGGGTTGTTTGTTAAAGGTTGGTTTGACGTCAACTAGCCAACCAATATCGAACGTCGCTCAATGACCGAATGTTGTAGTAGGCGAAACGTTGGCTTGCCCACCGTCGAAATGTGGTTGTTTGATAAAGGTTGGTTTGACGTCAGCTAGCCAACCAATATCAACGTTGCTCATTGACCGAATGTTGTAGTAGGCGAACGTTGGCCTAACGTTGGCTTGCCTATCGTCGAAATATGGTTGCTTGTCAAATGTTGGTTTGACGTCAACTAGCCAACCAATATCGAACGCCGCTTATTGACCAAATATTGCAGTAGGCGAAACGTTGGCCCAACGTTGGCTTGCCCACCCGTCGAATGTGGTTGTTTGTTAAAGGTTGGTTTGACTTCAGCTAGCCAACCAATATCCAACGTCGCTCATTGACCGAATGTTGTAGTAGGCGAAACGTTGGCCTAACGTTGCTTGCCTATCGTCCGAAATGTGGTTGCTTGTCAAATGTTGGTTTGACGTCAACTAGCCAACCAATATCGAACGCCGCTTATTGACCAAATCATTGTAGTAGGCGAAACGTTGGCCCAACGTTAGTTTGCCTACAGTCGACATGTGATTGTTTGTTAAATGTTGGTTTTATGTCAGCTAGCCAACCAATATCCAACGTCGCTCATTGACCGAATGTTGTAGTAGGCGAAACGTTGGCCTAACGTTGGCTTGCCTTCTGTCGAAATGTGTTTGTTTGTTAAATGTTGGTTTGACGTCAGCTAGCCAACAATATCGAACGCCATTCATTGACCGAATGTTGAAGTCGGCGAAACGTTGGCCCAACGTTGACTATCCTAACCGTCCGAAATGTGGTTGTGTATTAAACGTTGGTCTGACGTTAACAAGCCAACCAATATCCAACGCAAGTCATTGACACAATGTCGCAGTAGGAGAATCGTTGGTATAACGTTGGCTTGCCTACCGTCGAAATTTGGTTGTTTGCCAAACGTTAGTACGACGTCAACTAGCCAACCAATATCCAACGACACTCATCGGACACAATGTCGTAGTAGGCGAAACGTTGGCCCAACGTTTGTTTTTCGACCATAGAAATATGATTGTTCGTCCAACTATCACCCAACGTTGTTTCAACGTACATTTGCCAATCAGTTTGCCAACAGTCAACAGACGACGTTGGCTTAAACGTTGTTTTAACGTCAGCTCGCCGACTGCAAAAAATGTGGTTGCAAATTTACCTTAGGCCAACGTTGGCTTAACGTTGTTTTGCCAACCGCGACGGTGCCGACTATAGACTACGTTGGGCCAACGTAGCATTGTTATCTGGGTGGGGGACACATTGTTTTACCATATTTAATTTTGTCTTTGTTTAGTTTAAAATATTAAAAAATTATAGTCGATCGCGTTTTTACGTTTAGAATTATAGCTGTGAGAAATATATTTTTTGAAATTTAAAGATCTTACCGTGTAGAGAAAAAAATGGCAATGGCTACTCGCGTATTTTAATGTTAACGCGCGCTCAGTCCGCGCACTGTCTTTATTTTATTCTTTATTACTGTACGCGCATCCAAGTGCGCAAAACAAATTTCACGTGCGATAAATTTGGGGTCATCAAACTTTGTCACGTGTTCTTGAAGTTATTTTTAGTCAGGCGAAGTAAACATTGTTATTGTGACGACATAATGAAAAGCCTGCGTATCAAAGTGCGTGGTACTTTTGTACATCGCGCTCTGCCCATTCACTTTGTACAGGATAATTGTACAGTGGTCGGTCTTTCCATTAAGCGTCTTTGGTCAAACGCAGAGCCGCAAACTATTGATTTGCGCCCGCTAGCGGCGAATCGAAAAAATATCGGGCTAGCTGCGCTAGAGCCACCCGCGCGCGCGCGCGCGCGCTGCTGGGGAATCCGATCCCGGCCCCGGCCGGCAGCTGCAGAAAACCTCGAGCGCGCGAGCTGTATACGCATGCCGCATTATTAGCATAACTGAGAAAAGCGCGGTAAAATCAAACATTTACGCTTGAACTGCTTGAAAGTCAAAGACTCGTATCGTAGATCGCCCGAGTTTCTGGGAGGTCAGAGTGAGCTGTTTGATGTTAGATTTGAGCCTTGGGATCGTTTTTCTAAAGTAAATATTCAACATTAAGTCAGTGGCACAGTGAAGTCTGATGCAGAACTCAGTCTCAGAAGGAGTCCAGGCGCCGCTATATTTAGCTGGCCCAGCAATAATTGCCCATTTCAACGAGACGCGAGACGACGACGAGGCCGAGGGCGAGGCTCATGAGTCAGATTCAGACGGTCAGAGACTCGACTCAGACTAAACTCAAATTAAGGTATGCAGTATAACTTTAAGACTGCAGACTGTGCCGTACCATGATTACCGGATACCAATACTAGTATACTATAGTTTCACCGCACAAAACAAACATTAGATGCATCAAATAAAACTTAAAAGTCACCTTTTTTACATGGCAAAGCCAAGGTCAAGGAGCGAGGGGTTACTGCAGCTTATTATGCAGTTAACCCCTTGACTTGACTTGCATGGGTGATGCCCGATGGATAAACTCTGGTGGGAACTTGGTTCAGTTGTTTGAATGCGATTTTATAGAAGAACTAGCTAAGATTAAGAAGCCTTTTTGCAAATTTGGTATCATTGAAAAGCCAGTTTATTCCTGTTTACATTAAACACCATTTGTAATGGTTATGGAATGTGTACTGCACCCAGTAAGCCTCTCGACTTGCAGGGCCATGGCATTGGCCCTCTTGGTTCCGTGAGTTCCAGTGATTTATTGCATTGTTATAGTGAAAAACTCGATCCTTTGCAAAGAGCTGGACATCTATTATTCTAATAACCTAGTATGAAACAGTTCAGTAATAAAACATAGATGTTCTTTGCATTGGGGTGTCCCCTTTAATAACGAGATAGATATCAATTATGCTCAAATTTGAATTGCGGAACTTTTTGTGAGGGGTAAAGGTTGATATTTTTAAATTTGAATACGTTGTTGCATCGTATAAGAAGAGGCTTAATCATAAATGCTGTATTGTTCTCTCTGGCTCTCTCTTTATTACAGGCACATGTCCATGAATTATGCTCTCATAAGTGGATTGAAGCTTTAGCTCCAACTGTGCCACAAGATGCCCAAGAAACGCATTTCCAAACACGGTCCAAACAGGCCAGGGAAAGCCACCCCTGCAAGTCAAGCGGCTGCAGCATGTCCGGAGAGTAGAGACAACGTCGGAGAAGTAGCAGATGTGACTCAGAACCGTCAACTTTCAGCTCCAGAAGACGATTTACAGAAACTTCAACTTCAAGGTATGAAGAAATTTAACTTATTAGCTGCAATTCTCATGAGCAGGTTACATCTTACAGGGGCTAAATTAAGCTCCATCTGTATTCCTATATTTCGATAAACCAAGATATTTTTATTGCAGCTATATTGAGAAAAAAAAGAGATATTCCGACTTTTTCAATATGTGCTTGGTTTAAAAAAAAAAAACCAAAACTCCAATGCTAGAAATTAGGGTTTATATTCACTTGGTCTAATACCACTTGGTCCAATCATCAGTTCGTCTAACTTCACTTCGGCTAAACCTATTTGGTCTAATCATCAGTACTTCTACTTCTACTTCTACTTGGGTACTCGACAGGGTCCATCAGTCAGGACGTAGAGTCGAGGGGAACCGGTGAGGTGTCCCATTAATTGCCGATTGAGGCAACTGCTCCCGCAAAGGCTCCTAGTGATGTAGAAGCCAAGATATTATTGGGGAGCGCATTCCATGCTGTTACAGTTTGTGGGAAGTAGGAGTTCTGGTAAAGCTGAGTTCGAGTATGTATATGCTTGAGCTTATTTGGGTGGTATTGTCTGGTGATGCTTGGGGCCATTGGTGTGAGGAGTTGGTCAGGTGTAATTGCTACCATGTCATTCTGAATTTTGTAGAGGAGGCTAAGGCAGGAGATGTGTCTGCGCCTTTCCAGTGTAGTCCATTGAAGTAGGTCTAATGCCCATTTAGGCAACTGCCGTTTCGTCTAATCACCAAATGGGCTAATTGTCACTTCGTCTACTTTTTTTTTTCCTCGTTTCGTCTATTATCACTTCGTCTAATACCAGTTCGTCTAATTCTCAGTTAGGCTACTCTTCACTTGGTCCATATGCAATTGGTCTAATTACCGTTTGGTCTATAACCATTTGGTTCAATACCATTTCGTCTAATACAATCAGGTCTATTTTCCACTTGGTCTAAAAGCAGTTCGTCTAATGCCATTTCGTCTAATGACCATTTAGTCTAATTCCCATTTGGTCTAATGACCATTTAGTATAATTCCCATTTGGTCTAATGACCATTTAGTCTAATTCCCATTTGGTCTAACGATCGCCCACACTGACCTGTGTGGTGGCCACCGCCTGTATACCGTATACCGTATGAGGGTCAATCCACGTCAAATCAACCAATTTTCAGACATTTTGTCACCCGACCCCCTTCGATTTTGCTAAAATTTGCACCAATTGTTCCCCCAAGTGTCTGACGGAAAACCCCAAAATTTGTTGCCCCGAAGTTATTCGGTTGCTAAGTTACGGCCGCGCCTAGCAACCAATGCGTGGTCAAACCGTTTCTTCTTTTAAATTTTGGCCATTTTTGATTATCTGCTGTAGCTAAAATTGAAAAGCCAGAGCTCTCATTGTCTGGAAATTGGAAGAACTTTGTCATCTCTACAAGATGTATTCATTATGTTGCGGGTCGAGTTTTCGTTTTCGCGTACGAGGTCACCGAAAATGGCTTTAAGCGAAAAATTAAAGTTTTTTTAAGCATGTTTGGATGCCCATAGCTTAAAAATTAATAGATATTTTGCTCTAATCTTTTAGAGTATTAAAGACCTTCACTTCCTTTACAGATTAAAAAAAAAATGAGCGTGATTGTTCAAGTCGTTTTCGAGTAAAGCGCCCTCAAAGTTTGGATTTTTCAAAAATGCACCAAGTTCAAGGTCAAAGGTCACCCTTAGTCCAATCCGGGATCTTCACCAATTTTTGTGTACTGACAGATATTTACCTATATTTTCAGGGGTTACCAAAGAAATTTTGCTACCGGAACGTTTAATGGCTTAATTACGCTAACGAAATTGGTCGTAAACAACCCGAAATACTCAAAATTGCCATATAATTGGCTTTAGGGCATATTTTGTATCTCTCTCACACGCAATACAAAAGTTTATAAATACTGTTCTTCAGGGAATTGGCAGACATTCACCTATATTTTCATGGGTTAGCAAAAAAAAATTGCTACCGGAACGTTTAACGGCTTATTTACACTGACGAAAATGGTCGTAAACACACTGAAACGTGTTAAATAGCCATATAATTGGCTTTAGGGCATATTTTGAATCTCTCTCACACGCAATATAAAAGTTTATAAATACTGTTCTTCAGGGAATTGGCAGACATTCACCTATATTTTCATGGGTTAGCAAAAAAAAATTGCTACCGGAACGTTTAACGGCTTATTTACACTGACGAAAATGGTCGTAAACACACAGTAACGTGTTAAATAGCCATATAATTGGCTTTAGGGCATATTTTGAATCCTTCTCACACGCAGTACAAAAGGTTATACATACTATTCTTCAGGGAATTGGCAGACATTCAACTATATTTTCAGGGGTTAGCAACAAAAAATTGCTACCGGAACGTTTAACGGCTTATTTACACTGACGAAAATGGTCGTAAACACACTGAAACGTGTTAAATAGCCATATTACGGGCTTTAGGGCATATTTTGAATCCTTCTCTCACGCAATACAAAAGTTTATATATACTGTTCTTCAGGGAATTGGCAGACATTCACCTATATTTTCATGGGTTAGCAAAAAAAATTGCTACCGGAACGTTTAACGGCTTATTTACACTGACGAAAATGGTCGTAAACACACTGAAACGTGTTAAATAGCCATATTACGGGCTTTAGTGCATATTTTGAATCTTTCTCACACGCAATACAAAAGTTTATAAATACTGTTCTTCAGGGAATTGGCAGACATTCACCTATATTTTCATGGGTTAGCAAAAAAAAAATTGCTACCGGAACGTTTAACGGCTTATTTACACTGACGAAAATGGTCGTAAACACACTGAAACGTGTTAAATAGCCATATTACGGGCTTTAGGGCATATTTTGAATCTTTCTCACATGCAATACAAAAGTTTATAAATACTGTTCTTCAGGGAATTAGCAGACATTCACCTATATTTTCATGGGTTAGCAAAACAAAATTGCTACCGGAACGTTTAACGGCTTATTTACACTGACGAAAATGGTCGTAAACACACTGAAACGTGTTAAATAGCCATATTACGGGCTTTAGGGCATATTTTGAATCTCTCTCACACGCAATATAAAAGTTTATAAATACTGTTCTTCGGGAATTGGCAGACATTCACCTATATTTTCATGGGTTAGCAAAAAAAGAATTGCTACCGGAACGTTTAACGGCTTATTTACACTGACGAAAATGGTCGTAAACACACTGTAATATGTTAAATCGCCATATTACGGGCTTTAGGGCATACAGTTTGAATCTCTCTCACACGCAATATAAAACGTTATAAATACTGTTCTTCAGGGAATTGGCAGACATTCACCTATATTTTCATGGGTTAGCAAAAAAAAATTGCTACCGGAACGTTTAACGGCTTATTTACACTGACGAAAATGGTCGTAAACACACAGTACTGTATATGACCATTTTCGTCAGTGTAAATAAGCCGTTAAACGTTCCGGTAGCAATTTTTTTTTGCTAACCCATGAAAATATAGGTGAATGTCTGCCAATTCCCTGAAGAACAGTATTTATAAACTTTTGTATTGCGTGTGAGAAGGATTCAAAATATGCCCTAAAGCCCGTTATATGGCTATTTAACACGTTTCAGTGTGTTTACGACCATTTTCGTCAGTGTTAATAAGCCGTTAAACGTTCCGGTAGCAATTTTGTTTTGCTAACCCATGAAAATATAGGTGAATGTCTGCCATTTCCCTGAAGAACAGTATTTATAAACTTTTGTATTGCGTGTGAGAAAGATTCAAAATATGCCCTAAAGCCCGTAATATGGCTATTTAACACGTTTCAGTGTGTTTACGACCATTTTCGTCAGTGTAAATAAGCCGTAAAACGTTCCGGTAGCAATTTTTTTTTGCTAACCCATGAAAATATAGGTGAATGTCTGCCAATTCCCTGAAGAACAGTATTTATAAACTTTTGTATTGCGTGTGAGAAAGATTCAAAATATGCCCTAAAGCCCGTAATATGGCTATTTAACACGTTTCAGTGTGTTTACGACCATTTTCGTCAGTGTAAATAAGCCGTTAAACGTTCCGGTAGCAATTTTTTGTTGCTAACCCCTGAAAATATAGGTGAATGTCTGCCAATTCCCTGAAGAACAGTATTAATAAACTGTTGTACTGCGTGTGAGAAGGATTCAAAATATGCCCTAAAGCCAATTATATGGCTATTTAACACGTTACTGCGTGTTTACGACCATTTTCGTCAGTGTAAATAAGCCATTAAACGTTCCGGTAGCAATTTTTTTTTGCTAACCCATGAAAATATAGGTGAATGTCTGCCAATTCCCTGAAGAACAGTATTTATAAACTTTTATATTGCGTGTGAGAGAGATTCAAAATATGCCCTAAAGCCAATTATATGGCTATTTAACACGTTTCAGTGCGTTTACGACCATTTTCGTCAGTGTAAATAAGCCGTTAAACGTTCCGGTAGCAATTTTTTTTTGCTAACCCATGAAAATATAGGTGAATGTCTGCCAATTCCCTGAAGAACAGTATTTATAAACTTTTGTATTGCATGTGAGAGAGATACAAAATATGCCCTAAAGCCAATTATATGGCAATTTTGAGTATTTCGGGTTGTTTACGACCATTTTCGTTAGCGTAATTAAGCCATTAAACGTTCTGGTAGCAAAATTTCTTTGGTAACCCCTGAAAATATAGGTAAATATCTGTCAGTACACAAAAATTGGTGAAGATCCCGGATTGAACTTGGTGCATTTTTGAAAAATCCAAACTTTGAGGGCGCTTTACTCAAAAACGACTTGAACAATCACGCTCATTTTTTTTTTAATCTGTAAAGGAAGTGAAGGTCTTTAATACTCTAAAAGATTTGAGCAAAATATCTATTAATTTTTAAGCTATGGGCATCCAAACATGCTTAAAAAAACTTTAATTTTTAGCTTAAGGGCAAGTCCAAGATAACGCGCGCGTTACGTATGGGACATTTCAGAGACTTTCGCTCAAAAAAAAATAATGTAGAGGGACTTTGATTTTATTCTTTTACCATCTCCATTACTGGTATCTATAAGAAGAATAACCTTGGTAAAGATGGTGACCTTTGACCTTTGCAATAATATTTTATTATATAAAATGTATGGCGTTACATATGGGACCAGAAGAAATGAGGTTTTTTATAAATAATTTTTAAGTTGAAAACTCTGTGAAAGTAATTTAGAGGACAGGTTGTAATTCAATGTGGTAGAGGGTACATTGCTCAGGTTTATTGAGGCAAAGTTTCATTTCATTCCGAAGAACGCTTTTCTTACAGGCTCTAATTAATTTTGGCAAAGACGTGTTACGTATGGGACAGTTACGTATGGGACATTTTGTCCCCATTCGTTTAATGTAGGTAAATCAATATTTAAGGCAAACTGAGGGTATTTGGTAAAAAATAACGAGTTTCCATGGTGATTTGTGTAAATAAGTATCAGAAATGGTTATGTCACCCCTTAAAACCCTATAAAAGAGGTATCACTCATTAGTTTAGCGTTCCTAGATCAGAAATTATACAATTTTACAGGAATTTGGGAATATGCAAATTAGGTAAATATCTTAATTATGCAAATCATATACTTTGAATAATATTTTTGGAGTCAAAGTTAAGAAATCTTAAATACATAATAGGACATGATTAAATCAAATTAGTAAATTTTGTGGGTTTGTAAGCTACTGTTTAACAGTAATATTCATAAATATGCAAATTAGGGGCAGCCATCTTGGATTTCAGGGCTTTGCTCAAGTGATACATGCCAATGAGGAGCAGAAATGGCTTAATTTGCCCCAAATACCTTAAATGAAATGTTGGAACATTTTACACTACATTCCTGATTACAAATAGACATCTTGCTCTAATTCATGAATATGCAAATTAGCTAATTATCTTTCAAAATGGCTGCCGAGCATAAATTATTGTTTTACTTAAATGGCTTCACTTCTAAAAAAGTTTATGGACCTAATTACCTTCTCTATGCTCATTTAACATTGATATATCATGACAATATCACTCCAAAATAAATATTTGCCTATCTGCCACAAAGGCTCCCAGCAGCTACATTGACTTTGTACGTGAATTATGTCCCATACGTAACACATTGTCCCATACGTAACACTTTTTATAAATTCTAATTTTCTTATAAAACAAAGGGTTAATACAAATTTCCCGGCTTATTATAGTATTTTAGTTTTAAAATGCATAAATTAGAACTTCCCAAAGTTGCACTAGAATAAGTATTAAATTATTTGAAAAAAATGAAAAAAAGTTCCTCATTTTGTTACGTATGGGACATTTCATGATAAGACATGACCTAATTTGCATAATTAATTAGGTCATGACTTAATATTTATGCAAAATTTATATGGATGATTGAGTGGTCATGTCTATATATGAATGAAATATCATATCATTCCCTTTGATTTTTTATGAATTTTTATAATTGTCCCATACGTAACACTCTATTTCACATTTATGCAAATGAGGCCCTTCAAATTTGCATAAATTTACATAAATTTGAATTTCTTTTTATGGAATTCAAAACTTCAACTCATGGGCTTCAATATGATGTGAAACATGTCATCGGTAAATCAAGATGAAATTTCAACAGCTAGGTTGACGTTATCTTGGACTTGCCCTTAAAGCCATTTTCGGTGACCTCGTACGCGAAAACGAAAACTCAACCCGCGACATAATGAATACATCTTGTAGAGATGACAAAGTTCTTCCAATTTCCAGACAATGAGAGCTCTGGCTTTTCAATTTTAGCTACAGCAGATAATCAAAAATGGCCAAAATTTTAAAGAAGAAACGGTTTGACCGCGCATTGGTTGCTAGGCGCGGCCGTAACTTAGCAACCGAATGACTTCGGGGCAAAACATTTCGGGGTTTTCCGTCAGACACTTGGGGGAACAATTGGTGCGAATTTTAGCGAAATCGAAGGGGGTCGGGTGACACCCACCGGTTGATTTGACGTGGATTGACCCATGAACGATTCCATAAGGCTGTAAATGTAATAATGGTTACAGTCCGTTATTCGGAAGGGTTCGTTATTCTGAAGGTTCGTTGATCCGAAAATAAAATCGGGTTCGTTATTCTGAAGGTTCGTTAGTCCTAAAATGAAGTTAGGGTTATTAAAAAATACGACGTAGAAAAGAATTTGATTGTTTGAATTTGAATGTTGCCTAAACAAATTATTTTGAGCAGTGTGGTCTTGGGAAAGCGGATCAATCTTATTCTAATTGCCGTGGCTGCATGGGGGGTGTGGGAGAAGGGGAGGGGGCAAAGAGTGGCTTTAAAATTCTAGTAAAATTGTATAAGAATCATTTGTAATAATGTTGTTATAATCTGAAATGAATTTCCTCAAAAGTGATTTTCTTTTTCTTTGTAAAACAGTGCAATAAGAATGAGATATTTGAGATATATTTATATCTTTCTCATGTAAAAAAAAACATGAAATTAAACCAAAATCAATTTGATATTATGTCATAAAGTTAGATTTTGCTGCTTGATATCAGTCCAAAATATCTTAATTCTAACATTTTATTTGTCTGAATTGTATGTATTTCATCATAAATAGCAACTAAGGGCAGGGGCGGATCTAGCTTTTTGCTAAAGGGGGTGTGGGAGGGGGTGCCCCCCCCCCCCCCCCCCCCCCGTTAGGGAGCTTTTGCATTGTTTTAATTGAAACTGCAATCTGAGTTTTCTTGTTTTACTCTCTTTTCCAATCAAATTAGATAAAAGCCATGATTTAAATTGATTTGGGAGGGGGCCCATGAAACACCCCCAATTTCATTTTCGGATTAACGAACCCTAATTCATTTTAGGAGTACCGAACCTTCGGAATAACGAACCCGATTTCATTTTAGGAATAGCGAACCTTCGGAATAACGAAGCGCACCCGTAATTATAGCTCTATGGATATTTAGCCACAGTGAGACGAAACCTGTGTATAAAAGAAAAAATAATTGGCCATTACAATCAGGTGACCTTCATACACCACCGAAGAGAAAATAGATAATATCTATAATAGATAATATCTATTTAATCTATTTTCCCACTATTCATCAAACGGTGCATATTGACCACCTAAAAGGAAACAAGTGGGCGTTATAATCAGGTACCTTTAAAAAAAACAGGTTCCATAAAATGATATATCGTCAAACAGGCAACGGGAGGATGAGTGGGATACATCCCGCCTCACAAGGTGGGGAATGACATGTACAATTATCCCCCCCCCCCCCCCTTTTGTATTTGTATACGAGTGGGAAAGAAAACATTCGTTGTAACACCTATATCATATCAAACTTCCATTAGACCAAATGGTCATTAGACCAAATGGTCATTAGACCAAATGGGCATTAGACCATGTGGGCATTAGACCATGTGGGCATTAGCCCAAGTGGGACATTAGCCCAAGTGGGAGTAGCCCAACTGTCAATTAGACCAAACGGGAATTTGATGAAATGGTGATTAGACGAAGTGAGAAACTGCCCATCTGGATATAGCCGAAGTGGGTACCGTATAGCCCTAATGGATATTAGACGTTGTGGTATTAGACCAATAGAATATTAGACAATCTGATGATTAGACATAATGGCATTAGACTAAGTGGGTTTGGACCAAGTGGATATTAGACGATAAGGGTATCTAGCCCAAATGGTTATTAGAAGAACCGGCTATTGGACCAAGTGGTTGTAGACGAAATGGGTTTAGACTATGTAGGATTAGACGAAGTGGATATTAGACGAAGTGGGTTTAGACCAAGTGGGGGTTTACCGAAATTAGCACAGGCCCTATGGCCCATGGCCACCAAACGTAGTACGTACATGATGATACTTCCTGGAAAATACTTGAATTGCGTGGTAAAAACGGTTCTAATAATTGTTTGTATATAAATTCTTTCTTTATTCTTTAGTTTCCTTTACATTTAAACTTGGTAATTTTGTTCATTTACTTTAGGAGTGGTGCATGGTGTCCCCCCAGAGGCTGCAGCATGTCCAGAGGGTAGAGACAATGTCGGAGAAGTAGCAGATGTGACTCAGAACCGTCAACTTTCAGCTCCAGAAGACGATTTAAAGAAACTTCAATTTGAAGGTATTAAGAAAATTGTTAGAATTGCTCAAAAATTGTAGAAGTACATGTAGTTTAGTCCACAAGGTTTTTATATAATTTGTACGCCTCCGCCAACGAAGTGGCCAGAGGCATTATGTTTTCGGGTTGTCCGTCCGTCTGTCCCATTTTCGTTCTCGCGATTTCTCAAGAACCGGTTGACGTATCAATTTCAAATTTGGTATGAGTATACATATTGGGGTGACAATGATCTACTTAGATTTTGGGGGTCGTGAGGTCAAAGGTCACAGGGCACAATATACAGGGTGGCCCAGAAAGGTTGCAACACCTATGATCGTTAAAGGGACAGGTCCACTTTTACAAAACGTCTGAACAGCTTTCAGTTGACGGATGGGGATCAATGTAACACCCAAAAAAAAAATCAGAGCGAACAGCCCTCTAATTTGGATTCTACGAATGAAAAACGAATGCGTCCCTCCATTTAAACTATATATCGGTCAATAAAGGAGTTCAACTGATTTAGCATAATATTACAACAATATAGTACTAATTCTCGTAAAGGTATTGTGAAGCCGACATTTGTTAACGTATGTCACGGAAAAAGATCTCAAAAAGAAAGAATATATAATTACATGTAGTCAGTTTAAGCGATGTTTGGGTATTTTGCTTGGTAAACACTCACACATTAGTTTATATGCGCGGGTCACGTAGGGGTCATGCATACCGATCTGGCACTCCGTGAAATCTATGTACGAACTTACTCACTGGCCGAAAATACGTATGTATCTAATTAACCGACGTCCCTCAGTTTATTCAGTTTTAGGTCTACAAAAAAGAGATTTCAAGCCCTAATTTTTTCAGGCATGCTATTAAATGACATTTCCTTTCATATAAGACAATAACCTCGCAACTTTTGAATTTTGGCTTGCAAAAGTGGATCTCTCCCTTTATTATCATCAACATCATCGACCAAATGTCATTGTTCTTTATTTGATTGGGTAGAACATTCTTTTTCCAACAAAATGATACCTTGAGCATTGATTTGGGGTAAGGCGTTGGGATCCTAGGGCCATTTTTCTGAGGCAATGTTGTTTCCTAAATTTCCTACTTTTTCGTCTCCAGAGATCCTCGCAACACGGAGACATTCTCGCTCCACGGCCTGCCATAGAATTAGCTGTGGAACAGCGCGATGTTGCATAATCGATTACCCCTTATGGTATGGCTCACATTGTCTTCCTTATCAAAGGGAGAGCAGTCAAGCGGTTCTTCTGTACAACTAATTCTACGGCAGGCCGTGGGGCGAGAATGTCTCAGTGTTCCGAGGATCGCTGGAGACGAAAAAGTCACAAATTCGGGAAACGACATTGCCTCAGAAAAATGGCCCTATGATCCAAACGCCTTACCCAAAGTCAATGCTCATGGTATCATTTTGTTGGAAAAAGAATGTTCTACCCAATTCAAATAAAAAACAATGACATTTGGTCGATGATGTTGATGATATTAACGATCGTAGGTGTTGCAACCTTTCTGGGCCACCCTGTATATGCAAAAATAGCTTGTAATGGCAGATTTCAATCAAAATTGGTATGTGAATGTATCTTAGGGAGCTAATGAAGCCATACAATTTTTGGGTGTTGAGGTTGAAGGTCAAGGTCACAGGACTCGATATAGATATGATGACATAAATGGTACCCTGGGGTACCAAATGAAAATCCGCCATTTTGTTTAATTATTTATTTATTTTTCAGGGCTGTACACTGGGGTACCAAAGAGTGTAAAATTATTTTTGTTATGCTTTATTTACGTTCAAAATGCTCTCTTTGCGGCCGGGGTAGCGTGCATACAAGCGCTGCATGCACAACGCAATACACGCAATACAATACCAGCGGCGTCCATGATTGCTCTGTGGTACGGTTGTACTTAGGGTGGACACAAGATGGCGCTACACAACGCGGGATACCGGGGTACAATGGTACCCCGGGGTATTGCGTGTGTCATCATATGTTAAATATCTTGTAATGGCAAAATCTCAAGAACTAAATGTCAGATGTCAATCAAACTTGGTACCTGAATGTACCTTTAGGAGCTAATGTAGCCTTACAATTTGGGGTTCATGAGGTCAAAGGTCAAGGTCACATGACTCATTATATGGAAATTAGCTTGTAATTGTAAAAAACTTAAGAACCAAATGTCAGATTTCAATCAAACTTGGTACATGAATTAGAGGCACTGATTTTCCGTTTTTAAAAAAGGCCTTTTCCGTTTCAGAAAATCAGGAATTCCGTTTTTACCTGCCTGAAAAACGGAAATTCCGTTTTGCCATAGACTTTGTACATGTGAAAAACTGCAAATTCCGTTTACATAGAACTCCATACAAAATTTAATGAGTAGGGTAAAATCATGATTTTCACCCACAAATCATCAAAATTTGGGGGGAATGTGTCCTGCCTGATATCAGGAAGGACTTACCACAGGCCAGAGAGTAAATATCTTTAAAATTCATTTAATAATGATTAATGCTGAGTTGGTTTGGTCGATCACACCGGTTCCCCACCGTCACCATCGGGTCCCGGTTTCGTTTTCTTTGGAACGGGGTCCGAAAAAGAAAGAGAAAAAAAAAAACGATTTTTTTTTTTTTTTTTTTTTTTTTTTTTTTTTTTTTTTTTTTTTTTTTTTTTTTTTTTTTTTTTTTTTTTCAAATGGTCAATTCCGCGATTTTCCGCGATTTTCCGCGATCGCGGAAAATCAGTGCCCCTAATGAATGTACCTTAGCCAATATAGCCATACAATTTTGGGCCATGAGGTCAAAGATCAAGGTCACAGAATTCATGTGAAATGGCTTGTAATTGTAAAAACTCAAGAAATGAATGTCAGATTTCAATCACACTTGGTACCTGAATGTATCTATGGAAGCCAATATAGCAATACAATTTTGGGGTCATAAGGTCAAAGGTCAAGGTCACAGGACTCATTACATATGCAAGAATAGCTTTTAATTGTGATATATATCAAGATCTGGTTGATTTACCATCCAAATTGAGTTAACAGTATAGCGGAGGCATCATTTCAACTGCGCACAGTCAAAGATCCATCTAGTTTTTTCTCTTTTGGGCAATTCCAAGGTAACAGCGTGACGGTAGGAGGGTGTTTCTCATGATGAAAGTCTAAATAACTCACAAAATAAAAATGTCCAGAACCAAATTTTGATATGCATCTGTTACCACTATCCTACCAATTATTTACAATAGGAAAGAAAATCAAAATTCCCACTAAATTATGAATTATGAATATCAATATCTGCGGTAACAGCGTGACGGCAATGGTAAGAAACTAAGCAAACTCTGTGAACTACAGGAACATTTTGCAATTTTGTCACATTGATTCTTTGTACTAGACATCAAGCTAGAACATCCAAATAAAAATGTAGAAAAAATCCAATGTTCGTAGTAAATATGATATCATAAACGTATCTGTGCATGGTAACAGCATGACTGTAACAGCGTGACCTCTGAATTGTACATGTTATATATATGGGAGATATTGATGAGATGAATAAGATTATATAATTTTGATGTAGTCATCCAGAATCTATACAGAACTAGATGAATGGGTAATATAACCCAGATGCTCTGAAATGATGGTTCGCATGACACAAATTTGCAGCCTAGCGCCCTCTATTGATCAAAAATGTTTTTGGACAAAACTGAAATTCTTATCTTTTTCATAATTTAGTTTGAGGAACCATCAAATATCAAACCCAAAATACAAACTTAATTGCAACAATGAAATATTAGACCTTTGACATGTGACCTTTGACCTTATTTCTCAAATTAGCATACAAATGTTTAATTTTATGTCGGCACAGTGCATATCTACAAGTGATTTGTTTCATGTAACATGATTTCAATGTCAGTAAGTTTTTGTGTTTGAATTGGTAATTATCCGAGTGACCTTTGACCTGTGCTCCAAACATTTTCATAGAATTTTCTATTATCTACAGTACTCTTTCTAACATTAATTCTGGCATTTTTTTGTGAGATAAAAAATAAACTACAATAATTTCACCTGTTGACCTTTGACCCCATGACCAAATTCTATAATCGGGTCATCTACTTTACTGAACGCATACCAGTATTAATTATCATGTCATCCTTCAAGGATTCTTGAAATATCTTGAGAATAATATATTTTTTGCATATTAATTAGCTGTGACCTTTGACCTTTGACCTCATGGCCCCAAAATATATCATATAATCCATACCTCTGAATACATGTCTTGTACAAAGTTTGAACAGAATCCATCCAACGATTCTTGAGATATTGCACAAAAAAAAGTAGGTTGCGTCACGCTGTTACCCAAAAAGTAACAGCGTGACCAAATTGATATTGCTTAGATTTATTAGTGGTAAAAGATAATGCTGCTATTTAGCATCCATAATATAGCCCTATGGGTGAATGAAGAAGAAACAAAAAATAATTTCATTCCCATTCATATTTTTCCAGAAATATTAAAAAATACCTGTTTTTAGGGTAACAGCGTGACATATAGATGACTATAAATGAAACAGTCACTGAAGCAGAACAAAGAGCGAAAATGCCGAAATAGATATTTATCTGAAAAATTGAAGTTATGTTCTTAGCAACACTGAAAGAAAATTTTATGAAAACCTATTTTTGCAGCTCTTTTAAGCTTAATATTTACAAGTATATTTTGTGAAAATAATTGAAAATTAATTTATGCTAATTAATTCCTATGAAATAATAGTTTACGCCAACAATTTTTTTGAACAAAATGCGTTTCTGAATAGTTTAATCTTTAAGCTTTAATTTGATACCAAATATGTTATGATTCGACGAATTTGAAAAATGGGTGCTTATGTCAATGTTTGCTTGGAATTGCCCTTTTGCAAAATTGTGGTTACTAAGACAAACAAAAAACATGTCTTGCATATTGGTAGCTCAAGTATACTCCGCACAAAAAGAAACTGGACAACATATCTCATATTTTTTAAAGATAAAATATATGTTTAATCAAATTGAAGATAAAATAACCCTCTTCGATATTAGCATTCTTATCCGGGAGAAATCATTCATGCATGACTTGTCACGGTCAATTAACCACCGCGAGGTCTGTTTTCAAAAATAGCAAAAATGGAACATCCATTCAACCATTTAAATGTTGACAAGCATGATATAAACGCTATATTCATGATATAGCATAATTATTTCATTACAAATGTGATCTTTTTTAGTTTCATCTCAATAGAAAAAGTGTAAATGAAGACAAATTGTGAACGTTGTAGGTTTTATTTTCATCCAAATGTAACACAATTGGGAATTCCATGGCTAAGGTTTATTCGTCGAAACTACAGTTTGTGCCCTTATTTCAGCATGAAACTTTTTTTTTCAAGAAAAATTAAAGCATGACAAAATTTACTCAAGAATTCTACCGTAGTCCAAAGATCTTCAAAATCTGATGTCACCCTTGGTCAACCATTTGGGCAGTCTCTAACATGTCACTTCTCTAGGTAACTATAGTTGAAATTGCAAGGGACACATGAAACAGACAAGCTTTAAACATGCCTCAAAAACAGACCAATATGTTGATGTTCTCATAACCTGGCCCTGTTTTATTGGAAAATGTGTATTTTTGTTGTTTGTTTATGACAATAAGGATGAATGGTGTCATAACTTGCCCCGCACATCTTGTTTCAAGCAAGACGCTTACTCATTGCAGTCGAATGGTGCGGCCATCCATTGTTTTTGCTATTTTTGAAAACAGACCTTGCTGTTGTTAACTGATCATGGCAGTTCATGCATGAACGATTACACCTTTAATTTATATTCTGCATGTAGAAGACTAAATTTCCTTTAATTTGATATATGATAATGTACACTCTGTCGCACATAAATATTAAATATTTCAACTTAAACAAGTGTCCAGTTTCTTTTTGTGCGGAGTATACATCATGTGAAAATTGCTCAAAAACGGTAGAAGTTGTTCGCTCCTCAAGGGTTTTGCAACGGACTGACCGCCTGCCCGACCACACATTGATTTATGACCCCCTTTCAAACCTCATTAGGCAGGATTATACAAAACTGAAAGAGATGGATATTAGACGATAAGGGTATAGCCCAAATGGTTATTAGAAGAACCGGCTATTGGACCAAGTGGTTGTAGACGAAATGGGTTTAGACTATGTAGGATTAGACGAAGTGGATATTAGACCAAGTGGGGGTTTACCGAAATTAGCACAGGCCCTATGGCCCATGGCCACCAAACGTAGTACGTACATGATGATACTTCCTAGAAAATACTTGAATTGCGTGGTAAAAACGGTTCTAATAATTGTTTGTATATAAATTCTTTCTTTATTCTCTAGTTTCCTTTACATTTAAACTTGGTAATTTTGTTCATTTACTTTAGGAGTGGTGCATGGTGTCCCCCCAGAGGCTGCAGCATGTCCAGAGGGTAGAGACAATGTCGGAGAAGTAGCAGATGTGACTCAGAACCGTCAACTTTCAGCTCCAGAAGACGATTTAAAGAAACTTCAATTTGAAGGTATTAAGAAAATTGTTAGAATTGCTCAAAAATTGTAGAAGTACATGTAGTTTAGTCCACAAGGTTTTTATATAATTTGTACGCCTCCGCCAACGAAGTGGCCAGAGGCATTATGTTTTCGGGTTGTCCGTCCGTCTGTCCCATTTTCGTTCTCGCGATTTCTTAAGAACCGGTTGACGTATCAATTTCAAATTTGGTATGAGTATACATATTGGGGTGACAATGATCTACTTAGATTTTGGGGGTCGTGAGGTCAAAGGTCACAGGGCACAATATACAGGGTGGCCCAGAAAGGTTGCAACACCTATGATCGTTAAAGGGACAGGTCCACTTTTACAAAACGTCTGAACAGCTTTCAGTTGACGGATGGGGATCAATGTAACACGCAAAAAAAAAATCAGAGCGAACAGCCCTCTAATTTGGATTCTACGAATGAAAAACGAATGCGTCCCTCCATTTAAACTATATATCGGTCAATAAAGGAGTTCAACTGATTTAGCATAATATTACAACAATATAGTACTAATTCTCGTAAAGGTATTGTGAAGCCGACATTTGTTAACGTATGTCACGGAAAAAGATCTCTAAAAGAAAGAATATATAATTACATGTAGTCAGTTTAAGCGATGTTTGGGTATTTTGCTTGGTAAACACTCACACATTAGTACTTATGCGCGGGTCACGTAGGGGTCATGCATACCGATCTGGCACTCCGTGAAATCTATGTACGAACTTACTCACTGGCCGAAAATACGTATGTACCTAATTAACCGACGTCCCTCAGTTTATTCAGTTTTAGGTCTACAAAAAAGAGATTTCAAGCCCTAATTTGTTCAGGCATGCTATTAAATGACATTTCCTTTCATATAAGACAATAACCTCGCAACTTTTGAATTTTGGCTTGCAAAAGTGGATCTCTCCCTTTATTATCATAAACATCATCGACCAAATGTCATTGTTCTTTATTTGATTGGGTAGAACATTCTTTTTCCAACAAAATGATACCTTGAGCATTGATTTGGGGTAAGGCGTTGGGATCCTAGGGCCATTTTTCTGAGGCAATGTTGTTTCCTAAATTTCCTACTTTTTCGTCTCCAGAGATCCTCGCAACACGGAGACATTCTCGCTCAACGGCCTGCCATAGAATTAGCTGTGGAACAGCGCGATGTTGCATAATCGATTACCCCTTATGGTATGGCTCACATTGTCTTCCTTATCAAAGGGAGAGCAGTCAAGCGGTTCTTCTGTACAACTAATTCTACGGCAGGCCGTGGGGCGAGAATGTCTCAGTGTTCCGAGGATCGCTGGAGACGAAAAAGTCGCAAATTCGGGAAACGACATTGCCTCAGAAAAATGGCCCTATGATCCAAACGCCTTACCCAAAGTCAATGCTCATGGTATCATTTTGTTGGAAAAAGAATGTTCTACCCAATTCAAATAAAAAACAATGACATTTGGTCGATGATGTTGATGATATTAACGATCGTAGGTGTTGCAACCTTTCTGGGCCACCCTGTATGCAAAAATAGCTTGTAATGGCAGATTTCAATCAAAATTGGTATGTGAATGTATCTTTAGGGAGCTAATGAAGCCATACAATTTTTGGGTGTTGAGGTTGAAGGTCAAGGTCACAGGACTCGATATAGATATGATGACATAAATGGTACCCTGGGGTACCAAATGAAAATCCGCCATTTTGTTTAATTATTTATTTATTTTTCAGGGCTGTACACTGGGGTACCAAAGAGTGTAAAATTATTTTTGTTATGCTTTATTTACGTTCAAAATGCTCTCTTTGCGGCCGGGGTAGCGTGCATACAAGCGCTGCATGCACAACGCAATACACGCAATACAATACCAGCGGCGTCCATGATTGCTCTGTGGTACGGTTGTACTTAGGGTGGACACAAGATGGCGCTACACAACGCGGGATACCGGGGTACAATGGTACCCCGGGGTATTGCGTGTGTCATCATATGTTAAATATCTTGTAATGGCAAAATCTCAAGAACTAAATGTCAGATGTCAATCAAACTTGGTACCTGAATGTACCTTTAGGAGCTAATGTAGCCTTACAATTTGGGGTTCATGAGGTCAAAGGTCAAGGTCACATGACTCATTATATGGAAATTAGCTTGTAATTGTAAAAAACTTAAGAACCAAATGTCAGATTTCAATCAAACTTGGTACATGAATGTACCTTAGAAAGCCAATATAGCCATACAATTTTGGGCCATGAGGTCAAAGATCAAGGTCACAGAATTCATGTGAAATGGCTTGTAATTGTAAAAACTCAAGAAATGAATGTCAGATTTCAATCACACTTGGTACCTGAATGTATCTATGGAAGCCAATATAGCAATACAATTTTGGGGTCATAAGGTCAAAGGTCAAGGTCACAGGACTCATTACATATGCAAGAATAGCTTTTAATTGTGATATATATCAAGATCTGGTTGATTTACCATCCAAATTGAGTTAACAGTATAGCGGAGGCATCATTTCAACTGCGCACAGTCAAAGATCCATCTAGTTTTTTCTCTTTTGGGCAATTCCAAGGTAACAGCGTGATGGTAGGAGGGTGTTTCTCATGATGAAATCTGATGCATCTGTTACCACTATCCTACCAATTATTTACAATAGGAAAGAAAATCAAAATTCCCACTAAATTATGAATTATGAATATCAATATCTGCGGTAACAGCGTGACGGCAAAAAGACATGGGTTTCTTACATGGTAAGAAACTAAGCAAACTCTGTGAACTACAGGAACATTTTGCAATTTTGTCACATTGATTCTTTGTACTAGACATCAAGCTAGAACATCCAAATAAAAATGTAGAAAAAATCCAATGTTCGTAGTAAATATGATATCATAAACGTATCTGTGCATGGTAACAGCGTGACTGTAACAGCGTGACCTCTGAATTGTACATGTTATATATATGGGAGATATTGATGAGATGAATAAGATTATATAATTTTGATGTAGTCATCCAGAATCTATACAGAACTAGATGAATGGGTAATATAACCCAGATGCTCTGAAATGATGGTTCGCATGACACAAATTTGCAGCCTAGCGCCCTCTATTGATCAAAAATGTTTTTGGACAAAACTGAAATTCTTATCTTTTTCATAATTTAGTTTGAGGAACCATCAAATATCAAACCCAAAATACAAACTTAATTGCAACAATGAAATATTAGACCTTTGACATGTGACCTTTGACCTTATTTCTCAAATTAGCATACAAATGTTTAATTTTATGTCGGCACAGTGCATATCTACAAGTGATTTGTTTCATGTAACATGATTTCAATGTCAGTAAGTTTTTGTGTTTGAATTGGTAATTATCCGAGTGACCTTTGACCTGTGCTCCAAACATTTTCATAGAATTTTCTATTATCTACAGTACTCTTTCTAACATTAATTCTGGCATTTTTTTGTGAGATAAAAAATAAACTACAATAATTTCACCTGTTGACCTTTGACCCCATGACCAAATTCTATAATCGGGTCATCTACTTCACTGAACGCATACCAGTATTAATTATCATGTCATCCTTCAAGGATTCTTGAAATATCTTGAGAATAATATATTTTTTGCATATTAATTAGCTGTGACCTTTGACCTTTGACCTCATGGCCCCAAAATATATCATATAATCCATACCTCTGAATACATGTCTTGTACAAAGTTTGAACAGAATCCATCCAACGATTCTTGAGATATTGCAAAAAAAAAAGTAGGTTGCGTCACGCTGTTACCCAAAAAGTAACAGCGTGACCAAATTGATATTGCTTAGATTTATTAGTGGTAAAAGATAATGCTGCTATTTAGCATCCATAATATAGCCCTATGGGTGAATGAAGAAGAAACAAAAAATAATTTCATTCCCATTCATATTTTTCCAGAAATATTAAAAAATACCTGTTTTTAGGGTAACAGCGTGACATATAGATGACTATAAATGAAACAGTCACTGAAGCAGAACAAAGAGCGAAAATGCCGAAATAGATATTTATCTGAAAAATTGAAGTTATGTTCTTAGCAACACTGAAAGAAAATTTTATGAAAACCTATTTTTGCAGCTCTTTTAAGCTTAATATTTACAAGTATATTTTGTGAAAATAATTGAAAATTAATTTATGCTAATTAATTCCTATGAAATAATAGTTTACGCCAACAATTTTTTTGAACAAAATGAGTTTCTGAATAGTTTAATCTTTAAGCTTTAATTTGATACCAAATATGTTATGATTCGACGAATTTGAAAAATGGGTGCTTATGTCAATGTTTGCTTGGAATTGCCCTTTTGCAAAATTGTGGTTACTAAGACAAACAAAAAACATGTCTTGCATATTGGTAGCTCAAGTATACTCCGCACAAAAAGAAACTGGACAACATATCTCATATTTTTTAAAGATAAAATATATATGTTTAATCAAATTGAAGATAAAATAACCCTCTTCGATATTAGCATTCTAATCCGGGAGAAATCATTCATGCATGACTTGTCACGGTCAATTAACCACCGCGAGGTCTGTTTTCAAAAATAGCAAAAATGGAACATCCATTCAACCATTTAAATGTTGACAAGCATGATATAAACGCTATATTCATGATATAGCATAATTATTTCATTACAAATGTGATCTTTTTTAGTTTCATCTCAATAGAAAAAGTGTACTAAATGAAGACAAATTGTGAACGTTGTAGGTTTTATTTTCATCCAAATGTAACACAATTGGGAATTCCATGGCTAAGGTTTATTCGTCGAAACTACAGTTTGTGCCCTTATTTCAGCATGAAACTTTTTTTTTCAAGAAAAATTAAAGCATGACAAAATTTACTCAAGAATTCTACCGTAGTCCAAAGATCTTCAAAATCTGATGTCACCCTTGGTCAACCATTTGGGCAGTCTCTAACATGTCACTTCTCTAGGTAACTATAGTTGAAATTGCAAGGGACACATGAAACAGACAAGCTTTATGCCTCAAAAACAGACCAATATGTTGATGTTCTCATAACCTGGCCCTGTTTTATTGGAAAATGTGTATTTTTGTTGTTTGTTTATGACAATAAGGATGAATGGTGTCATAACTTGCCCCGCACATCTTGTTTCAAGCAAGACGCTTACTCATTGCAGTCGAATGGTGCGGCCATCCATTGTTTTTGCTATTTTTGAAAACAGACCTTGCTGTTGTAAACTGATCATGGCAGTTCATGCATGAACGATTACACCTTTAATTTATATTCTGCATGTAGAAGACTAAATTTCCTTTAATTTGATATATGATAATGTACACTCTGTCGCACATAAATATTAAATATTTCAACTTAAACAAGTGTCCAGTTTCTTTTTGTGCGGAGTATACATCATGTGAAAATTGCTCAAAAACGGTAGAAGTTGTTCGCTCCTCAAGGGTTTTGCAACGGACTGACCGCCTGCCCGACCACACATTGATTTATGACCCCCTTTCAAACCTCATTAGGCAGGATTATACAAAACTGAAACAGATAACAAATGGCATAAAACATTTTTCTGCCGAACAAATACTTTTACAAGATTATGTGCACTTTTGTAAAATTGTCATATTAAGATAGATCTACCTGTGATTGTTTTGTACACAGAATCAGCAGGCGTCACAGGAAAGGAGAGCAACACAGTGCTTGAATCCAAAGTTACAGATGCTCGGCCTCCAGTCTCAAGAAAAGCAGACCATTCACCTAGGACTGGCCCGAAACAGACTTCTGGTAAAGCTGGGAGGGTAAAGGTGACATCCACACAGGCTCAAACCAACAAGCTGGTAGAACTTCTGATTGGTGAAGATGAAGGTGAGCTTGACTCCTCGTACTATCCAGTCATGGTTGTTAACACACCATCTAAATTGTATAGCCCGGAAGAAATGGAACAGAAGTTTGGGTTTGCTGCTAGAGTTGATTGGAAAGTGGTTTTTGATTGCAATCCTGATTCCAACAAAAATGGTCTATGTCAATTTGTCAAGGAGAAGTCCCCAAATCCAGTCAAAATCTTGAGCCCTGATACATTTGTGGAGAATGAAGATAGAGGCATTGATTCTTTGAGAGAGGGAATTCGCTTTCCAGAAGAAACTGCCTGGGTGTTTCCTAATGGCAGGCATGACATCGAGGAAAGAATAGAAGAGAAAATGCCAGACAAGCAGTGGACAAGGCACCGCTCTGATGCTGTGCAAAGAACGGTCCAATTCTTTGCTAATCCCAAAGTCATTCCACGAGATAGGGCTGTTGTGATGTTTGTACTTCAGTCAGATTCAGACATTCTAGTTCTGAGCCAAATATTCAGACAGTTCTACATTTCAAGATCATTTCGTCTTCACAACTTTACAATCATGGCAGATGACGGACAAATTGTACAGAAATTTGTAAACAAGCTGGAAGAAATGGATGTTGTTGATTGCGAAGAAATAGAGAAAAGGTGCTTTAGTGGGATTCCCTGGCAAAGGATCAACGAGTGTATGTCTCTTGTTTTGGGAACAGTTGAAACCCAAAATACAAAGTTACCCATGGCTCTAGGAGGTAGCTGTAGTCTTGCAAAGAAATTGCAAAATCAGTGGTCTGATCTAACAGTTCTAGCAAAGAACGAATGTGAGAATTCTTCAATGAGCGAGGACAATGCAACTTTCCCAGACTTTGTTGCTGAAAAGGAACGAAAATTCTATCAGGGACACGAGGTTGAATGGTGGAATTTTAAATTGTCAGAAAGTTGTTACAACAATGGAAAGGGCTTCAACCACGTATTGAAAAGACAGCACCACGAGAAGTTGAAATCAGAAATGGAGAGAGCTCTGACTTATGACGGTGAAGCAAGAGATGACATACCTCTGGTATCAGTGTTCCATGAAGCTGGTTCAGGTGGCACAACTCTTGCAAAGAATGTTCTGTGGGACTTACATAGAAATTACAGATGCGCTGTGGTCAACAGAATCACTCATGACACAGTCAGACAGATCATGGCTTTCAGGAACCATGGGTATGGCAATTTGCCTCCAGGACCGGCTGTCCTGATGTTAGACAACATCATTTCTGAAAGCCTGGGTGCTCTGATAGATGAACTGGAAAGAGAAACGAGAAGGAGTGTTCAAACGGTCACAGTACCCTTTGTGATTCTACAGTGCAAAAGAATATCAGATCCTGAGAATCTGGAAAAAATCAGAAAACCTTGTGTAGCTGTGCAACACAAGCTGTCACACAAAGAGCAGAGTTGGTTTCAGAAAAAGACAAAGGACCTAGAGGAAAGGGAAGTCTTTAGTGAGAAAGATTCTCCAGAGCAGCTTCTAGGATTCATGGTTCTGAAAACAGAGTGTAATCCAGAGTACTTGAGAAATGTTGTCAGGCGCATAATACCACACAGTGTACAAGCAAGCAAAAATGAGGTGCATCTTCTGAAGTACATTGCCCTGATCCAGTGCTACAAGCCTGATTTTATCATGCCAGTAGCTGCCTGTGATGCCATGATGATGAGACAGCCCCTGAGAGAATTCCTAAAGGGGCCCCAGCGTGCCAAGCGATGGGAAAAGCATTTGCCTAAATTCTTGAAACTGCTTCTTATTTTTGTAGGCATCGATAAGTTGGGTTCTGTGAATGGACTTAGAGTTGTCCATTCCATCATTGCCAAGATCATTGTGGAAGAGCTATGTAGGCTCTGTGATCAAACGCAAGGTGAAATGTTCATTGAACTACTTCAGTCCCCTATTGCTAAAACCCACTCCCACAGCAAGGGATTCATTAACAGTGCATGCCAAGAAATGATGAAGGCCAGAATGAAGAAAGAGAATGGCGATGCAAAAGATACAGATTTTGCACCATTCATAGAAGATGTTTACAAACATGACATCGATACAGGATTTAGAGATGAAACGGGTACATCAAGAGCAATTGAGATCCTAGAACTAGGCTTCCAGATATTTGATGACCCATTCATTGCCCAGCACTTGGCAAGATTGTTCAAGATTAAGGAAAAGGACTACGACAAGGCAGAAATTGCCATCAATGCTGCATTGCAGATGAATAGCAATAACTCATATTTGTGGGACACAAAAGGTCTCATTTTCAAGGAAAAGATGTGGGTAAAGGGAAAGCAGGACAATTCTCAACGTCTTGATGAGAATGGATTTGAAGCTATATTGAAGGACTTTGAGGAGGGAAGCAAAGCGTTCCAAATGGCTCAGAAATGCATGAAAAAAGAACCGCCTCCCTTCAATTATGCCGGCTTTTTGGATGAGATATTGCACATTTTCACTCTACTTGACATTCTACAAAAGCGAGTGAAGCCATTTTGCTTCAAAGGAAATGGCCAAGAACTTCTCAGAAAGTACCTCACAACAGAAACTGTACCAACTCAGTATGAGTTTGGTAATCACGATCTTCTCAAAAGCCTTGAGCAGAAGGTTGAAGAAGCTCTGTCATGTATTGAAGACTATGTGAATCAGTGTACCTTTAAGGGGGGAGGACAGTTCAGAGTGACTGATGAAAAACTGTCATTTATCTACGACAGCCGCTGTACCTTCTTCAAGCGGGTACCCTCCAGAATGGAGGCAGGCAGAAGTGAACTTCAGACAGCTACAGCATGTGCAAGAAGACGATCTGAAGTGAAAGAAAAGAAATGTGATGGGTATTACAACATTATGCGTGCAGCCTTTGATATGAAACAAAAGGAGGATTTGAAAGAGGTGCAAGAGCTCTTGAGAGCCAACCTGGGAAGTCCTATTTTGTTTGATGTGAAAAGTTTTGTTTTCACATCATTTGCTCTTTCAGTACAAAACAACCAAGACATAGATGATGAAACAATGACTTGGGTGCTTCATTTAGTGAAAATGGAGGAAAAAACAGATGGATTCTACGGTCTGTTCTTTAAAATGCTTCTGGATTGGCAAACCGAAGGATATGGCCTTCAAGAAACCATCACAGAGCTGAAGAGAAAATGGATGAGGAAGTACTGCAAGCCAAGTGAAGAGTCTGACCAAGGAATCAGCTGCCAATCAAAACCACAGCTATCTCGGCCTCAGAAAGCAAGCACCATGTTCTTCCTAGGTGCAGAAGATGGCAAAAAGAGGTTTGTCCACAGACAAGAATTCGGAAATCTCTCAGAAAATTCTGATGAGTTCTGGCGGGACAAAAGAGTCCAGGATCGCCTGACTAGACTGAACGGGTTCTTAGAGAACAGAAACTATGTTCTGTACAAGACTAGCAAAGACAAAACAATTGAAGTTCGATTGGGTCGACCATTGAATGGGATCCCAGGACAAGATCGAGTGGAATTCTTTGTAGGTTTTTCATTTGCTGGACCTGTAGCCTACTATCCGCAGAGCACAGAGTGAATAAATGATTGTATTCCGCTGTTGATTGCAATGATTGCAATCCTAATCTGCAAAGTGGAATGTAACCTAATTTCTACCATGTTAGCTCCGGGCAGGTAACTACGTTAAAGTTCAATGTTCCATGTACAGTATTTTTGAGTCAGTAAAAGTTTGTAACAATTGCATGTTATGAATTGCAAGCACTTTTGCTGTACAAAGAAATACACATTACTGCAGAATGCTTTATTTTCTATTAATATAAGATAATTATTTCATTGCTAAAATCAGGATATGGTTCCACATTGCTGACAGGTATCATGATGACCTGCCGGCTGTGACAATCCTTCAATCAGTCTGTCCGTTTTGTTGTTGTCTTTTTGTTTGGTAACTTTGAGTCATCGTTTGTTGGATGACTTGTGCGACGTCACATTGTCATCTCCTAATGGGGCTGTGAGCTTGTTGATGGATTTGAATGTAGCTTGTTTAATACCAGGTTCAATTTCCTAGACAATGCTCAAGATAGTTCTTTTGGCAGTCCAGGGGATCGTAGGCACTCTTTGTTGATACTAGTTCAAATACTCTGATCTTATTGCAATGTCAATCGGTCTTGTTCAGTTGCTAAGAAAGGTTGATTAGTGTAGCAGCAAACAAGGCTTCAGTTTGTGCTTTATTAACTAAAGGCCCCTTTTCACAGGACGGAGTGTTTCAAATTTGGCCCGGTCTCTCTGCGATCTCCTAAAAACCTTGAAAATGCTGTTTCTGTGAAAATGATCAGGGACATTCTTGTGCGCTCGCTGTGCGATCATCAATTTTCTGCAACTTTCAAGACCTGGAAATCTTTGAGCGACAGTCTCTCAGCAATCTCTCAAACAGAAATTGATCGCCCAATGATCTCTCGGTAATCTCTGCTGCTGTCTTTCAACGGTCTAGCTTCCATCGAACGCTCCGCGATCCCTCACTAATCTCACAGCCATCTCTACCTTCAGGGTGGAAGTCGTGGAACAAATGTTGTCGTTCATTAAAAGATTGCTGAGAGATCATTGGGTGACCGATGATATTGTTGAGCTCTCCTCGTTGAGAGACTGTTTTGGACCAAATCAAAACTTTGAGGAGACCATGAAGATCACTTAAGATCATTGTGAGATCTTTGCAACTGCTGGGCCCTCATTGAAAAATCGTTGGCCGCTCATTGAACGGTCGTTGAGAGGCCGGGCCAATTTGTGATTGCTCAATGGTCGCTCAATGATCTCCACCCCTGTGGAAAGGGGGTTTAAGTTGCAAGCTACTCATGGTATTACTTGGAGGATTACCAAAGTTGTCATTTACACACTGACATCCATACATACACACATCAAAGGGATCTAATCTAAAGTCCCTTTAGATAACTAATTAACCAAACTGAGCACAGCACTTATGCCCTATGCAGGGCTACACACTTACTTTTTTTGTCAGTGGCCCGGTCAGGCCAGTGAAATAATTTCTTCCCCTTTTCTGGTGGCCCGAAAGAAAAATTGACTGGCCTGAAAATGCTATTTCATGAGTAAACTTTTTACTTTTTCGAAATATCACTCTTTACTCTAAACCTGTGATTATAGATGAAGCATAATATGGAAGAAAAGAAGATTTGTCTCATTTTGTCAATGGTCTTTCCATGATCTCTCTAGTTCAATAGTTGACAGATTCTGCAATCTAAACAAAATATAATGTTAGCATTAAAGGGATAGTTGAGTTCTGGTAAAGAGAGTACAGTTCTGGTCAAACTGAATTTTAGTAACCAAAACCTGCACCTGCAAGGACGGAATACCGGAATCCGTCCGGTGTGTGCGTGTTCCGGTTTTGTTTTCTCCATTCCGGTATTCCAATGAAACAATGTAATACATAAAGAATATCTTAATAATATCATGTATGTTTGATTAAATCTTACCAATCATAAATGAGAAGGTCTTGGACATTTTCGTGAAGCATTTATTAGTGTTCCGTGAATGGCGATTCTCGTACTCTATCTATAATACTGTACTAATGAGTTTCGGATAGAGCTAGCTGAATACTGTATAAGTCTGTGGTACATGGTTACGCATTGTCTGTATTGCGCTCCGTATCTATATCGCTCCCATTCGCTTGTATACTTTGCGTGCAGGTTATCGGGTCTTTTTTCTTACGCGAGATCCATCCGCGGGGGACTTCCCCAATTCCCGGCGGATGGATCTCGCGTAAGAAAAAAAGACCCATAACCTGCACGTAAAGTATACAAGTGATATGGCGGGCTGTATCGGAGCATTAGTACCGATAGAGGGCGGACTGGATGTCAACGTTGGAGAATCGTTTGATCCATGTGCAGTATTACGTACATGTGTAGTATGATACACGTACGGGTGACATGGTACGGCGCAGCTCTGACTGATAGCAGCTGCATGACTGTGCGGGGCGTGCCGGGGTAGCTAGTCTACGACGTTGATCGTATGCCGTACTCGCCGCACCACGTGCTAGATCGGCTGTCATAATAAACGCAGCGGATTTCTTGTCGTTGTAAGTTGCATTCGACATCGTCTTTCTTGTACTTTTTTGTCATTTGTTTTCTTCTGATAGTTTTCTACTACAAAATATGAATTTTTGAGGAAAAAGAGGTTTTCCGCGATTTTCCGTTTGAAAACTCATTTTCCGTTTCAAATGGTCAATTCCGCGACCGCGATCGCGGAAAATCAGTGCCTCTACTTCTAGTGCGTGTTCGTTCCGTATCATTCATTGGCAGGTTTTTTTTTCTTTTCGGAATACCGGATTCCGACCGGCACAACACCGGCGGATTCCGGAACAAAAAAAATCCGACATGGCTCAGGCTTAATTACATTACAAACTAATAGTTATAACTCCACCATGCTCGAAAGGAATAAAAAATTACAAGCGACTAAGTAAAAAGCCTGTTATCATTCAAAATGAGCTGTTCAAACTCAAAAGGGCGCTCTCTAAAAACTCATTGGTTTCAACCATTTAAAATAAAATATTGCGCATGTGATGGTTCGTAAAAATAGTAATTAGCTAGAGTGATAATCAAAAACTATTTAAAAACTTCTATTGACAATTTTTGAAAAGAGGAAGCATTTAAAAAAAAAATTAACCAATGGTTCAAAATTATCTAATAAATGTTTTTTGTGGGGCCCCACATTTAATAGAAATGGTTACGTTTATGGATATTTCAGCCGTTTCTGAACCAATTTTGATCAAATAAAGTTTATTCTGTCATTATAATATTATGCTCTTTCAAATTTTATACTCAGTTTTTCATTATCTCACAACAAATTATTATTTGTAGCGCCCTCTCTACCAAAACTCAACTATCCCTTTAAGTTGATAGAATTGTCAATTGATGAATTTGTAAAATGCTGTAAATTGTTGGTATTAAGTTATAATGTTAACAGTATCAATTGATAAATTTGTGTAGTAAAATGTATTTGCACCAAGTTGATAATAATGTTTGCATCAAGTTGATACAATGTATTATCAGTTGATCAGTTTGTATATTTAATAATGATGCTGTGATTGCTGGTATCAAGTTGATAGTATCAAGTGATAAGTATGTATAATGCTGTATAATGTTTGCATCAAGTTGATACAATGTATCATCAGTTGATCAACTTGTATAGTGATGTTTAGTAATGTTGGTATCAAGTTGATAGTATCAACTGATGAATTTTTATAATAATGTATCTAGAAGAAAGTTCTTTGAAAGAGAAAAGTATAAACCAATTTGTTGTTGTCATGTCATTTGGGAATATTACAGTTCGAAATAGAACAGAAAGGAATATCTTATAAAATGTAACGATCTAAAGGCAAAATGCATTTAATTCAGTTGTTACATTTATCTCAATTCAAATGAATGTGAAATCAATATTACTAGCTTCTTTTGTACAAGTTGGTGAAATTGTTAAAAGTAAACAATGATAAAGAATTAAAATGAAGCAAGAACAAAAGAATCACTTTATAAAGTCTACCTATCAGGCTTTTTCCTTTTTTCTCTGAATCTAATATATATCAAAGATTATCTTTTAATTCATCAACCTGTTACATCACAAATCTTATTGAATCACTTTGTTTTTGCTAAAACAAAATAAATTTAATAATGGGTTTGTGCACATCAAGTAAAAACACAAAATACAATATTAAAAAGGGTCTGCTGCTGTAACGGTAACAGCAACAGTTTATAACTTTGAGCCTAAGAAATTAACATAATTCCACTAAAAATACATTTTCAAGTCCAATCTTTTCAGACTAGTTGTAAAACTGTATTTTCTTAAAAGAATATAGACAGTAATCTTGCACCTTTTGAATTTTGGCATGCAACAGATGGACAGGAAACTGTAAAACCTGTGTGTGATTTTTAAAAAAATAAGAATTTCGGCATACTATAGCATTTTGTGATGTTTAGTTTGTTTTTGCGTTGGTTTGTTTTATGTTTAATAATTCTCTTTATACTAGCCAATCCAGAGCTTTTATACTTGTAATTTATTTTGTATGCATGACAAGTTGTTGACTACACATAATTAATGCTATGAATATAACACTTTTTGAAGATGTTGAAGAATATTGTATATTGTCTGTACTTTGATTGCAAAAATAGTTGATAACTAGTGCATAATTGAAGGTCTATCATGCATGTATATGACATGTATGCATTATCAAAATAAAATACAAATAAAGTGGGATGTAAGTGTGTACCTTTAGCTGCCATTCACTTTTTGTATGTGACATCTCATCTGCTATATATGCCAATTCGGCCAAAATTGAAGATGACACTGTACAATAGCATAATGTGTAAAATGCTAGATCTATACTTGTCAGTATGTATAATGTTATTGTGCACATCTAAAAGATTATTGTGAATTAGCTCAATTAAGTCAACAATTCTATACATGTTAAATACATGTGTTTGTATTTGCCCACAATTCTTTTCTTCTATTTGTATGAGTGTGTAAATTATCACACATGCATGACAAAAAACATAATTTGTTTAACCATACAGAGAAATGTAACATTTGAAGAAGTTTCTTTTAATGACATTGCATCGTATATTTATGTGAAATTTGTATTGTATTGATGTATTTGTGCATGTATATAAGTACTGTATACCCAGCATCTTTGGCTTGGGATTCTTATGTTGACTTTGTTCATTTAAAATTTTGCTTGAATGTATGTACGATACAACAATTCATATTACCACTGACAATGCTTAGAGTTTAGGGCCCTTGCCATTTAAAATCTACAACTAGAAAGATAGATGGAACAAAGTTATTGTACTGATTTATCATTCTGAAGACAAGGCTGATATATATGCAATCAATGTACACCTTTTGTAGATTTAGATTCAAAAGTTTTCATTTTGTTATGAATGTGCATTTAAAAAAAAATAAGTTACTGGAAACTACATACAATAATAAACAAAAATAACACCATTTTGGATACTATGTTGATATTGTGTGATTTATTGATCAATTAATGCAATTTCTGAAAATTTGCATCGTTATTTTCTAAAATACTGAACATTTTTCACCAAAATATTCTTGAGTAATTATTTACTCGTGTAAATCTATGCTGAGTTTGTATGATAATAAATTTGTTGTTTTGTTTGTTTATGCTCTATATAGTGTTCCGCTTTTTAACTGATGCAATTTATTGATTTTGTTTCTTTTTATTACTGAAATACTTAATATTTGAAAAGATATCAAATGTTCTTCATATATTGTAATTTTGCTCCACCATGGCATGAATGTGTTGAATAAATTTGTTTGTATTCAATTGAGCATTCAAAGTGTAAATTATTGCAAGTGACTTTATAGTCATAACCCCTTTGTTGAATGAATCTTTCTTGACTTTTCAATCATATAATTTTTTAAATGTTGATTAGATGTTTGCATATTTTTGCTAAATATTGCAAATATTAGTTTATAATATTTATATGTTTGCAATACAGCTCCACTGTGTGTTAATTCTCAAATCTAACATGGGGATGATAATTAAGCCTTCTGCATTGAATTGCACATTAGCTACATGTATTACTCAAATTACTTGTGTATAGAGGTGTTAAACTGCTGTATCTATTTTACTCTGATGTTAATGACAACACTTCTTTGGCGAATTTCAGTTCCTAAATAGTAACAGAATTTGCACAGGAAGCAAACAGACAGTATACCTGGCTGTGCATTAAAGTGGCTATATATTTCACTTTCTGGCTGTGTATTAAAGTGGCTAGATATTTCACTTTCTTAGTGTAAACATATTTTCAAAATATTGGAAATATTGAAAGAATTAGTAAAGCTGATATATTATAACATTATAACAAGTAGATTGACAAGAATTTACATAAATGTACATGTACACAGAGCAATACAAAAAATTTTAAAAAATGACTGTAGATGGTGATGTTCCTAATAAAATGTAATTGAAAAAAATTATCACATTTATACGATGGAGTAATTTAATTTAATTTTTGTGTATGTTTTGGGAGTTGTAAATTGTAATTCATTGTGTATATATGTAATATGTATGTATTATGAATATGAGAGTAGTTTGTGTGCAAATAAATAGAGCCAAACAACAAAAATATAATTTGATATTACATGAATTAACACAACTCAAAGCAATTACAAATAGTAACGCAAACACACAAGTTCTGGTACACATGACAGTTGGTTTTATTTCAATGTTCAAAATGGTTCCTCTTCTATACACACAGTGACCAAAAACGAAAGGAAAAAAAAACAATCATTATGCTCAAGGCGTCACATATATATTTTATATTTTTATACTACAACATAAACCTGCAGGAAGATATTTCACAGGCTCCTGTCGACCCTTTTACTACAAAGCAATTAAGATGCCATTGAGTCAGTGGCATATGTATGGGGGGGGGGGGGGGGGGGGGGGAGAGGGGCACAGGGGCATGTGTCATCCCAATAATTCTACAAAACAATAAAAACATTTTTTAAAATCGGTTATAAAAGAAAGAAAAACTGAATGTGCCTAATTCATGAGCCATTCACAGTTAATAGGATTAACAGGCCGAATGTTATAGTTTTTGTTTTAGAGGGCACTTTAAGAATTTTGTTATTCTGGTCGGTCCCACCAACTAAAAACCTACACATGTGTGACATAGATAATAATGTGGCCTTTAAATTTATTCTGATAATTAAATTTTTGGTGTACAATCACATTGACAACTTTTGAGAAAAAAGGTCAAATATCTGTCCACATATGACTCCCATCTCTATACTACTTTTACAGCTATTTGTATTAACTCTTTGGCCCACAATTATGAATATCTTAATTTTCCCCTCATATTTGCTTGTGTTTTTCCTTCAAATTATTAGGGGGTGGGGTGGGTGAATATGTAACCCCTAGCTATGCCACTAGGTTAACTCTTTGATGTAAAAGGGTATATTGAGTTTGAGTGATTCCCAAAATATAGTCGGAAAAGAAGACCAATTCACATACATGTATTCTCCCAAAAGATAACAAAAAAAGATACTCAGCTTTCAACCCATTCTTGCGAAAAATTATCACGAGTACAGTACGTACAAGATGCAAAAAGCTTCAGATGGTCCATTTCTATAACACAATTTTGTATAATCGAGCGTGAAAAATCATCTTGTAACACAGCACGGTAATATATATTATTTGACGCACAATAACTAACACCATTTCAGAACATATACATATATTTTGAGCACATAATGATCTACAATCTTTTCAATCAGGGTTCCATAAAGCTCATGGTATAAAAAATTGTTTACGTTGCATTGTCGATGCTCATTATTATTGGCTTCAATATTATAAACGCACGTCTGGTACGTTCTAAATTTAAGAAAAGGGTATACAAAATAACAAAGTTATTAAAAAGTATGAAAATTTATTTCATAAGTGTAATTAATGTTACAATTAGTAATGTTACATAATGATGTTATATGATAATATTAATACACAATACATTTCAAACAAATTATCCTGCCGCCTAATTCAAGCGCGACTTCCCAAACACTCTATTTGTGTTAACCCATTCACTACGAGATTATAAAATCCCCATAGACTTTGTACATAGTCCACCCGGTTCCCGTAAGCAACGGGTTAATTATGTTGATGTCTCTAATATCAATGAATCTTATTGTCCACTATGTCACATACAAAAGAAAAGTTAAAGAAAATGTCTACATGTCTATATGCTACTAACAGGTAGAAAATGCCTACAATAGCATTACCAACTGGATTCAGTTTCAAGGTCTTCTCTTTGCATAAATCTCTTTAAAAATCTGATACATCGGGAAACTTGATTTGGCTAACATATGTCAATTTATACATTAAAAGGAACAAAGCATTTATGCATTCATGTATACTGTTAGAATGTATGCAGCAATAGACATAAAGGTTCTTGCATAATAATATGTTTAATCTTGTAAATAATTTGCAAATTGATTAATGATCAAAATGAATCAATTATGGCATAGTACCACTGTTTTTTTCTCTCCAATTGTAAGGTCCAAATAGCTATCCCATTGACTATACTATACTACATATGATGACATATTCAGCAGTTGAAACAAAAATGAACTAAGGTATAGTAGTGGTAAGTTTATATAGTAGTAAGAAATCATTTCTTGTATTACAATGCCAACAACTTCAACATTTATTTTGACTATAAATGTCAAGAAAGGTGTGACTCTAATAGTATAGTCCTGGGCATCCATATGCAGGGTTCAGGGGGGAAAAAAAACATTCATCGGGGCGAGATGATACAATTATTACCTAGTCCCCTCCCCCCGAATGAAAGAATTCCTTCACAAATTGATGCCCATGGGCATGGTTATATTATACGACAAAGAGAAAACTCTACATTCCTAGAGCAAGTGAAATTAATTATACATTTCATTACAATTTTGAAATAGTAAACATTAGAGTTGCTATAGTCAATTGTGTAGTGTTCTTTTAAACTGCGTTATATACAAAATAGAAATGGCATTAATGCATGGTAAATGTTTGCAGCAGTTATTAACCTATTCAACTGCCAGTTATTGTAATGTCCATATCTAGGCATATAATAGAAGGTACATCAAGCTCACTGCATGTAGGCAATGGGTTAACTTTATTAAAGAGGTGGAGGCATGGTCACTCTTTTGAGGTATGATGTGTTAAGGTGATAGAATGCTATTTATCTAAACTCCTCACAAAAAAGTTCCGCAATTCAAGTTTGAGCATCTATATCAATCTCTCGTCCCTATATTATCTTGCCCTTTTGGGTACCAGTGTGAAAAAATGCTTAAATCGGATTATGGTGATATAACACACCAAGGTACACATGATGAGAGAGCTTGTAGATAAACATTGTATGAACATATTAATGCATAGAATATCTTTGCAGCTTGAATTGATTTCATGGACTTACTAATGGACTTAATTGTGACTGACTATAGCAAAACCAGGCACTTGTCGTTAATTCATGTTTTGAAGAAATGGGCATTTTAAGTTCATACAATGTGTGTATAAGACCTATGATTGTAAAAATTGAAAACAATCATATCTTCGCCAATTATTGACCAATTAGTTAGAACAAAGCATCAAATGAAAGCTTGTGATGAGGCCTTTGTTATGGTATGAAAATCGACATTTTGATTTTTACCGACAAGTGCCGGGTTTTGCCATAGCCAGTCACAATAATTGGACTAAATTAATGGACTAAACTAACAAAGGGTTACGGTAATCTTAACCAGTGATTCGAATTTGGGCCTCTTAAAGGTGGTTAGGATTCGTAAGTCAGAGGTGTAGTGCCATCTTGCGAACGCCGTGCGCTCGGTGCATATAAATGCAGTGCACACAAACCAGCCTGGTTCAAAAATGGCGATCCGCAGTGTTATTGTAGCATCACCACGCTTGACCATCTTTAAATAGTACCAAGTGTGAAAAAAGGCTTTTGAGTCATGGTAATAGTTATAACACACCAAGGTTTAATGTGATGAGATGAACGGTACAACAGATTACAAACGAGTAATTAATGTACAGAATATCATGCAGCATGAATTAATCACACCGGGGCCCCGTTGCAGAAAGAGTTGCAATCGATTGAAATAATTGCAAGGAAGGTAGAAATACATGCACATTTGAACCAATCAGATTTGCGCATTTAGTCACATGATCTGGCAATTGATTGCAACTTTACAATCGATTGCAACTCTTTCTGCAACGGGGCTCATCAGGTCGAGGTATTCCGTTTTGTAAAGAGATGATTATATAATAATAAACACAAGTTAAAGTGATCTGCAGCATTGTTTTTAATAAATCCCTGCAAATTATAATAGTAGATTTTATTTCTCGAAGGTTCAAGGGCCGATGGATATCGTTTAGGTACATAATGTTCTATAGTCTACCTGGGCTCGCCCTCAGCAGTGGCCTCTGTACTGGGTCTTGTTTCATGAAAGGGTCTTCGGCTATGCACGTTTTCAGGCGCGGAGCTAGGGTGCAATCATCTCTGCATGCAGACCATAGAGTACAGAAGCTATGACGTCATACAAATCTTTTTTTAGAATTTTCAAATTTAAACTTCATTTTCCAAAAGAGCATACAAAATAATGTCCAAATACCGAAAATCAATTGAATATGTTAAGTATTGGCTGAGATATGCCCATCCGAATGATTTTTGTTGTCAATAGGCAATCAGTGTTATAGTGCTCTGTGGCCATATTCATAAAACCCCGATAAGCTAGTTGGTTGATCAAATTACGATTTCGATGTCCGCTAGGCTTAACTGGTATTCACAAAAGGCCGATAGGCTAAATTCGCTATCGTAGTCAAGGCCTGGCCTAGCATGACAACCCATCTGTCTAAATTCCACAAGCATTTGGTATTCCACGACATTGTTAGTCGAAATGCGAACAATTACAACAATAGATCTGCGGTGCCGACTAAATGCATTGAAATCTATTTATGCGGGACGTTCTGAATAGAGCTTTGTTGGACTTACAACAAAGGCGTGAAGTTGAATGACGACCTAACACCCAGCTATTTTTTTCTTATTCACCAAAGCCAGATAGGACAAATTTTAGCGACACTGGACCAAAAATTTAGAGGTTCTCTGATGTACCTCTAAATTGCTAGCAAGTAACAATCTGCCCGGTTTTGTGTGTATATGCGTGTGGCGCGATCGTGAACATGGCACGGAGAATATTCGAATAAGGGATATTAGAGATTTTTTTTATGATAGCGTGATGTTAGTTCAAAATAGTTCCCCAAGTAACATACTTTTCCGTGTTTGTCCTAGCATCCTTGTACTTCAGCAATAACATATTTTATCAGTTTAAATTACATGTTTTTATCTGGAGAGTAATTTGCCTTTATTTGTCCTTTTTGCGACATATTAGCTTACTTTTGCAGTTCGGATTGATTTTATGTGATTTCAATTTTGTTTTGATGAATCTATCTGTACAACATTCATTAAGAAAACCATGGACACTACATCACAATTCGAACAATTCATTCCCGCATGGCCTGCCAACAGACGAACTCTAAGATCAACAACAAAAGTACCAGAATTAAAATACAAAACGAATCGAATGAAAAACAGCCCTTTACCATACCTCATTCGGCTTTTTAACAGTGTGTGATAATCTCCTCTTGTTTTTTATATTGTACATAGGAACAGTTGTGTTATTCGAATAATGAATTGCTTTAATATTCATTGTATTGTCAGCATACGCAAAGCCGTGTATTTATATAATAGTCCTCTTAATCATACTCCTTTAAACAAATTATTCCTGGTAATGATTTGAATGATTGTCTAACTCCGTCTATTGACACTGCATTGCATTTGCTTTATGATATACCCTACTTTTATGATTATATTTATTAATTCATGATAATATGATAATTTATGATAATGTATTATTTATCTAAAAGAATGGCAAACCCACATTTTGTGATTTACTTTTATAGAACCTGCTCACAAAACCCTTTTAGTTAGTTGGATTTATACGCATCCCCTTGAAAGGATCTTATTTATTGAAATGTAATTTAATCACTTTTGTTTGTGTAATTTTCTTTCTAAATACAATGCAAAGCCACAACTGGAGCTTTTATGTTAAAATGCAATTACACACGTGCAATATGTTTTAGCATTTTTATATTTTTAGCGTTATTAGTTGTCCAATTTTAGATGTCTAATTTTGTTCTCCAAATATACACCTATTATTTAAAATGTATTTCGTTATGCATGTTTATCATTTACGTTCTTAATTTTGTTAAACTTTGTATGTAATTTATTTTTGTAAACACATATGCAATTCAGCCCTGTGGCTGCCATATATGTATTTTTAATGAATAAACCATATTTGAAATTGAAAATCTATATAATACTATTTAATGCAATTTCGTTTCTGTTTTCACTGCAATTGAATAGTTTCCCTTGTCATGCTATCATATTATAAGCGTGGCGGAGCTTGATCGTAATGAGGAGGGAGATGTATTTGGTTTTACTTCATTGGGGTGGCTATGAAAACATGTGCTTACGTGTGATCCCTCCCCCCCCCCCCCCCCCCTCCCCCCCCCCCCCCGCCCCGAAAAAAAACCGTCATTCCTACTCACGCTCATATCTACAGTAACACCCTTACATATAGGAATTATAGCAAGCTTTTTGTTTTTGACACAAGTTACCGCCCTCCACCCCCCCCCCCCCCCGTTTACCCCAGATAAGACACTTATGTTATACTACCCCCCCCCCCCCCCTTACTGTATCACGTTGTAGAACACATAACAAACTCAATAAGACGCTTTTATGATTGGAACAATAAGGAATAATGCGTTCATTCACACGTTCGAGTAAACTGCGCTTTTATGCGATGTCAAAAAGACTTGCAACAGATGGAATGTTACCATAACAGCCACGATGAATAAATTAGATCATCCGAGTTGTTAGCTTGTTATCGGTATGGTTAGCAGTGCTTCTTGAATTACGATTTAGCAACCCGCTACGAAGATTTTAAATGGCTATTGTATTACAGGGCATAAACGCTCGTTGATTGGTCGATATGGTAAGGGCATAGGCAGCGTGCAAAATCTATACACATTAAAGACATACCTATGCACGTGTGTGTTATGCACTGGTCTGTGAAAACAAAGGTGATCATCCAAGCGAGTTCCGTGAGTTCGCCGCTAGTTATCGTCCTAAGTGGCATTTTGGCAATGAGATAAGGCCTAGCTGACAGATAGGCTATCGGGCTTTTATGAATATGGCCACTGGTCACCAAGAACTTCAAGCCCATTTTTAGTAATTTCCAACTTAAATCAGGCATCATGACAGGCTCTCGGCTTGTGATAGTATCCCTGACCTTTAGTAACAGGATATATATGTACTAGCTGCCAATCATTGAATCAACGCAAATCCATCAAAATTTAAAAGAAATATTTTCATGCATGGTCAATACTTCATTTGTTGGTCAGGTCAAATGATTAAACATGACCATAACCCACAAATGCACATTGTATTCACAAGTATTTTGATTGATCATACTGCATACATGTATTCATCAACATGGCTGCAGATTTGTGATATGGTCAACACGCACACATACACACAGAGGGAAACTGAAGTTTATTTTCCCTAAAGGGCTGCTTTTCCAGCTTTTCTGCATGAGAATTTCACTCTAATATCAATTTTGAAATGAACTTAATTCATATTTGGGGTTCATTTTGGCATGTTGGGTACTAATAAAAAGCCTAGAGCCCCAGCGATTTTGTTCTAAAAGGGAGGGTGTAATATTACACGTATGCTTTCAAAACTAACCTATCGTAACTGCAACAGAATGACACACACAACAATATAAATGTAGTGTAGTATTTATGACATAGTTTTGATGCTCTTATTCATTAGCGATTCATTAAGAAAACCTTTTACTATGCCTGTATAGGAAATTACTGTTCTTAAAGTATACTTGATGAATTGGTTTCAATATCACCCCGATTTATGTCACACAAAGTGAAAGTTTCATGGTAATGAAAATAAATGTTTGCTTTTTAATTTGTCATGTTAATGCACTAACCATCTTTCGGTTTGGGGACCAACAAACTGCATGCTTAGTCATAGTTGTACAAATGTTTTGTTTTCTATTCATTCTGAATGATTTATATCTTAGACTTAATGTAAACTTTCACTAGTTCCTCAGAAGTAAAAGTTCCCACATCCGCAAATTGGTTATTTTTAAATGCATGACGCCCATAATTGATCAGTACACCATTGAGGAGAAGACCTTGCGATGCGTATGTTATAGAAATTAGCGCTGGGTCAAGCATACTGGAGTGTACTTGACGTGTTGGTTTCAATATCACCCCAATAGATGTCAAGCAAAGTGAAAGCTGATCGTAAGGGCAATTTGTACCAGGATACTACTCAGAAGTATGCTGCATATATACATGTACACTCATAAAGTAGGGAGGTTTGGGGGCAAAGCAATACAAGGGGGGTTATCACACAGAGGGGGAAGAGGAAGGAGGTTTTGGTGAAGTAAGGGGGCAAGTTATCACATGAAAGGGGGGTGGGGGGGGGGGGGGTGTAAGGGATGAAGGAGTAGCACATACATTACAAGTAACATTTATATGTCGTATCCTTGTTTACCCCACTAGGGTTGTACAGTGGTTAGGGAGTGGGGCAAGAATGTTCAAGGGGAGAGCTAGAGGGGCAATTATGCCCTGCCCCCTGTTACCAACTGCACTGTAGTATGCAGTGGTGCAGCATGGTAGGGCTCAACCAGAAAAATACACGGGGGCGACGGGCGGTTCGCCGCCGAAACCTTTGAAATCGCCCCCGTGAGCCACGGCACCGGGGCGGAAAAAAAAAAAAATCTTTCTGCATGATCGGAAAGCGCCAGAAACGTACCAAACATGGCATAATCGGATAGGTGACAGGTCACAACATGATAAATATTGATAATCATTTATTAGACCCGTGAGCAGTGTAAATGAAGTAAACAAAAATAAGAGCCCCTGTGAGCCCAAAAATAGCCCTCGTGAATAATTTCACGAGGGCGTTTTTCTCCCTCAAAATTTTCAAAATGGCCCTTGTGAAAAAAAAAGTATTTTTTGGATTTGAGGTTGGACTAGGGGCAAATAAATTATTATTTTGGGGACACACTATGTATTTCTATATTTTGTAAAGGAGTTTCCTGTTTTGTATTCTTTTTATTAAATTGTTTTGGTGGCACGTGCCCCCTTGCCTCCCGATGCTATACCACTGGCAGCCTGTATGCTGTCATTGCTGTGTGTACACTTGACATACTGAATATTGTCTATATTGCATTATCTCTTGTTTTGATAGCCCATTTCCTTTTTGGAGTCCTGTTTTCACTGTTTTTGTCGCTATTTTGATCTTGGTGCTAAATTTATATTGATGGCCTGATCATCGACCCTGTCCATGAATGTCGGATCAAATTTCTCATCCTGATTTGCGTTTCAGTTTTTGTTTCTCGTAATTCAATATTTTGAATTTATGATAAGATTTAGTTCAGAATCCTTTGAGTTTACTATATGAATAACAAGATCAAGTTGTCATGTATTGTTCTTTGAAGATATTCCCCATCGTTTGGAGTGATTTATGTGCATTTTGATTGAATTTGAGTTTAGACAGTGGTGTAGGGGGGGAGGGGGGGAGGGGGCATGGGGGGCATGAGGGACCCCAGGCGACATTCCTTTACAAAATAAAGAAATGCATATTTAGGGTGCCCCCCCCCCCCCCCCCCATAATTATGGGAACTCTTTTATCAATCTTTGGGGGGAGGTGGGGGCTATTGTGGGCATTTCAGGGGCTTCATGTCCAGAGGCTTACGGTACCCATCTATCTTTATCACTTGTAAATGCATATAAAGCCTTGGTAGTAATATAAATATCAGTTCGATACTGAAACAGTGTTTATTTTATCAAATGGCAAATGTGTGTGCATGTTACTCTAGGAAATTTCTCAGAAACTGAAAGAATGTGAATGTCAGAGTTCTGTAAAAAATGATGTGCCATTTATTAATTATGTCTTTACATGAAGCTGTATTTTCTATACGTTATTCTTTTGAAAATGAACAGTTTGTTTGATTTATATACTCTGGAACGGGGAAATTAGTTTTAATGTATTTTGGTGGTTACTTTTTAGGGTTAACATGCGTCATGCATGAACATATCACTCATTGTTTTCATCAAACTCTATAGAGGGCCCTCTTGTAAAGCAGGCCTTTATGGCACTGAATGGGGCTACCCGGTGTTTTTATGTATGTCAGTAGAGCCCCAAAATAAGAAAACATATAACCCTTTAAAAAAAATTACTCTCTGTACAAAAGGGTTGGTAGTCAGTCCTAAGATTCTTGCAATTATGTAATGTTTCAATTGTTCTTTTTATGCAATCTGTTTTTTGTTGAGGACATGGGCCCCGTTGCAGAAAGAGATGCAATCGATTGTAAAGTTGCAATTAATTGTAAGACCGATCATGTGACCAAATGCGCAGATGTGATTGGTTCAAATGCGCAAATTTTCCGACTTGCAATTAATTGCAACTTTGCAATCGATTGCATCTCTTTCTGCATTGGGACCATGGAATATGTAATTGTAAATGTTAACACTTCTTTCCTAAGAGAGGGAATCATTACCATCATCATCATCTTCATAATATTCTTCATTATCATCATCATCGTTATCAACATGATCACCATCATCATCATCATCAGATAGTCATTGTTGTCATCATAGCCATCATCATCCTCATCAGCAGATTTAAGATTGTCCCCAACATTAGATGTTTTTAAAAGAAATTTGAAGGCATATTTATTTTTGTTGTAGGTTATTGGAGAGGTTGTAAAGCCCATCTATCAGTTTTTAATTCGAAATGCGCTATATAAATATGAATTATTATTATTATTATCATGATAACAGAACAATAGTTTGCCCTCTTGGTCTTCTTGTTGTAACACAAAAAAAAAAGCAACAGTCAGCATGGGCAGGAACAATCAATTTCATGCAATTTTGTATTCTGATATTTGTTTTTTCATGCTGTATTTTTTCTTTCTTCTTTGTCTTTCTTATTGCAGGATGTATTGGAATACAGAAAGAAATTCCGTCCCCTGAGGATAAAAATGTTGGATGGCTCAGCCAAGACATTAATGGTGCGTATGAACTTACAACTCCCTTATCGAAACCTAACAAATAAAAAAAGGTGTAGTTTTGTGTTCCCAGCACGAAAAATTGTATCGTGAGAAAATAACTGTGTTGACAGTACATGTAGATCCACTCTGAAGTGAAAAATGTCTTAAATTAAACTCTTTTTCAATTTTTAAAAGATAGTATACAACATATATATCAATGCTATGAATTTTTCACAGGAACTTTTTCATTTTGTGGCCCAGCTGAACAAATGAAAACAATATCAGATTATAGTGGCCCGAAAAACTGAATCTGGTGGCCCCTAAGAAAGAAAAGCATTACAATTGATATTATATTTGGTTGCACATTGGGCCAATGAAATTATCATCAGTGAAATGTTATGGTCCAAAGCTAATTTTTAGTGGCCATGGGCCAGCAGGCTTGTGCTTAATTTTAGCATCGAATGTCACAGCAAGTAACTTTTTGACCCTTGGCCTAATGATAAATAAACAAACTAATTTATTTTGATAGATTGTTATTAATCATGTTCAACGCAGTTGTCTCGATCATATTATAATTCAAATTTTACTGAAATTATGCCATGATGATATCTTCCTCACTCTTTTCTATAATTATCTCTTATTTTTATTTCTTTTTTCTCAGATTGATGATAGCAACACTGTAAGTCAGCTGCTCATAACCATCTGCTCAAAAGTTGGTAAGTAACCTGAGAATTAGTATCATAGAAGATCTTAAAGGGGACCACCAGGCAAAGAACAATTCACCTAATTATATGTGTTGGTACCGTTGTGTGGTATCAAATAGATGCCCAACACTTTGCAAAGGGTTGTATAATTCATAGACAATACAATTAATTACCACCACATACGGAACCATTATGGCCTAATGGTCAGGGAGTGCGCCAACTCTATTCACGCGTACGTTTGGAGACAATAGTATCATGGACCATGCGTTCGTCCTAGACAAAAGGTAGTCTTCATATGCAGACCCATAAACACACGTTGCGCTATGGTGATGCGTTTTCCAATTATATAATTTTTTTCTGGAAACATATTTTTCTGAACTTTTTGTTGGAATGGACTACTATATGTTACCTTTTATTTATAATAATATTATTTTTGGTTGGTGGTACCCTTTAAGTTTTGATAGAAAGATAGATACATTTTACTGTTGACACTTTAGAAATACATTGAAATTGGGCCTCCACTGGCTGACAAATTTTAAACCCTTGCCTTGAGAAGTATAATGGGCTTTGTACAAATTCTATATGAATTTTGGAATCCCAAAGTGGATGGGTTAACCAATAGAAATGTTCAAATTTACTAAACAAGAATATATGATAATAAAGTGCATGATGATACATTACAAAAATAAAGCATAAACAGGCTCTTTTCTTTTCATATTCTTACTTCAGAGTAAACTCTCATGTCAAAACTGGACTGATTGCTGAGGAAATATATCTAGCTTTCTTTAAAAACAAATAGAAACTGATAAAAAAGAAACCCATTAATTTCTTTTTGTCTTATTATTCTAGGTGTGACCAATTCTAACTATGATGAGTACTCTTACTGTATGATGCATGTATGATTAAAACCTCCTAGTGTAGTGTTTTTGAATATTCTACAAGATTTATTGATTGAAAACCCCTCATCATTATATTAACATCAATATTCTATGTGCTTTATTTCGTTGAAACCCCCTTCTCATATATATATGTTTTTCTCTGATGCCAGGTGTGACCAATACTAATTATGATGAATACTCACTGTGTCGGGACATGCAGGATGAGAGCCAGAACCAAGGGACACTCGGTAGAACTACACTCAAGAAGGTATTAATAGTAGTGATATCAATACAATCAAACCTGTCTATAGCAGCCATGGTGGTCTCTATTGACAGGTTCATTTACTTGTAAACCTCCAAGGGTATCAAGAATGGTGGTCTTTCTTTTATACAGGTGGTCACAAGAAGGGTCTGATTGTAACAATGCTAATACAATCAAACCTGTCTATAGCAGCCATGGTGGTCTCTATTGACAGGTTCATTTACTTGTAAACCTCCAAGGGTATGAAGAACGGTGGTCACAAGAAGGGTTTGATTGTAACAATGATAATAAAATCAGACCTGTCTATAATATCACCCGAGGGAGACAGGAAAGGCGGTCTTTGTATAAAGCAAGCGGTCTCTATAGGCATGTTCTGTTAACTTGTCAATCAATCATTAATAATAATACAGTCAAACCTGTCTTAGCAGCCACCTGTCTAGTACAACCTCCCTATATAGTGACCACCAATAGTGATTCTCTGCAGAGTTATGGGACCTGTCTATAGCAACAAAAAATGGAGAAACACATTTTTGAGGCAACAATGTTTCTTGTGTTCAATTCTTTTCATTTATGAATCAACTTATGGTGACCTCTTTATTAATAATCAAAGTAACAAATTAAATGTTCAAATCTGACTGTCTCATGGGAACTAATGTCTAAATGAAGAACTGGGTTCTTCTTTGTATTCATGAAACATTTATTCCTCTTTCATATCTACAATAATCTAACTTTCCTCCTTTTGACAATCTCGATAGGAAATTTTGATATAAGACATTCATTTTATACTTTTCTTCTTCTAAATTTTTCATGATGAAAATGAGAATGATTTCTTAACCCGTTCCCTTCGAGATTCTGAAATCCCCATTGACGTTGTACATAGCCCACCTTGATCCCTTACGCAATGGGTTAATGGAAAATGTTTTTGTGTAAAGTTTCTGATGATGAATTATCTGCTGATTCACGGTGTGAAGATGTTAAATAGCAACATTTTTGCCGCTTCGGATATCAACAAAGATTTCTTTGTTGACAATCTCGGTAGAACAGGTTTCCCCAGCGGGATGTTGCTATGCGGAGAATTTTCCTGTCTCATTTTTCGTTTCAATCCTTTTCTTCCCATATGCCATCCTCCCGGGATAAAAATAGGATAACTTTGTTGGGATCTCGCCAGAAAAAAAATAGAGAGTCCATGATCACAACCTTTTATGAAATGTCACCCCCAAAACTCCCAAACCTATCATGCATACATGTATGTGCAAATGAGATTGATCTTCCCCCCCCCCCCCCAAAAAAAAAAGAAGAAAAAAAAGAACTGATCTTCCCCCCCCCCCCCCCCCAAAAAAAAAAAAAAAAGAAGAAAAAAAAGAACAACAAACAAACAACACAATTACACTTATTATAAATATATGAAGTATGATTTGCTTTTATGACAAGTGATGAACTAATGTAGAGAAATTGATAACTTGTCTCTGATATCATAGTTTATAAAGTATGTGGCTCAATGGTTTTTGTTGGTCAGGCTAACAATTTGAAAGTTGTAGATTCGAACTCGATATTAATTTGTAGTCACTCAAAATTGTTAAATTATGCATTGATGTGTTGTTTCTTGTTCCCTTGTTAAAAGACTGCAGTTTATAGGGATAAGGTTTGTTATGTAAATATACAAGATTTTCTGATTCTGTCATTGTCAATGTGAACAAATAAATGCCTGATGTAGGCACTAAATTTGGACTTTTATTACATCTTACTGGCCCAACATCAAATTGTACCTGTCCCAGGCCATGGGGTAACTGCTAGTGTCAAGCACTGGTTATGCTATCATTGAATCGTCTTCAATGGGTAAGATTATTTTTGTAAAAACTTTATTTTTGCTTTTGCAGGACAAGAAGAAGGATCCTGGAGCCATCCTGAGGGATGAGAAGAAGATGGAAACCCTGAAGAGGAAACTGCACACTGATGATGAGAGTAAGTAACAAAGAAACAAAGATAGGAAGACCAATATCATTAAAGAAAGAATAAATGAACAAACAATTGAAAAGTCCAACAGATGAATACATTTATGGAATAGAATAGAAGAAGAAGATGGACACTCTGAAGAGGAAACTGCACACTGACGATGAGAGTAAGTAACAAATAATGAAAGATAAGAAAGATAAAGAAAGAAAGAAACCAGTAAAGAAATAGTAAATGAAAGTCCAACAGATGAATACATTTGTAGAATAGAATAGAAGAAGAAGATGGACACTTTGAAGAGGAAATTGCACACTGATGATGAAAGTAAGTAATGTTGCAAGCAATCATGCTCAACAAAAAACAAACAAAGGCATTTGATATTTCAACAAAAAACAGTGTGGAGATATGGCGCGATCGGATAAATGCTTCACTTCAAATCATGGGACCCAAGTTTGAAACCATTCTGCCCAATAATTTATGCCCTTTTAGCAAGGTGTTTAAATCACATTGCTGCTATCTACCCAGGAGCATAATTTGCCTGTATCACTCTATCAGAGCGACTCGGGGCTAGTATGCTCTCCAGAGAGTTGAGTTTGCAAGATAATTGCTTGGGTTTTGAACTGTACCTGATGACCAAGGATAATGATAGTGCACCTAATAGGGCAATTAGATACACGGTGCTCTATAGATGTTATGTATTTTTCTTCTTATTGTAGTTATTATTATTATTGTTTGTATAATCGTCACTTTGTAGCCTCTGAAGAAGATTCTGCTAGGATCGAAAATTTAGGCCCTATATTGACACTCATATTATTATTATTATATAATATATTCTGAAATGTGCAGAGTTTAAAGTGCCATGTTGATTTTACTACTCTGATGTTTTTGTTTTTTGCACAGTGAACTGGCTGGATCATACAAGAACACTGCGAGAGCAAGGTGTGGATGAAAATGAGTGCCTCATCTTCAGGCGCAAGTACTTCTACTCTGACCAGAACGTCGACAAGCGTGATCCAGTACAGCTTAATCTGCTCTATGTTCAGGTAAAAACTAAAGTAAATGATGATGATGACGATGGTGATGATGGTGACAATGACGATGATGAATACGATGATGATGATGACAATGACCATATCCATGACCATGACCATGAAGACGATGCTGATGATGATCCACAGCTGCACTCTTATTTATCTGTTTCAAACAGTCAAAGGCGTCCAAATTAAATTCTTTTGATCACCATTATCCTGGAGAGCTACTTTGAAAAGTCATTGTTTAAAGGTGGTCCAATTGAACTCTGCAGTAGCCTCTTCAAAGGAGTTTTATCAAAACAATGATGAACACCAGGGTTTAGAACCAAGGAGTATCATTTGTAAACTTACGGGTAAAGAATGTACGCTTTTTACTTTTTAACAATGTTGCAGTAACGCATTTGCTAAGGACACCAAATATAGGTCTCTATGTTTGTTCTCAGATGGTGAATTCTATTTGGTGCCGTTAGTTAGCAAGCAGCAATGGCTGTTTGATTAGAAATTAGTAAATGTGAATTCCACTTTTGACTTGTCTACAGGAGGCACTCCATTGTTTTGAAGCATGGTTTACATAAACCTTTGTGAATCACTATATTTGCAACCATTCCCCATCCCCTCATGCGTATGTTTTTCTTCTTTAGCTTAGTAAAGGAGTATTTCTCTGCAAAGTTTAACCAAAATGAGAAATGATTATTGATAAAAAAATATATATATATTTTTCAATACATTTTGTTTTGTTCGTCTCTCTCTCTAGTCTCGTGATGCCATCTTGAACGGCACCCACCCCAGCTCTCTGGAAGAGGCGTGTGTCTTGGCCGGCACCCAGTGCCAGATACAGTATGGTGACTACAATGAGACAAAACACAAACCAGGATTCTTAGAGTAAGTACGGTGACTTGAGTTAGGGTTAGGATTATGGAGGCCAAACAAACACAAGCACACACACACAAACAAACAAACCAGGTTTTTTTTAGTAAATATGGTGACCATAATGAAAAGAAAAAAAAAACAGTATTCTTATAGTAAAATTTGTAGCGTAAAGCATTTATTACGATCTGATATATTTATGGATATTTCAGTTGTTTCTGAACCGATTTTGATCAAACAAATTTGATTCTGTCTTTGATATTGTGTGCTCTTTCAAATTTTACACTTAGTTTTTCATTACCTCAAGAAGTTTGTTTTTCCCTAAACTAAAACTGAACTATCCCTTTTCTGCTTTTGTTGTCTTACATGCACTTCTTTTATTGTTGTTTTTTCTTATCACAGACTGAAGGATATGCTTCCCAAGGAATACGTCAAGGTCAAAGGAATAGAGAAGAGGATATTTGGGGTAAGTTTGATGTTTGTAATTGTTACAGATCAATTAAAGGGAACCACCAGGCAAAGAACAACAAATAACTATATGTTTTGGTACCGTTGTGTGATATTAAATAGATGCTCAACACTTTGCAAAGGGTTGTGTAATTCATAAACAATACGTCTGAGAGTGCGCCAATTCTATTCACGCGTACGTTTGGAGACAATAGAATCCCGGACTATTCGTTCGCCCTGGACAAAGATAGTCTTTGTATATATGCAGGCCCAATGAACGCATGCTTTAGACGCATTTTCCAATTATATATTTTTTTTCTGGAAACATATTTTTCTGAACTTGTTGGTGGAATGGACTACAAAAGATGTTACCTTTCATTTATGAGAATATTATTTGTAGGTGGTGGTACCCTTTAACTCTTAAATTTGTAGTTTTTCCTCTTGTTATAGGAACACAGGAATCTGATTGGTATGGAGGAGCTAGATGCTAAGATAAAGTAAACTCAACACTTTAATAACAGTATTTTCTTTTCCTTGTCAAAGTGTAAAACTAAATCAGCTAACAGATATTCTAAGTTACTTGATGGAATTTTGTATCCAGGGTGTGTCTTATTAACATATTTGTCTTTTTCTCTTTTCTCATTATAGGAGCATAAGGAACTGTTCGGTGTGGAGGACCTAGATGCTAAGGTGAAGTACACCCAACATTGCAGATCACTCAAGACTTATGGAATCACATTCTTCTTGGTCAAGGTACGAACTAACTTTTACTTCAGTCTAGATATGAAGAGCTTAATTCCAAAAGGCGCTTAATCCACTTTTTGAACTTTCAAGATAAACAGGTTTCTTTGCCAAACTTTGTGTATAAATGTATGCAACATGCGTGCATGCGCTGCTGGGTCGTAATATGGGTGGAATCACATTGCAGAATTCAAAGCTTATTTGGGTGACTGTGCTGGAACTAATCCCACGCTCCGCAAATCTCTATGCTGTAGGTTTCGTATCTGATTTTGTAGTTAAATGAATGTCACAGTCAGTTATTGAACTAACAAAAGAACAATAAATGCAATTTAATTGATTTTATCATTTTGATGACTATCTTACGATCGCAAAGTTGTGATTGATCGCAAATCAGAAATTATGCGCATATGAACCAATCAAGAACAAGCTTGTACCTCATATATTGTCTATAAAAGATTTTATTAGCATATCCTGTGATGATTACATTTTTCATCATCTTCTCTGATTTGTTTATGTTTGCAGGAGAAAATGAAGAGTAAAAACTAAGTTTTATTCATCATCTGTTATCATCTTGTCATAATTTCATTTTTTTCTTCTCTGTTATACACCCTGTATATTTCTATTCTATCTATTTTGATAAGTATTGATATTTTATCTTTTCTGATAAGCATTGAATGTTTGTATGTATTTATTTATATTTAAACTTGTGTGATATATTTATACTTGATGTTTGCAGGAAAAGATGAAGGGGAAGAACAAGCTTGTGCCTCGTCTGCTGGGTATCAACAGGGAGAGCGTGGTCCGTGTCGACGAAAAGACCAAAGAGGTATTAGACAAACCATACTACCTACTTACTCCGAGCACAGTAGCTTAGCGGTTAGAGTGTCTGCCTCATGCATGGGAGGTCGCGGGTTTGAACCCAGAACAGGTCATACCAAAGACTTTGAAAATAGTACCTTTTGCCTTCTAGCCAGGCGCTCGACATTTATAGAATGGAGAAGGGAAAGTTAGACACACGAGTTACCAGAGGACTGGCCCCCTTCTGTAGCTTTCACTACATTTAGTAGACGTGTGGCCTAGGGCTTATGAATCAGAGATAGGAGCTGCCTTATGTGCCAAAATTGGCACGGGAAGGACTTACTAACTACCTGCTTACTGTATATTTAGTGTAGAGATAATATTTTAATCCATTGCCTATGGAAACCTTATGGGCCCTGTAGTCAAACATACCCTAGCACCCACCTATCTATGATGACCACCTGCTTATAAAGACCAGTATTTTGTTACCACTAGAAAGCACATCGCATGTGCATGTAGATGACTCTGTCTGTTAAGACAAGCTTCTTATAAAAAAGACCACCTTTTTTTTGGTCTCAATGTAATAGATGGTTTAAAGTTATAATCATCCTTAACACTCAGCATCATTTTTTTTTAATGGCTAGACCTGAATAGGTTAAACTCATTCTAGTAAGAAAATGAGAATCATTTATGGGCCTGAGCTTTTGATCCTATCTAGAGTTCTCATCAGAGGCTGCATTGATTCAAATATCATGTAGACAGTTCAATTATAAAGACACATGAAAACAAACACAAATAGGCAAAGGGAGTCTTCAAATACCAGACTTTTATTTTAAGTGTTAACATCACTCAATAGTGCAATAATGCACCCTGTAAGATTTTACTTCAACCTTTTTTTTCCTTTTAGATATTAATTGCTTTTTCCCCTTCCTTCAACAGATCCTGAGGACCTGGCCCCTGACCACTGTCCGCCGCTGGGCCGCCTCCCCCAAGAGCTTTACCCTGGATTTTGGTGACTACTCCGACTCTCACTACTCTGTTCAGACTACCGAAGGAGAAGCAATTGGTGCTCTCATCGCGGGATACATCGATATCATCCTCAAAAAGGTATTCATCAAAATGATGGTGGTGAATGATGATAATTGGGAGGAGGGTGATTAGGATGATGATGATGAGGGTTAGTGATGATGATGAGGATGATGATTGGAAGATAGTGATGGTGGTGATGATGGTGATGGTAGTGATGGAGATGATGAAGATGATGATGATGAGGCTAGCCATTGTTACTCTGATTGCGGGATACTTCAATATCATCCTTAAAGAGGTATTCATCAAGTTGATATCGTCAAATATAATCATGTTTATCCTCAAAAAGGTATTCATCAAAATGATGATTATGGTGAATGATGATGATAATGATGATGATGACGATGATTAAGATGATGATGATGGTGATGTTAATGGGAAGACAGTGGTAGTGGTGATGATATTCAGATGGTGATAAAGTTGATAGCATTCATCCTGATGATTATAATAACCACAAGTATTATTCTCTTGCAGCAAAAAGGCAAAGATCGTCTTGGTATGGAGGGAGACGAAGAGTCGCTGTTGTATGAGGACAACGTATCGGCGACCAGAGCTCGTATCATCCAGCTGCAGTCGAACAAGAAGGGACAGATGACCGAGGGCTCCATCGCTATCCCAGGAGTCATGAGGGCCGGCAAGCAAGGTATGAGTGTGTGTAGAAATAATATTACTCATAAGAACCATGATAATTATAATGATATTGATAATGATGATAATGATAATGGCAGTGATAATGAAAATGATAATGATTTGTTTTCCTAGTGGCCCATTCAGGCAAGTTAATTTGAGATTGATGAAATGTTGCTGGCTAGAAATCAACTTTCTTTTTTCTTGTGAGTGTTCGGACAGATCTGATTCTATGCGAATTGTGACTTGAGTCGACCGTGCACTCATAGGGGTGTTGGGGATCAAACAGATCTGATTCTATGCGAATTGTGACTTGAGTCGATCGTGCACTCATAGGGGTGTTGGGGATCAAACAGATCTGATTCTATGCGAATTGTGACTTGAGTCGACCGTGCACTCATAGGGGTGTTGGGGATCAAACAGATCTGATTCTATGCGAATTGTGACTTGAGTCGATCGTGCACTCATAGGGGTGTTGGGGATCAAACAGATCTGATTCTATGCGAATTGTGACTTGAGTCGATCGTGCACTCATAGGGGTGTTGGGGATCAAACAGATCTGATTCTATGCGAATTGTGACTTGAGTCGATCGTGCACTCATAGGGGTGTTGGGGATCAAACAGATCTGATTCTATGCGAATTGTGACTTGAGTCGACCGTGCACTCATAGGGGTGTTGGGGATCAAACAGATCTGATTCTATGCGAATTGTGACTTGAGTCGATCGTGGCACTCATGGGGTTAAAAAAAGTTAAAGGGGAATTCCACCCAAGAAATGTGATGTTTGCTATAAAATGAGGTGAATATGAAGAATCATGATTGAAAATCTGGGCCAAAACGGTAGAGCAATAAAAAAGTTATGACAGGATGAACTTTGCTCCGATTTTTAGTATCGTTCGCAATTGTTATCGATCGTGACGTCACTTGCGAGCTGCAGCCATTTTGACTTCTACATGGAAATTTTTATTCCTCTTGTTCTGCTTATTCAAATAACGAATGGTTTTATCAGGCCCGGAATACCCCTTTAATTACATTATTGCTTGTTCCTGTGCTGTTCTTTTGTATGCTTCACTTAAAACAAGATTGTTAGGATTTTGATTTACTATTTGAATTATTATGATCATGCAGTCATTAGTGTTTCTCTGATAATCTCTATATATGATCGATTTTTCGTCAATTCCTCTTCATTCAAATCAATTACTGATGCCTGAATAATGTTTTATTTTTAAAATATGCATGTTATAGAAACTGTTTTCATCAACTAATTTGTTTCGCAGATAAATGCAGGAAAGTGTTGGAAATGTCAACGGGTCATTATTCAAGTGTTATTAAAGGGATCAAGTAACTTTGTTGCCTAATGAAGAAAAAAAAATGACAAAAGGGTAGATAAAATGTGAAATACTGTACTCTGATATGTTCACTGTGTGATTAAAAAAAATCAACAGACAAAGGATTGATGAAATGTGTATTGATGTAGTCTGATATAATGTCATCTTAGTGATGATTGACAGTTTTACGATAAAACAAATGCAATTTGAGGACAAAATAAAGTGCTATTTTTGCTAACGCATTGTCACAGGTTTGTACAGAGTTGAAATAATCCTTCCTACTATTTTTCAAATCGAGGCATAGATATTTCAATAATGCATGCCGACTATGAAGAACCATAAACAGGTTCTAGAAGTAAGAGGAAAGATTTGATTTTACTTGCCCTACTGGGCCACTACTAAAAATATAACTTTCATTTATAGAATTGTTTTTTATTTATTTTATTTGCATTCTTTCAGGATCAAGTTCCAAAGGATTCTAGTTGATTTGGATAAAAAATACTAATTTCCTTTAAGTGGAATGTTGTATCTTTGATTACATTTCCTTCCCCTTGCATGATTTCCTACCTAGATTTCAGATAAGGGGCGCTAGATTTTGGTCTTGAAAATCGAAACTATTTCCCCCTTCCTCTCGAATTGATCTAAAAATGTGGCACTATTTGGTATTTGGTTGCAAGTGACCTTTACATTTTTGATTTAAAGGTATGGTGACAAGAAAACTGCCTCAAAATTGGGTTTTACTGTATCTAAGGTAGATTTTCATGAAGATTACTAATACAAACATATTTTCCTCGTGGGAAAACCCGGTCAAATAAAAAAATCAACTTGTAAATTCTCTTTCGGAACCCCCGTAAAAAAACTGAGTCCCGGGCGAACAAAAAATGACGTCATCTTTGTGACGTCACCGGCAGGCAATCGCAGTTTAGCTCGGTCATAGACGTACACGCTGAGTACAATACTCACGTTGACACAGAGATATTATTTCCATTTGTTTCAATATTTGCAAACATTTGTTCAGGTTTATATCATGGGACGATATACACTCAGATGTGTAGCTGCATCCTGCTACAATTCATTTCTTAGCAATTCTTAAGCATTTTCAGTAAAACCTCAATTTACAAGCAAAAACGAGTTTGTTTTACAAGCAAGTCATAGGCTCTGCATGTAAACAATGCACATTCCTCCGCGTTGCGGTCTGCAAGTGATGTCATGAATCGGGTGACACGTGCGCACATTTCCGCTCTGCTATAAATGACTTTTTTTAGGAGCATGGAACGCCGATGCGTAATAAAGCAAAAAAGTTGCATGAAATTTACCTTTTTTTCCCAACTTAAGGATTTCTTTGAAAAAAAGAGTGTGGTATATCAATAAAGGCACATATTTAAAGCTATAAACCTGAATCAAAGCCGGGATTGCACCCCTCCTTTAATCTAATTTTCTTATCTGATCTGACATGTTTGGGATATATGTGCACAACTCTTAAACAGACATTTGCTCATAAATGTATTAACAGAACTATAATTCTGACTGGTTTTAGAAAATTATGCTATGATGTAAGAATTTTTGTTTATATGTGAAGTGTGAACTGATTGTTTTTAGCATTACTGTTGAAACTGTATACCAAGAAGCGGAGAAACAATGTTTGAACAGAGGCCCCTAAAATATCATCTTATACTCACATATGCAAAAAAAAGAAGAAGAGTAGTTGACAATAAAGAGGAACAAATTTACAAATTATGAACATTGTGAAAGTTTCCCATAATGCCATCGTTTAACATTGTGAAAGTTTCCTATAATGCCATAGTTTAAACCAGATCGAGTATATTGTAGTATTACGTTTGTATACCTTTCCTCCTTGCAGCGAGCTCTTTCACTACCGGTGAGATGCAGGGAGAACAGCAGATCGTAACCACGGGAACCGCCCACCAGAGTCACCAGCCCCCATCGGTAAGTTAGCCTGCTACATATTACAGACACTGTCCCCCTTTTGCAAGCTTAAATTCTCAAGTTGAAGATAACCGCCACAAATGAAAGAAAGTGTTTCTGAAACTTGGCATGCAAGCTGGTACTGTGTGGGTATTAAGCACATTTGTATGATATTTCAAGTTTGGAAATTAGCAGATTGAAGTGTGAGATGTTGTAGTAGGAGAAAGAATGTAAATGTATCAAAGGGGTCAAATATCAGTGTTGCAGGGTAGGAGACCAAGTGGGCGAAAACCAAAGTGTGTTTTAGACCGAATGGGTGTCTGCAATATGTCAGAGTTGTGTGACTTGTAGTTGAGATATAAAATATGATTCAAAGTTCAATGGTCATTGAGTTCTTGTGGATAATCTACATTTTTTTTTTAAAGCAATTTAAGTTGTACTCATGTCCAAGCTATTTTTTACCTACATTATATTGTCAAATTATGTGATATAAAACAGGATTAGCACAGAAAGATGATAGAGTTATTCTTATAGTTCCACTTGATCAGATTATTTTAAATTAAACCTGTTCCCTACAAGATTTTACAATCCCCAAAGAGTGAATACAGAACCCAACAGGTTCCTGTAGGCAACGGCTATATCAAGTTAAGGATAACACTTTTTAGCAGTAAGTGTACATGCTACCAAGTAGTTTTTTTAATCAGAATTTTCAAAATTGTTAAAGAAATTGAGATATGCATGTGATAAGGGTTGAATGATCTTCTAGTTGTTGTGGAAAAGTATGAACCCTATGTGAAAGCAGGTGAAGTGAGCTTGATTCCAACAGGCAAACAATATCGACAGAAACTGTTAAAGGGATCTAGTAACTTTGTTGACATGTGCGAAATGTGATGAATGGTTGACCATACATTGCGAGACAAACAAATATCACTAGCGATATTATTTCCGACATATTGTTGTTATCTGATATATATGTCCACTGGGTATTTGGTGAAAATTTCAAGTTAAATCAACGTTATTTGCCCGAGTAATGAGCAAAAATGCAAAGTGATATTCACTTACTCATTGGACTGAATTTGTACACGGTTACAACTATCCAGTGGATAGTTTAACATCTGAACTCTTCAATCATACAAAATTTGAACGAAAGGGAAATACAAAATTTAAAAACCTGTCCCATGCTTCTATTGTTAATATGAATACAACAAGGTATGAGAGAACCGCTAGAATTCCAATTGGATGTTGAGGATTTGGACAATGTTACTAGATCCCTTTACGTTGTGTATTAGATGAGATCTAATAATTAGATAAGCTTAGAATTCTCTTGTAGTTGTGATTTAGTTGATTCCTCTCAAGGCAATAAGGTGTATTAACTCCTTGAGTGCCAAGCTCGCATTTTTGTTCCATACAATATACACAAATGCCCTAGAGCTGTAACATCCTTTGCACTCAAAAGTATTAATAACTGCATTGATAAGCCATGTAGAAATTGAGATGAACAATTTGATTATATGGTGCATAAATATCTCATACATGTACATGTAGTTACTAAACATGTATAACTTTATTTCTTCCTATTTGATAAGGTTGAATAAAGCGATAAAGAGTACTTACATCCAAGCTAAGTGCATTGTCAGGTTGTGTAGAAATTGAGATACAAAATGTGATTAGATTGTGCAGATAAGTCTCGGTAGTTGTGACTTAATTTCTTCAGGTGAGAGTGAAAGGGAGTTAAGTATGTTTTGTCTAAATTGAGCTTTGCGTACCATCCTGTAGATCAGAGCTTCTTCTCGTGGATGCCAAATTTTCACATTATAATTATTTATAATTTTGGAAATATTAATACAAAATCAAAGAGTGTGATATTTGGTTTCTACAGAGATCCAACATTTTAAGCATGATTTTCTCTGAAGTACAAAAAGTGGCTTAGTGCCTTTCTCCTTCTCAACCTTTCTACCTGTTTGGATCCAAGCCAAGATCAGGACGCCTGTGCTCCCTTGTTAAGGAAATTAAGTCACTTGTCCCCTTTTCACCCTCAAACTGAAGGCATGACATTTATCCTGACCTGTCTCGGTTTTTGTGGGTCTATTAGTATTTTCTGTGGGTAGGGCAAGTGCTTGTGTCTCTGTAGGTCTATTAATAGTGTTAGTTCAGTGTGTTTGTGTTGGGTAGCGCAAGTGCTCGTTAGTTGGTGAGTGAGTGATAAGAGAGAATTAGCCAGTGATTGACTTGCAGCTAGAAAAGGATTTGCGAGAGGTTGAATCATGGAGGGGTACGGGGGAGGCAGTGCCAGGTACAAGTATGTTAACTGTCTTGGAATAAGTTTTATGATTTTTTGTTTCATATTATTAACTTGAATTAAGTTCTACAAATGTATAAACTTGTCTTATTTATAAAGTTGAATTCAGTTTCATAAACCTATTTCATTTGTTAAACTTGAATTAAGTTTTATAGATGTATTTAACTGTCTTATTATAATTGCCTTTGGCCATTATAGATACTAACAGTATGGTGATTTTATTGATGTACTGTAATCTTGTGAAGTATTTATTCATGTACTATATGTTTATGTTTCCTCCCTATACCAACTTCTGCATTCATTTGTTAAATTAAATCCTGTAGTAATTATGCATGCCTTGACAGTGTTTCTGATTGTTTATATCATTTTTTTTTCTCTGAGCAGCATGAACAAAAATATAATCTAGTTTTGATGTTTCATTCTTTTTTGCCCGATTTTACTTTGTAGAACATCGCCAAGCAACCCGGCTTGACATCCGCCCAACAGAACCTGATGAAGAACATCAAGCAAGGATTCAGCGTGATGCAGGAAGCCCGGGAGGAACTGACGACTGCTACTACTATACCACCTCTAGGATCTGACCAGGTATGATGGAAATCAAGATAAATTTCTTGCGATTTTGCATCACATATATCTCTACTAATTATTTGCAGGAACTTTTTTTCTGGAAGAAACCATAATTTAAGATTGTTAGCAAACTTTCTGCACCCTCTGTTCAAAGACATACCTGTGATTGTGCCCTTGTACAAGATGACAGCCGTGTAACAATAGATTGGTTTGGAATGAAGACTTCTGTTCAAAGACATACCTGTGATTGTGCCCTTGTACAAGATGACAGCCGTGTAACAAACAGAGGAAGAGGAAATACCCAGGAACTTTCTCCACCTGTTCCAGCTAACACTGTGCTGTCAACAGACTAAATTAGGTTCCACACTATAAACAGTATAAACCTTTTTTTGCAATTTTATGTTAGAAATATTATTTATTATGTTTCTGTTCGAAATCAGTTTTGTTCATTCCCCCAAACCACAAACCCTTTCTACATTTTGTTTGTTATACCCAAAACAAAAATGTATAAGTGTTTTCATTTATTATTATTTAAAGACATCCACCCTAGGCAATACAATTATTTTGCAAATTTATGCCTATGCTTCATTATTAACAATTTATATGTGTGCCTCGTCTCAACTCCTTCATTACTATTTACATATACATTTATTGATAATTGAAGGGACTAATGGGGGACTGGTACTTAACATAATTGATTATCTTTCTGGAGAGTACAAAATATGCAGGACATGCCCAAAAGAGACATTGTTTAACATAACATTTGTTAAATGAAACAAACAATTTCAGAGCCTTGTGTTTCTTGCAGGTGAAAAAAAAGTAGGCTTCTAACAATACAGACAATATTTATTCCTCGGTTCTCCCACCAGGCGTCCATGCAGTGGCGACAGAACCAGATGGACGTCAGCAAGACTAACGTCCAGTCTCAGCTCAGCGCCATGGCCGCTGCCACCGCGGGAATCATCAGCGAAACCTCTGGTGCCGCTGACGACACAGACTACACCGCTGTCGGTTCTTATGTCACCACCATGTAAGTACTGGGGATGTTGCATCAAGAGTTGCGTTTAAACGCTGGTAAACAAAATCATACAGAACTTGGGGTTTGCAATTTTAGAAGGCTACACGTCTGTCAGTTAAACATCTCCACCATGTACATGTAAGTAGTGAGCCTACTGCAGTTCCCTGACACTTTCTCCAGCCACCACTGCTCCACATTTATTTTTCAATTGACCTCTTCAGGACTTGTCCTGAAATTACTGGGTCTGGGGTCTACAGAGAATTCATGTTATAGCAAAATCACTCCATCTTGAATAGGTCAACAAACAAAAGATTTCTTACCCCAATGCAAATGCTATCAGAGCAAGTTTTAACAAATACTAACACCGTGAAGGCCTGATCCTAGCTGAATGTTAGACGTATCATCCTCTATGTAATATGTGTTGTTCTCCAACAGAATGGGTCATAAGTCGCTGTGGGTCTTTAGTACATAGAGCCTCATATTCATACAAAATTTTCTCTGTTGTTTGACAAATAGCGGGGCTCTGGTCCACGTTATTAAATTGCGTTTTTCTTGCCTTCAAGAAATGTATATGTAATAATATTTTTCGATTTATATGTAGCGCCTAATATGATTGATAATCATCTCTAAGCGCTTTACAATTATATTATTACCCCGGTTATTGGATGCATACTTCAATCAATCCAGCACACAAAGTGCACGTTTATTCCACTCCTTGGGGAGCATTCCAGCAGGGCAACCTCGTAGGTGCACACAATGCTAAGCATCTACTTTCCATCCTTCCGGGTACCCATTTATACACCTGGGTCGAGAGCAGCAAATGTGGATAAATTGTCTTGCTGAAGGACAAACGGAGTGGGCAGGGTTCGAACTCGGGTTCTCGAGATCAGAAAGCGCGCGCTCTACCGATCTTGCCACACCACGTCCACGTACACTGTAGCAAGTTATACATCATTTTAAAGTTGAAATCATAGAGAATTCAAAACACTAAAAATCTCAATTTTGATATTTCCGATTAATTACCCAAAGTGTCAGAGAAGGTCACATATCAGCATTTTTTTTGTTTGTGGCAATTTTATAGTTGTAGAGTGTAGTATTAAAGGTGTTTATGCATATTTGTCATTTGTAGCTCTTCCAACTTGACCGAGATGACAAAGGGCGTCAAGATGCTTGCTGCCCTCTTGGGATCCGAAGATGACAGTGGCAATCTCCTCGGAGCTGCCCGGGATCTAATGGACGCTTTCTCTGATCTCCTCAAGTCTGCTCAGCCAGACACGGCCATGGTAAGACCAAAGACCACATTATTCACAGTCTCTTGATTGTATCGTACAAACAAAAAGATCCCTTTATTTTATCATGCTGTCCTCCTGGGGTCCAATGGTGACAACTTTAGCTGCTGAGAGCAGCCAGAGATTTAAAGGGATCTAGTAGCATTGTCCAAATTCTCAAAACTTAAGGTGTGCAAAGTCACTGCAATGAGTTAGTGAAAGTCACTTTGCATTTTTGCTCATTACCCGGCCATATAACATCTATTTAACGATAATTATTCACACAATACTCATATCAGATCACAACATATACATTGTATCAACCATTTATCACTTTATACATATGTCAACAAAGTTACTAGATCCCTTTAAAGATGTCCAGACATGGCACAGGCTCATGAAGGCATTTTGCACAATTACTAGAATGAGATGAACGTCCAAAGATATATTGTTGTTATCAATCAAATGTAATCCATGACTATTAGCTTTGGAATGTGTAATAGCATAATACTTCTAAATTTATAATGTTTCCATGAAATTAATGTTATTAATGCTCTATGTTCAGATTGATTGAGTGAGTGTGTGTGATGACCGGGTTAATGATACAATTATATAGTTATTAGAGACGATGATCAATCATATTAGGTGCTAAATAATTTGAGTATAAAACAAGTATTATGATTTTAATTTCTCTCTCGTCTGCAGCCTCGTCAGCATCTGCTTGGTGCAGCCAACCGTGTCGGTGAGGCCCAGAATGCCTTGCTGCGCTGCATGGGAACCACCGGTGATGTCGACCCAGGATTCCAGGTATGACATGCTTTTTTGGTTTATTTTATAATAATAATCAATTCTTTTTGTCAGTACATTTACAATTATTATCTGTTCAATGCGGCAATGAAACTTAGTATTTCTTTGTGTTTGTCTATATTTCTTCTGTGGGTGACAACCTCAAGTCTACTAGCAGTCTTTTCTACACTGTTACCAAAACTTATCAATAACCCAATCCTAAACCATCACCATAATCATCAGTGTTGTCGAGTCCCAGGTATGACATGTTTCTTTTTAATTCCCCCCCTCCCTATTTTTGTTATTATTGTGTGTATTGATGAAGAAGATCTAATATGTATTCATAATCATATGTTTTCCCTCTGTCCTTGTTTTTTGTGTAGGATGCCATCTTGTCCCTAGCTAAGGCAGTAGCCGATGCAACTGCAGCCCTCATCCTGAAAGCTAAAGATGTTGCCAGCAAGACCGAAGACCAAGAGCTACAGAACAAAGTGATCGGCTCGGCTACCAACTGCGCCCTCAACACATCCCAACTTGTGGCAGCCACAAAGGTAAGTTTTCATCAAGGACAAAGTATTGTATAGATGTTAACTGGCTGAGGAGGGAACATCACCTGTTATGTAATATGACTTAGTCTAGGTACAAATGTAAAATAATTAAACATGTGACTTATGACCCTCGACCTTTGACATTTAACCTTACAGGTGATAGCTCCAACCATCAGTAGTCCAGCCTGCCAGGAGCAGCTAGTGGAAGCAGCCAAGCTGGTCGCCAAGTCTGTGGAGAATGTCGTGGAGGCCTCTAAGGTGAGTGGGTCTGGTGGTATATAAGACGGGATGATGAAGATTTAGGAGGGGGTGGTCCCCTATTCATATTCTTTTAACCTTCTGAGTGTCAGGGTTGACTCTGGTCACAATACTCACAGAATAGGATGTATAGATTTATTCCTAAGTGCTCATATACAAGCTGAACTTTCTTTCTGGATTTTTTGATTTATTTCAGCACTTAGTGGATTAATGATTATCTTGTTAGATCTACTAGACAACATTAACAGTAGGACATTTAAAACATGTATGAATAGCAACAAATGAAGTAAAATAAAAACAAACCAATTGGTAGCATTCCAAAATCTCCTCTAGCGAGTGTTCGGTACCCCTGCGTTCCTGTTGTGCACACTTCCTATTAATTGAATCCCAGTGGTAGAATCGGCTGAAAGTTCTATTGATCATGCCAACTAAAGATGTTATTTTCAGGACTGCAAATTATGATGATTTGCATTTTTGCAATGAATATTTGCAAATAATGTGGATTTTCATAGTTTGAAACGATTTGGATGGTTCCAAATTTCAGAACTGACTGCAATAATGAGGATTTGAATAGTTGGAAAGCATTTGGACTCTTTCGTAGTTGTAATATTGATGTTTCATGTGTCATAAATACTGACTTGTGTAAATGGACATGCTTAAAGACAATTTTTTCATAATATATGTCTGTGTTTATTTTTTGTCTTGGAGCATTTAGCTTGCTATCGACAATAACCAATTGTTAGGATCCAGTCGCTGTGACACTCAATTGACCAAGGCATTCAATAACCAATTGTTAGGATCCAGTCGCCCTGACACTCAATTGACCAAGGCATTCAATAACCAATTGTTAGGATCCAGTCGCCATGACACTCAATTGACCAAGGCATTCAATAACCAATTGTTAGGATCTAGTCGCCGTGACACTCAATTGACCAAGGCATTCAATAACCAATTGTTAGGATCCAGTCGCCGTGACACTCAATTGACCAAGGCATTCAATAACCAATTGTTAGGATCCAGTCGCCGTGACACTCAATTGACCAAGGCATTCAATAACCAATTGTTAGGATCCAGTCGCCATGACACTCAATTGACCAAGGCATTCAATAACCAATTGTTAGGATCCAGTCGCCATGACACTCAATTGACCAAGGCATTCAATAACCAATTGTTAGGATCCAGTCGCCGTGACACTCAATTGACCAAGGCATTCAATAACCAATTGTTAGGATCCAGTCGCCGTGACACTCAATTGACCAAGGCATTCAATAACCAATTGTTAGGATCTAGTCGCCGCGACACTCAATTGACCAAGGCATTCAATAACCAATTGTTAGGATCCAGTCGCCGTGACACTCAATTGACCAAGGCATTCAATAACCAATTGTTAGGATCCAGTCGCCCTGACACTCAATTGACCAAGGCATTCAATAACCAACTGCAACATGCAAAACAAGGCACGGGATACAAGTGCTAGATGACTGGGAATTATTATCATCACATTTCTTATTAATTAATGTCTTTCCTCTTTTAAAAAATCCCTCTAGCTTGCAAGCAACGATGACCGCTTGCTGCTGGATCTAGGCGCCGCGGCCACTCAAGTGACCAAGGCACTCAATAGCCTACTGCAACACGTCAAGCAAGGAACAGGATCCACGCGAGCCGTGCCCCTCTACGACGAGGCTTGCGATCGCATCACCATGGCAACCGATAAGCTGTTCAGCAGTATGGGCAGTGCCAGTGAGATGGTCAAGCAGGCAAAAATGTTGGCTATGGTCAGTGAAATTGAAACATTTCTTTTCTCACCTATCTTTTAGCTGCAGTAGGTTGCTTTTTTAAGTGGTCATTTAAGGCAGTAGTTAAAAAAAGTATGATTAGTTTATCTTAATGTGGATAATGATGAAGAATTGATTATACATTATGTTTATGGAAGAATGTGTATACTTTATTCAAATTGATATAAGGAGTTTTTAGTTATCAGAAGATTCCTTACATGGAATAAATGCAATTAAAATAAATGAAATGGAAATGACCAGTAGCTAATAAATGTTAAAGGATTCAAAGACTTAGTTTTGTTTAAATGAATTAATTAATTTATTGAATTAGTAATTAATGTATTTGTTTTTTTATTGGTTTATGTATTCGTTTGTGTACAGGCCACTTCTCAGCTGGTGTTAGCCATCAGGGGAGAGGCCGAGGGGGCCGGAGGAGGGGACTCTCAGAAGAGGCTTCTTGGTGCCGCCAAGCAGCTGGCCGATGCCACAGCTAAGATGGTGGAAGCCGCTAAGGTATCTGCAAACTTACACAATTATGTCATTTTTCAAAGAGAAGAAAGCATTGACAATGTCTCTCTATACAATACATGATGCGAGAACAATAGTTATGGAAGCTGCCAGGGACACATTTCACAGACAATTCATGTATTTTTTTTTTCAGGGAAGAAAGCTTTCACTTGACATCAAGAGCGAATATGTTGGAAACCGCCAAGTTATCAACAATGCACGCATTTCATGCACACAATTTTATTATTTTGTTTGATGAAAGGAAAGAAAGACATGCAAACTGTGTTTTCTTTTAAGTAGTGGGCATGAGGATCAGTTTATTTCTTTTAAATATTGTATGATGAGAAAGGTTAGGGAAAACATGAGGGGAAATCGAATAAGAAATGAATATAATATGTTGACCATTTGAATGTTGTGAATAAATCTATTTCCATAAAATGGCACATGATGAATATCTATGACAACACAATTATAATTACTGTAGTAGCATAGAATGATATTAATGATAAAATTGTGTTATTATTTTGAATTGCAGGCTTGTGCCAGCAGTCCCAATGACCCCGCCCAGCAGCAGCGTCTCCGGGACGCTGCGGAAGAGTTGCGTCTAGCGACTGATCTTGCTGCTAACAACGCCCTCAAGAAGAAGCTCATCATCAAACTTGAGGTAAGACTGCTTTGACATCGTCCTATACCTCAAAGATTTTTTCTCATAAATGTTGGGGCTTGCTGACAATTATTGAACAATATGATTTGCATGTATTTGTGAGGTCTTAATTTAAGTCGGATGATTTTATATACTGTAGACCTGTGTAGAAGTAGTGACAAAATTATTATTTGGATGATTGAAAGTTATGTTTATAGTTCATTCCATGTTATGAAGGTTCATACAATGATTACTACGTCAGTGGCTGTAATGTGTGTTCAAAATATTTGCTAGAAAATCCTACAATGCCTGATCCAAAAGCTGGCATCTTTTATTGTTCATACAAGTAAATACAAATTATCACTTTTATGATGCTTTATGGACAATTTTTGTTTTAATTATTGTTAGAAAAAATATTTGTTTGCACTCTTTCATTTATTACACTAATAATTTCATTATTTGTCATTCTTTATTTATCCTTGTCTGTATATAGCAATCTGCCAAGCAAGCTGCTGCCATGGCAACGCAATCAATCTCGGCTGCCCAGGGAGCTGATCCCTCCAACACTAACACCGCTGCTCAGCAAGCACTTATTGATGAATGCAAGGTGAGTACTAAACCAGATTTAAATCTCAATATGAACAGGGTAGTACTTACCAAGTGATATAACGTGTCTATGGAGATGGCAGTGCTCACACAGTATTCTTCTTCTTCTTCTTCCAATAAAGTGCAGCTTCAGACTTGAAGATTACGCACTATTCAGATGGTATGAAGAAAAAAATGATTAAAGTCTTGATATGACCAGGATAGTATTTGCCTATTAAGTACCCATTGTTGAATGCAGGGTGAGTAAACCAACCAGATGTTTTATCATTAGCCATCAACCAGATTAAACTCTGAATATGACCAGGGTAGTAATAACAGTGGAACAGCATATCTACAGAGATGTTAGTGTTCACAATGTATTCTTGTTTTGATGTTTTATCATGGGATGGATACCACCAACTAATCAATCAACCAACCAGATTAACCTCTCAATATGAACAGGGTTGCATTAGAATAGGGATCTAACATGTCTATGGAGATGGAAGCAAACCCAAAATATGACCATACGCATAATAATGTATTGACTTTATTAGTATTAAGATGCTTGTGTTCACACAATGTACCTGTTTGATGTTTTGTTGTTTGTTGCAGGTTATTACAGAGTATCTGCCGGCGCTGATCCATGGTGTGAGAGACTCCTCCAACCAACCCGACAGCTCAAGGGCTCAGATCAACCTCATCAATGCCTGCCAGAACTTCATCCAGGTCAGTTCACATATTAACTCTATTAACGTTTTAATGTTCATGTTCACACTGCATTTATATAGTGAACTGTAATGTATGATGTATGTGTAAATTTGATTCATTGATTCTTACTAAATCAATGATTATAGAAATATTGAACATAGATTATAGAATATTGATTATAGAAATTCTAGAACATACTGTAGAGACTTAACTCTTATCTTTATCTGTACTTGTAAAATTTGTTTCTATTTGTTTTTTTTTTTTTTTTCTTGTTTGTATTAATCTATGTTTACTGTATCTTTAAGGATATGTAAAACTTGTAAAAATCTTAGGTATGGCAACACTTCAAGCTTCCAGCTTATATTGCCGACCTCTGTGTGTTTCTATTTCGATGTTATGACAGTTTATTTTTATGTACGAAATTGATTATTGCGAGACATGCAGGAATATAATAAATAAATAAATACATTCTTATTGTAGTATTTCATATTGATTATTTTGATATTAATTTAGTTAAAGAAATGTATTGTACATCTTCGATTCCATCATCTGTTTTTTGTTGTGGCATTATTGCAGTTAGGTCGAGTATCTCTTCACAAAATTGACAAATTAAAGAAAGAAAGAAACAAACAAACAACAAAACAAACAAATATAGAAACTCTTCAACAAATAATTGCAAAGAAAGTAAACATCTGGTAATATATATAACTGTTCATCGGAAACATAACAGCTTAATACCGATTGAGCCTCGATATGCAAGTGGAATTCATTTCACCTTGTCATGTATCACAAGTAATTTCCCCATGGAAAGATTCAATTAGATCTTAAATGGCAGGTGTCTTGCTTGCAGAGGGATCTAAATTAATCACCTCTATCAGGCTGTATGCTCTACACCATCCATTTATAGCACAAGACGAGATACAAACAGCTAAAAACTACTTACATGATTAAATCCACTATTTTGCTTTGCCTCTGATTGAGATCCCTCTGGGATTAAAAGCCCAATTCCCTCCTAACTCTCCTATTTATAGAACAACTGACTTAATCCTCACCAAGCTACATGTATAATTCTGTCAAGTGGAAGAAGACCTCCGTCCTTGATGTCTGCTTTAGGGAGATTAAGTTGATTATGCAGACATATGTGTACTTTATTTTGTAATGATTTGGTTTTGTTTGTACAATATGTGGATGTAGAAGTTCAACCTTAGCAATATCTCTAATTAACTGTTTGTGTGTGTAAGGCTAAAGGCAGTTTCTGTAAACTTTTTCAGACAGCCTGGGTTCCTCATTGGGGTATTTCTACTTTGTGTCCAATATTTACTCAAATAAATTATATTTTTCTTGTGTCTTTAAGTATTTAATGTGCAGCATGTTACAGCATTCAAGCAAGCGCTGCCCACAGCCAGTGATCAGTTTGCATCCATGCAGCCCCGTCGTTTATCCGTTGGTGGCCATGCAGCTCACTGATTTATACTTCCACTTTTAGTCCAATCTTAGGTACAATTAATGATATATGTCTTGTGTCTTTCTGTTTCCAATGATCAGCCTGGCAACAAGCTCGTCAGTGCATCCAAGCAAGCTCTGCCCACAGTCAGCGATCCGTCGGCGGCCATGCAGCTCAATAATTGCTCAAAGAACCTGAATAGCGCCCTCGTTGAACTCAAGAGCGTCGCAACAAAGGTCAGTGCGATTTGTGCATTCATTCCAAGGAGGATTTTTATGCCTCCGCAACGAAGTAGCCGGAGGCATTATGTTTTCGGGTTGTCCGTCCGTCCGTACGTACGTACGTCCGTACGTCCGTACGTACGTACGTCCCGTTCTCGTGATCGCGTTATCTCAAAAACCGATTAACGGATTTTCACCAAACTTGGGTCATGTATGTATCTTGGGGGGCCAATGATCTGATTAGATTTTGGGGTCATGAGGTCAAAGGTCAAAGGTCACAGAGCTTATTATATATGCAAAAATAGCTCGTGATCGCGTTATCTCAAGAACCGATTGACGGATTTTCACCAAACTTGGGTCATGTATGTATCTTGGGGGGCCAATGATCTGATTAAATTTTGGGGTCATGAGGTCAAAGGTCAAAGGTCACAGAGCTCATTATATATGCAAAAATAGCTCGTGATCGCATTTTCTCAAGAACGGATTGACAGATTCTGACCAAACTTGGTACATGTATGTATCTTGGGGGGCCAATGATCTGATTAGATTTTGGGGTCATGAGGTCAAAGGTCAAAGGTCACAGAGCTCATTATATATGCAAAAATAGCTCGTGATCGCGTTATCTCAAGAAGGGATTGACAGATTCTGACCAAACTTGGTACATGTATGTATCTTGGGGGGCCAATGATCTGATTAGATTTTGGGGTCATGAGGTCAAAGGTCAAAGGTCACAGAGCTCATTATATATTCAAAAATATCTCGTGATCGCGTTATCTCAAGAAGGGATTGACAGATTCTGACCAAACTTGGTACATGTATGTTCCTTGGAGAGCCAATGAACTGATTAGATTTTGGGGGTCATGAGGTCAAAGGTCAAAGGTCACAGGGCTCATTATATGTAAAAGTAGCTTGAGATTGGAAATCTCAAGAACTGAATATCAGATTTCAATCCAACTTGATACATGAATGTATAATAGGGCACAATTGTAGTCATTAGATTTTGGGGTCTTGAGGGCAAAGGTCAAGGTCACTTATAGCTCACAATTGTGATACGTCAAGATCTAAAAGACAGAGTACCATCAAAATTGAGTTGACAGAATTAATTCTGTGTACATGCTGATTTGGGCTTGACATAAATAAATTGCGTAATGGCGGAGGCATCATTTTCGACTGCGCGCAGTCGAAGATCCATCTAGTTTAAGTAGTTATACTTAGTATACTATTTCATTGTTAGATCATACAATGTTATTTTCACAAAATCTACTTACTATTTTTTACTTAACGTTTTTGAACATCTTTGATGTTCTTTCTCAATAGATCATTGTTAGGTGTAAATATTTATTGGCATACTTCTTATCATGTAAATCATGTGCAATTCATTATTTGGTGCTAATAAGAGATCCATATATACTGGAGTGTTGTATCTTGATTTAGGCCTTCCTCTTTCAATACAAAGGTTGTGGGTTCGATTCCCAACTGCGCCATGTGTGTCGTTAAGCAAGACACTTTATCTACATTTGCTGCTCTCAACACAGATGTAGTAAATGGATACCTGGCTCGAATGCATTCCTGAACATTCTTGAGTAGCCCATCATGGCAGCTAGGCTAAAGCCAAGGTGATAATTCTCTGAGAGTTTGTTGATAAAGCGCTGTATACAACTGTCTACAGTGGTCATTTTTCTTTCTTAGGTGGTCACTTAACAAAGATTTGAGTGTAGTAATAAGCATGGTTCTCCCTGAAAAATTAACAGACAAACAAATAAACAAACAAACAGGCAAACAATGCAGTAAATAATCTAATTCAGTGTATTTTTGTTTTCTTGTAACCTCGTACAGGCTCAGGAAGCATGCGGTGCCATGGAGATTGACAACGCCCTGGAAATGATCCACGGCCTGGAGGATGACCTGCAACACGTCAAGAGGAGTGCCAGGGAGGGAACGCTCCATCCGTTGCCAGGGGAGACGGTAAGCCCAAACCTGCATGACCTTTGAACCCTGACCCTTGGCTCCCATTTGCCTTGGTACTGGAGCAATGCATCTACCTATGTAAATGTGTTTGTGCAAGCTTTGCCACAGTTTTGGTTGCTTTTGCATTGTGAAAAAGTTATGAGCATGGTTCTCCCAAATAAACAACCAAACAGAAATAGATATATTAATAAATAAATAAATAAACAAACAAACATACAATTATGCAATAATATATTGGAAGCTATTGGTTAGAGTGGTCGTTTCTATTTTAAAGTATCTCTTATTTTGGGAGGTAGGGTAATGGATGTGTTATCTTCTTTAAATAACAGCACTACATGAGGAATTGAAATTCTTTATTTATAAAAAAAAAATGGTAGCATTTAGTGAAAGATTTTGGTAGAGGTAGGGTGTAAGCACCATGTTACGGATATGGATCCTATGTTGAGTGACAGAATTACTCACAGGATTTGAAGTTCTTTATTTAATTTTTAAAACAACCAGTACGTCAACTTCAACCAGTACGTCAACTTCTGTGTGGCCAATTTCTTTGGAAAAACAACAACTAAGAGACAAACTTTATAATGCATGTGCATTTGATGCATTTTTATATTAACCCATCCCAGACTATTTCAATTTGGTATTTCTAAATACAACATATAGACCCCAGTATGAGTATTTCAAATACAACTTCTCAAGAGTTTATGTAGCACAATTTGAGGAGCTGTTTTTAAAAATATATACCGTATTTGTCGGTGTATTACCCGCTCCGATGTATTAACCGCACCCCCAACTTTGGCCATTTTTCCATGAAAAAAAAAAAATTTGATAGTATAATTCTTGATTTTTAGTCTTTAGATGGTCAGCATTTTCTTAGGAAAGGTACCAAAAATAGCTTATCTATCAGAGAAGTTTTGCCTATGAATTTTGTTTTATTTACTGAAGCCTCCGAAGTAAATAAAGAAAATTATCAGGCCTTCTTCACAGCAGAAGAATCTATAACTTCTGTTGAATTTGCCACACGGATCACTACACATGGGACTACATAAAACGTTAGACAACAAAACAAAGATTTCACCAATAAAACAATCAGAACGGAGATTTAAAAAAAACTGTACCTTAATGTTATTCCTTCTTTCTAGTTCAAATTATGTTGAATCTACTCTTGAAAACTGTTTCAGGGGATAAGAAATTACGATCGTTACTTGCGAGTGCATTGTACTGATATACGATCACGATGTTGTCATGTTAGCTCACATGTTTTGAAGGGTGGATTATTATTTGGGTATTAGCACTCAATAGTTTAGCATAATTTTGATGACATATCGAGTGCTACAGTGTACAACGTACCAATTTCTTATTTAGCACATGCGGAAATCGCACACGTGTGTGCATTCAGCGGCGTGGCCTTTCACCTGAACGAGGACGCGCCTGTGCTACCCGCAGCGCTAGCATGCACACCGCCAGCGCGCACCGGCGCGGGGCGGCGGCTTGGGGTCGCGTCGGGAAAGAGAATTCCCGCCTGAGCTAGCTGCTCGGCCAGTCGCGCGGGTGCATGTTAGGATTCGTACTAAGATCGTGAATCTTCCAAGCCGCTTTCGCAGCAACAACGAGCAATATTTAGGAAGAGGTAAAAGAGAAACAAAAGACACTGCATGACTTGTTTTGGGGGGAATATGCTTGTATTTTCCGTGCATCGTATGAGTATGAATGCCTTGCTGAGGTGGACTTTGGTCACTTGTGAATCTTATCTCCGTGTATTAACCGCATCGTAATTAAGGCCCGGCGCTGGCTAGGCAATTTGCGTGTACAATTTTCCTATCTCCGTGTATTGACCGCTCCCCCCATTTTGGAGCTTTTTTTTGGAGAAAAAAGGTGCGGTTAATACACCGACAAATACGGTATTTGTTTTTCAATGTCCACATAAATACAGAATCTTATTTTCACCTTTGCTTGAGAATGAACATTTTCTCTGTGTTTAAGGCAGATATATTTTTCATATTTTTCATGATGAAAATCTGATTTGCATTCTAGTTTGAGAATCAACAATGTTTTCCTATGTTCAAAGCTAAGCTTTTATTTCACTCTTTTTAAAGCAACTTTTCCCCCCTTTAGCTTATCTTGTGTTTTGCACTTTCTCACAAGCTACAGTAGGGTGTCTTTTTTTCCAGATCTCAACTTTATATTTTGCACCCTGTTTTATTAAAGAGAACCTCCCTTTTCTGCTTATTTATTTTAAACTAAATATACTTTGCATCCATTTTAAAGGCACAATACACTTGTTTTATTTGTACCGCTGCTGTTGCTAACGTTCCTTTCCCTTTTTTCTGTTTTCAAATGCTTGGTTATGATGCTGTTTAAATTTTGTTGGTCTTAATTATTTTTTTTACTGATAGTGAGTTACTGTATATTATGACTTTAAGCTTTGCCTTTGTAGTAAATATTAGATAATGACATGTTGAAATTGTGTATGACTTCCACAGTATTACCACATTTTATTATATGACTCTAAAAAAAGGAAGAAAAAAAACATTAAACTGTAAAAGATTTAACAATGGTTTGGGGAATGAGCTGTTTGAGTAAGAATTTTGTTATTTTTGAAATGCTCACATAAAAGATCTCATTGTTATAATAAATTTGATGAATTATTTGGTTGCTCATACATGTAATGGTGAAAAGTTGACCCATTCTTCAAAAATGAGTCTAAGGAAAGTTGCATTAATTTTACTGCAAAATAACATTTTGATGGACAATGACAATAATGATATTCGTTTTGGTTAATTGTACTTGACTGATTTTAATGTATTTGCCTTCAATATGACAAAGGTTTGTTTGTATTTTTTAAAGGATAATCTAAGAACTCTTTAAAGGGAAACATGCTTTTTAAGTATCTAATGTTGTAAACTTTCATTTTGTCTATATTTGCATTTTATGTAGATTCAGTATTTATGATGTATGTGTTTATACTAAAGTTTATACTAAAAGAAGAATTTAATCGCCAGGGATGAAGATTCTACTAGGATTATGCTTGACCCCTCAATTAGTGCTCAATCAAGAAACAAGTATTTTCATTCATATTAGTTATTTATTTTGTAGTGTGATATTCCCCTGAAAAAAGCAGTACACTGTATAAAGGAATACATACATTAATGATGAAAGGAATTAAAAGAAGTAAAGAGTAGTAGCGAACGAATATATAAGATATTGATAGACATTTCTAATTTACTTTATACCAAAAGGCATCTAACCAACATAATCAACTTAATAAACTCTTAAACTAATTCTCTCTTTTTCTCAATCTTTCTCTCTCCCTTCAAATGAACCCCTTTCTTGTTTATCTCTTCCCTTTCGTGAACAAACCTCCCTTTCTCTCCTTTCATCTACTGACTGCCCCCATACGCATTGCGACCTCATGGTTCTGTTTTCCTCCTTCTCCTCCAACTCTGTCTCCTCTTCCTCTTCCTCTTCCCCTTCCCCTTCTTTCATCTAATAAACTGGGCCCCTAAATATGATTCTCTCTCACTCTTTCTATTGCACCTGCCTTTGTAATGAACACCCTTCTCTTCATCTATCCTTTTACCTACTGACGGATCTCCCTCCTTCAAATTTTGAATTCATGGTTATATTTTTGTCATTGTCTACCTTTCAAAATAACCCACTTTCTTCTCCTTTCATCATCCCAACTCTCTAACTCATTCAATTGTTATCTGCCTTATCAATGAGCCTCCACCCTTTCTCTTTTCCCTCCTTGTTATCTACAAACTGTATAAATCACCTCCCCTCTAATACATCTCCTTCTTTCTATGAACCTGCCTCCTACAAATTGCATCCCATCTCTGTTTTGTTCTATTTTTTATCTGCCTTACGAATGAACCTCCACTCTCTCTCTTTTCCATTTTTCATTCACAAAACAAATGAACCACCGCCTTTCTACTACCTCCTTTTTTTATCTACTTTACACATGAACGTTTACCCCTTCTCTTTTCCCTCCCTTTGTCTCCTTCATGAACTATTTCCTCTCTACAACATCAACTTCTATCTACCAACCTGCTCTCCTATGAATTGCGCCTCCTCCCTCACGGATCTGTTCCCATCCCATAGGCCGAGTCATGCGCTACCCAGCTCAGCGCCACGTCCAAGGGCGTTGGTGCTTCGATGGCGCAGCTCCTGACCGCGGCCGCCCAGGGCAACGAGAACTACACGGGTATGGCGTCCCGCGACACGGCCAACGCCCTCAAGAATTTGAAGGAGGCCGTGAGGGGCGTGGCTGCTAGCACCAGGGATCCGGAGGTGCAAGAGAGCATCCTGGATCACGCTCGTGATGTTATGGATAAATCAGCCAGGCTCCTCGAGGAGGCCAAGAAGGCACTGCACAACCACGATGACCCGGCCAACCAACAGAGGCTTGCTCAGGTACAGTGTATGATGATAAATGATGATAGTGACATTGATGATGATGATTGATGGGGAGGAGGATGATGGTGACGATGGTGGTGATGGTGATGGTGATGGTGATGGTGATGGTGATGGTGATGGTGATGGTGATGGTGATGGTGATGGTGATGGTGATGGTGATGGTGATGGTGATGGTGATGCCTGATGGTTATGCTGATGCTGATGCTGTTGCTGGTGCTGATGCTGATAAAAATAAAGATTATATTGATACTAATGGTGATGATTTTATAATCGTTTGATGATGATTTTATAATCGTTTGATGATGATTTTGTAATCGTTTGATGATGATTTTGATAGTGAAGAGGATGATAAAGGAAATGATGATGATGATGCTGACTTTGGCAATGTTGTAACGTTAGTGATTATGGTATACCGTAATTATGATTGTAACGGACAATAATCTTATACTTTATATTTTTTCTAGGTTGCTAAGGCAGTGTCCCTAGCCCTCAACAATTGTGTGAATTGCCTGCCAGGCCAGCGAGATGTCGACAAGGCGATCCGCGCCGTGGTCGACTCCAGCAAAGGGTTGATGTCCGGCAAGGTAAGTAGCACCAGTCTTGAACTGAGACTAAGCATGAAGTCATCATCATGTCACATTACATTCATGACCTTGCTTTTTTATACCAAGATTGGATATATTGTGCATTGACAGTGCATTTTGAGGATTGCCACATTTACATATGGTAGTACTACTAACGTTTTCTGCATCTTGGACATCTAAAACATTCTAAAACATCTTGAAAATTGTTGTACAATTTGTAAGGATTTGTTTTTGTCTTCATTTTTATACTTCTATGCAGGACTGAACTGTTATGAGTGTTAAGTTTCCCAAACTTGTGTTCAATTATGTTGATTTTATTCCCTGTCTGGTTACTGTAATACAAAGTATGCTCTCGGGTTGTATCAAACAATGTATATAGCAGCATTTTCTCTTTTCATGAAAATTGCTAAAATGTATGATGATTTTTAAGTGAAATGTTTGAAATGATTTAACCATTCTAAGTCCGCTATACAAAAACAGTTGTTAAATCATTTTTAACTTCATGAAGGCCTAATGTTTTGTTTTTTCTTTCAAAGACAGCATTTGAGTTATATTTATGATAAAGTTTTTTAGAATGTAACATGATAGATAGTCTTCTCTTAAATGTTCCTTTCTCAAGGATGGAGACTTTAATCTTGAATCGGTAAAAACAAGTTTTCAATTTGTTATTAAAAACAAACAAAAACATACAATGTAGACCATCTTTAGCCTCTTTCATATTAGCGGCTTGAATATACATATATACATCATCTTCTTTCAAGCTAGAATTTCCAATGTAAATACTAAACCTAAACATACATGTAGTAGATTCATTCATCTGTGTGCCGACACATTTGTACTTGTATTTCAGTTCATGAGATATCGTCCTACCGGGGCAAGTTTCTTTCATTTCAATCCCAAAATACTTTGTCCGTTACTCCCCGCGCTTATAATAGATCTGACTACTGTTGTTGTTCATGTTTTGATAGTGCTGTGATTTCTGCCCCACCCCCCCCCCCCCCCCCACCCTCCCTAAGTAAAGCCAAACACACTCAGAGCCGACTCGACCAGATCTGACTGGTATTCAGTCAGATCGGCTCAGTGTGCGTTGCCTCACGACTCTGATTTGAAAGTTGGGAGTCAGTCTGGGACGATTCAACATGTTGAATCAGCTCCGAATGATTGGGCCCGACTCTGGCCTGACAGAAAACCAGGCAGATCAGGTCGAGTCAGCTCTTTGTGCGCTTGGCTTAATGCTATTAACTCCTTTAATAACATACCTCAAAATGACATGACGTTACTGTTGTTGTTGTAGCTGTTATGTAATGCCCTTTACCTCTTAACATGGCTACACATTTAGAAGATTTCATTGTTGTTGTTGTAGATGTTATGTAATGCCTTTTACCTCTTTAATAACATGCCTACAAATTAGATGATGCAAAAAGCACAGGAGAGATATTCTATGGTATGTAGATAACACTGTGTTAGTGTCACTTTGCTGTTGCAATTACTCGCATACATGTATATATGTTTGTACCCGGGTGATATAATCATGAATAATCTTGTGTATCCGTGTACGTCTTTGTCTCTTGTGTTTACTGCAAACTTGTCCGCTAGTAGACCGGTTTACTAACATATTACAACAATTTTGCATTAATTGCCTGATAAACTGGAGACAAGCTCTTCCATTAATTCCATTGAATACACATTGCATATACATGTGCATTAGTTGCTGCTATGTCAGAGGACATTGGGCAAGCCTTTGGGTTGCCAGGAACAACTATTTTTGAAAGACATGCAATGTAAATTGATTTTATTGAACTGGTCTATCATAAACAGCATAATTTAGCTTTGTTTCAAGTTCTATGTGTGCATATAACCATGTTTATAGCAACCTTACATGGCATTGGTCTGTATTTTGCAATGTTCAGGGTAAAATGGGATGTTTTGGTGTGTTGCACAGTATATTTGCTCGTTGTTTAAATATCAACTTCACTGGTAAATGGCCTGCAGTGTGGGATGTCGGGGTAAAAGGGTTGTTTGGTGTGTTGCACAGTATACAAATAGCTCTGTTCGTTGTATGTATCTGTCCTTTTAGAGAAATCCAGTTAGTACCTGGCCATGGTACATGTATAATGGACATGGAGTTTGCTGTTTTATGTATGGGAGCTTTTGGCAGTGAGAGGGAAACATGCGGTGTACATGTTGCTTGCTGTATCTACATACATGTCTTGTATCAAGTACATGTCTTTTATGTTGTTGTTGATGTTATTGTTGTTGTTATTGACATATATTATTGTTGTCTTGTTGACATGTACTTATAACCACTTGGCATTGTGACATGCAGACATCTATTTTTATTGAATAATGACTACCATGTGGAAATCAGGGCCCATAATCATAAAAGTCTGCTAGCTTAGTTCCTTGATTACGCTATTTTGGATGACGTGGCTATGAATTAAACACTTTTAGTTGTTAACTAGGGTTAACTTAATGGGTACCTAAGGCTTACCCAGCTAACCCTAGTTGGGGACTAGGAAAACTGTTTGTTGCTCAATAAACTGCACATTTAAAACTATATAGTCAGCAGGGTTTCATGAATATGGATGGGCCCAGGATTCTCAAACATATACCATGGACAGGACAAAAAGTAACTGTGTTTCATTCATAATTATATTTAACCCAAAATAGGGTATTTGATGATGATACTTTGGACAGTTATACATTAAAGTTACCATATATGCATTATCATGATCATATGAAGTAAATCAAATTTGTTTGCAAAATGTATCCCTTCAATGTTTCTCGTCAATGTCACATGTAACCTTTTGTGTTATCACAATGTATAGTTCTTTGCTACATACCCTAACCTTTCATCATTCTTATTATACATATATTTGTATTTTCCACAATGTTTCCATTCATGTTGTCTCAATATTCTTTTCTATATACCCTAACCTTTCACCATTCTCATTATACATTTCTATTTTCTCTTGTATATTTGCATGTCACTTCTTCGGTGTATCTGGATATCGCTATCTTCAATCCTTAACTGTGCCGGTCATTTCAATCTCTCTGCTATGGTGTCGGGTGTCTTGTATCTGTGTCTGTCTCGTATCTTTATGACTTTGATCTCCACTACTGTATCTCCTCCCCTCTCCTACCCCACACCCATACTCCCACCCCTTCCTCTGCCCCCTCCTCCTCCCACCCCGAAAAAAAAACCTGCTCCCTAATTTGTTCATTTTGTGATCATGTTTGTTTTCCCACTTTTATGCCATTTGCATTATCCTATGAACAAAAATTGAACCTCCTCCAACTCACAATGTTCCCTACACAACCACATTCCTGAACCTGTTTATACTCCCCTTGATTTGTTATCCCTTTGAAATTTCCCCCACCCTGTGCCCACTCCTTTTCAATTTAACTGTAAAAAATAAAAAATAAATATATATAAAAAAAATTCTGCGGTTACTGTGCCGTTTCTTTTTCTTCAATTCTTTTTCACAATGACCTTTCTTACTGTACATGCCATGTCCTATTGGCTGATGGAATGTTCAATTCTTATTCAAAATACATCTAAAAATGGGATTTTTGATGGGATAAAAATGCTTCTTTGAAAATTGTTATACAAAATTTGATGATTTTTTTTTTGTATGGGATAAAAATTGTGGTTGATATATTTAGTGCTATGAGTCACACTACAGACACAGCATGGCATTGGAATTAATGTCACCGACTTCCACTGTCACTCACGAAGAGATGATGGGGCTATTCGCAAGAGTATGTCCTTTTGCTTTTGCTTTCTTATTTCTTTATTTGTACTTGATTAATTATTTCAGATCTGTTATTCGTGCCTATGATCATTGCCTACTTCCTTCTTCATGTTATAATAATGAATGAATGTCTCTTTGATAGCGCATTTCAAATTATGAATTGCAGGGAGCTTCATTGTTTAATCCTTTATGCTAGTAGCAAATTTTAAGCGTATAAGAGCAGGACTTGATGGAGATACATAAGAAAGTACTAAAATAGAGAACAAAAATATTCAAGCTTAAATGTAATATTTTATGTTTATATAATAACATGCTTTTGATAACCAGTGCTGCTCATTATATTATACAATTTGTTTTCCAAATGTACACTCCATTTTTCATACATGCAAATAACCTTTGTTTAGATATTAGAATATATTTGAACAATTCAACATTTATACCTCTTTTATGAAACAATATCTGTTTTGCCTCTTGTGCTATATTGTGCATCTTGTTCATGTTGTAATTAGTTATCTTTATTCCTCACAGTATTTGTTTTATTGTGTTGTATGTGCAAAGTATAAAAGTAATTTCAATTGTCATGTGTAATGTCAAGTTTTTAACAAATTGCAAGATGTTCTGCAGTTTAAATTTCTTACTCTTTTGTAGGAAAATGTTTTATTTGAACACATTGTAATATCTGTATTGTAAAACAAAAGAAAAGCTATAAGGAATCAAATCAATATTATTATATTGATATTTCAATAATCATTTGCAAAGCAATTTTGGAAACTAATTTGAACAAATTGAAACCAAATAGTTGAGTGACATTGTAGGTCAATGCATTTGAAAACAAATTATGTGATTTTTTTTTCCTGTTTAATCAACTGTACAGCCGAATGTAACTTAATCAAAATTGTTTTACCCTACTTTGGCCCACTTTCCCCACTTGCCCCTAACAGCTCCCAGAAGGTAGTGCCAAGAACTACCAGGAGCACCAGGTGGCTCTGAACAGTGCTGCGCAGGGACTCAATGTAGCCTCCGGAGAGCTGGTGGTCGCTGCAAGGGGAACACCCGAACAGCTGGCCGTCGCCGCCAACGACTTCAGCGGACAGTTCCAGGATCTTATGGACTCTGGCATGGGCATGGCAAGAACCGCACCAGTAAGTGTCTTGTTTCCGTGTCATTTAATCTAAGATTGGGAGTCATTTCGGGTCCTAAGCTTTCGATTGTAGCAAAATCAGGAATGAATTGTCGACAGTTGACCATCAACAAGCTTCAAAAGCTGCTTGAGGAAGGAGTAGGAGACACGGAAGAATGAGAAGGATGTAATGTAAAAGTTATCTAAGAATCTTGGATAATGTTGGTAAAATGTAGGAATCTCTGGGTTGAATGTGGTGGGTGGTTTGGGGGTGGTTGATTTGTGGATAATTGGATGGTTGTGTGGATAGATATAAACGTGGTATGTCAATTAATGGATGGATGGATGAGTAATTTAATGTATTAAAACGAATCAAAATAACACTCTTTATTTGATGTTTCTTTTGTATCAGGCTGATGCCCAGAGTAGCATGGTTGGCAGCTTGAAGAGCATCTCTGTTGCATCCAGCAAGCTCCTCCTTGCAGTCAAGTCCATGTCTGTAGACCCCAATGCACCCAACGCAAAGAACCTGCTGGCTGCAGCTGCAAGGCAAGTATTATCTGAGTTTATTTGATAAAAGAGCTTGTTATCAAGTCCATGTCTGTAGACCCCAATGCACCCAACGCAAAGAACCTGCTGGCTGCAGCCGCAAGGCAAGTATTCACAAAGGATTTTCATTTTATCATGGTTAAAGCGCAGCTGCCAAGTCTCGCTGATTCTGCAGGATACGATCTGAAAATAAGCACATGACTCCAACCTATTGGTGGTTCAGCCATTCAAGTTTTTAATTCATACAAATAACTGGGTCATGTGGGATCTTGCAATTCAATTTAGCACTCAGAGTGGGGAAATTACCTTTATTGAGCGACAAGAAAAAAAAAAAATTTGTTTCTTATCTACAAGGCGGGGTGACATACATGTAGGTCAAGTGTCAATCTTTTGATCAATTGTTCTATTCTATTCTCTATTCCATACCACAAACAGGCAAGTGACAGACAGCGTAAATCAGCTCCTCGACACTTTCATGAAGAGCGCCCCTGGTCAGAAGGAATGCGACAATTCCCTGCGTAACATCCAGGCCATCAAATCTATCCTGGACAACATCAATGAGCCGATCAACGACTGGACGTACTTCGAGTGTCTGGATGCTATCATGCACAAGTCAAAGGTGAGACAGAAATCTTTGCGTTTCTTAACTTCAAAATCTATCTTTCTTGAGATAATTATAAGTTATTCTTCCATCCTCCTGTTTTCTTTCTCACGATGTCCTGAGATTTGGTCGATGGATCAAATTCAAACTTGGTATAGGTGTGTATATCCGGGTTACAGTGATCTGATTAGAATTTAGGGTCATAAGTTTACAGGTCGAAGATCACAGGTCTCATTAACTAGGAACAAATAGCATGTAGTCGCAATTTCTCAAGAAGCGTGTTGACAGATTGCCATAAGAAATGGTACCTGTATGTATCTTGAAGAGCCAATTGAATTGAACAGATTAAGGGTCACGAGGTCAAAAGTCTGAGGGCTTATAATATATTCAAAAATATCTTGCAATAGCGATGTATCGAGCAGCAGTTGACAGGTTGCCATCAAACTTGTGGCATGAGGCATTATTTTATTCATGGGACCATATGCATGTATTCATGAACATTTATGTATTCCCATAATTCAATATTTATTATGCTTCCATAAACACAGAATCTTGGTGAGAGCATGACTGGTATAACACAGAATGCCAAGGATGGTCAACTGGAGAGATTTGGCAAGAGTGTGGAATCAGCAGGCAGGGCCGTGTGTGGACTCACCGAAGCAGCTGCACAGGTTAGTAGTAATAGTGATGATGAAGATGATTATGAGGATGATAATTGTGATGATGGTGATGGTGATGGATGATGATATATGTATATAGCATTATTATGTAGTTCGCATTTGATTTAGATTCATTATTCACAGGCACATTATCACCCTTGGTCATAAGACCAGGTCTAGTAGGCTAGGACCAATTTGCACTTGCTTTCCAGGCCATCCAGTCTGCCTATTGATAGTCCAGGCCTAGTCTAATAATTCTGATATACTCTTGCTTTGTTTCAGTCTGCCTATCTGGTTGGTATCTCGGACCCATCCAGTGTAGCTGGTAGACCAGGTCTAGTAGACCAGACCGTGTTCGCCCGTGCCTTCCAGGCCATCCAGTCTGCCTGCCAGAGTCTGCTCAACCCAGACAGCTCACAGCAACAGGTTTGTCAAACTTAACCATAAAAGTGCCAATTAATTTCCACCAAGAGCGTACTTTATTTTTAAGCCAACGTTAAATGATAATAACATTTTTAACAACAATACAAATAACGATCTATGAATTGTATACAATAGAACAACATTTCAATAATGAGACGTATAATATTAATAAGTTTACAGGTTTAACAAAATAAAGTTGAGTATAATGGTAATAAAATTGTATAGATGAATATAATTCATCCAATGATACATGCTATAAATATGTTTAGATATACTTAAATTGGGTATACATGAATGATACAATTCTTCAAATAAGAATATTGATATAAATGTTGTTACATACATGTACTTGTTTACTTTTATGTCAACCTAGGTCTTAGCTGCAGCTACAGAAGTTGCCAAGCACACATCTGCACTGTGCAATATCTGCCGAGTGGCTTCGTCCAAGACTAGTCACCCGGTTGCTAAGAAACACTTTGTCCAGTCGGCAAAGGATGTCGCAAACAGCACCGCCAACCTGGTTAAGAGCATTAAGGTGAGAAATCAACCTAAAATGTCTTTGATTTTAGATCAATATTAACTTCTGGTTTATCTGCAAAATTTTAGAACTCCTTATTCTTTAAAAAGTAGATGAGATATAATCCTGTTCATTGTGATTTATAACATAATGTTATGCGCTAAGAAATGCTTTGTCCAGTTGGCAGAGGATGTCGCCAACAGCACCGCCAACCTGGAATAAATGTAGCGGAACGGGATTCTGGCTCTGCCTGGGTTAATGGAGAGCTACATTAAGATGGTAATTAGTAGGCAAATACTTTGGATACTTTGGGTGCGTCGCGCACGGGGGTATTTTGTTGTTATATAATTATGGTGTCCGGGTTCCAGACGTTGGTCTTTGTTAGAGCAGAGTAAGAATGCTAGGGTATTGTCTCGTTCTCGGAGATGCTGTTGGTGGGCGTGACTTGGGTGGATCTTGGAATGTAGGTGGAGTCGAATGATGCGCGTGTGTTGTATCCAGGATTGTGATTGGATGGGTCCAGTTGAGTATGTGTGTGTGTTTGCGTTTGCATGAGGTGTAGACCGGTTACACGAATGTGTTATGTGTGAGTTAATGTGTGTGTGTATCGTATTTTGCCACGTGCAGTATTCCCGAGAACGACTTACGAAGCATTCATACTCATTAATGAAGTTCCAAAATAAGGGAATTAAAAGGGGTGGATTAATGCCGCGCATTGCGTCAAAGTGATGAGGTTTATCGCCCATATAGGGCGGGAGATTTGAATTATAGGCAAAAGAGTTTAAGTTGAGTTTCGTTGGAGAAGAAGCAATTTGCAGCTCCATGTTTTTAGTTCTCTTCACTTCGTTAGTTTTCAGTTCGCCCAGCTCAGAAGATATAATTTGCTGTTTGATTCTTATTCCGTGAATAAAGCAACATGAACTTCTAAATTTAATTTTATGCCGTGTTTACTCGTGTTTGTAGTTTCTCGTTGTTCTCGTACTTGTAACGTTTCGTTGGCGCGAGAGCGGGGGGTGAACCGAAGAACTGTGGCCCCCTGGGCCACGGCGGCACGTCGACCGCTGTCCCCCCCGCCCTTTCCGCGTCATAAAACTGAAATGTCTTTGATTTTAGCTGAATATGATTACTTTAGGTTTACATACAGAAGTATCAAATATTCTTGTTTAAAGTTGGTATAAGAGTTTTGTTGCAGAATGTATCTCTTTTTGTTGCAAATTGGAGATGTTAATTATTGAAGCTGCTAAAAATATAGAGAAATTAATCTGAAATATGTGATAATTTTAAACAAAACTTAGAAATATACTGTTATATGTAATGATCAAAGAACAATTTGAAAGGGATTATTTTATATCATTATTGGTGGGCTTAGTTGAATATTCTCAAAACTGGCTTTTATTGTGTTTTAATTCTTTTTTTCTTCATATAATTCATAATCATATTCCTTGTAATGGGTAGTTATATTGTACAATTTTAACGTAACAGTTTTGTTGTTTTTCTCTCTCATCAGGATCTTGATGGAAACTTCACGGAGAACAACCGTCGGGTGTGTGGCCAGGCAACACGCCCTCTACTGGAGGCTGTGGAGAGTCTTGTCACATTTGCAAGCTCACCGGATTTCACCTGCGTGCCAGCCAAGATCACACCTCAGGTGAGATTTATTGCTCCCGAATACAAGAATGTTGATGATGATGATATTGGTGATAATACTCTTGATGACAGATAATGAAAGGGGTGACGTTATAGTGATGATGATATTGATGGTAATAATGATGATGACTGATAATGAAAGGAATGACCTTATAGTGATAATAATAATAATAATGGGCCGTATGCATAAAAACAAGCAATTGCTTATAAGCAAATGCTTTAAGCACAAGCAAGAGCTTGTCAAGCAAAAGATCAAGTTCAAGCAATTGCTTAAATTCGTATGCACAAGCTTTTGCTTGTGCTGAAACCTTTTGCTTGCACTGCCTAAGCAATTGCTTACGTGTTGGACAAAGGATCGTTACGGTTGTGCGAACATCGCACTGCAGGGCAACAACGCTTCGTGCCCGACCTGGCAGCAGTATTTTTTATCACGAAAATAGGGGGGAAACAGCGCAGAGCATCAGGGGGGTTTCTGTGCAGATAGATGGACAAAAATTGCTGTAAAAAGTCTAAAATAACAGGAATTTGATTAAATATGAAATCACAACATAACCTCTGGAATAGGGAGCTTGTAATCATCCTGAAACGGTACGAAAATGTTATCCTTAAACGCGACTGCCCTGAGTAAGCAAGAGTTCAAGCTGGTCTGGATGTGCTTGAAAAAACGCAAGCAATTGCTTATCAAGACAAGTAAAAGGTTCGTTTTATGCATACGGTTTTAAGCAATTGCTTGTTTGGTAAGCAATTGCTTACGAGCAGTAAGCAATTGCTTGTGCTTGTAAGCAAATGCTTTTGCTTGCAAGCAATTGCTTGTTTTTATGCATACCGATTCAAGCAAAAGGCTAGCACAAGCAATTGCTTGTTTTTATGCATACGGCCCAATATATAGCATTTATAGAGCGCCATGTATCTAGGTGCCCTATTCAGAGGCGCATTATTACCCTTGATCATCAGGTACAGTTAAAACCCACACAATTATATTGTGCACCATCTCAACTCCCTTGATGATGATGATGATTGTAACGTGCCCTCTTCTCATGCGGCTGCTACTGATCATAGTGATGAGATGATGATTTTGCAGATGATTATTATGATGGTCAAAACTGTTGATGATTATCGGCATGAGGGTGATGATGATAATGAATATGATCATTCAGATGTTTGATAACAAACAATAATTTGTCATTTGTGTATATGATGACACACGCAGTACCCCGGGGTACCGTTGTACCCCGGTATCCCGCGTTGTGTAGCGCCATCTTGCGTCCAACCGTACTGCAGCTATTGCGTTGTGCATGCAGTGCAGCGCGCAATTGTATGCAAGCTATACCCACAGTACAGCCTTAAAAATTAAATAAATAATTAAACAAAATGGCGGATTTTCGTCTGGTACCCCGGGGTACCGTTTATGTCATCATATAAATATTATGTAGGCCCTCATGGCTATGTACCCAATCACATTGGTAGGCAAGCGTATAGTTGCCAGCCCTAGTACCTTTCATGATTAATGATAGTGCTGATGATTATCAACATCATGGTGACTAGGATGGTGATGAAGATAATAATAAACAAATATACCATGCACTGAGAGCCTCTAGTTGAAATTATGGATTCCGAGGTGACAGGAAAAGCACTATGTTCTGAGGGTCGTAGACCCGAAGAACATAGTGCTTTTTCTGTCACCGAGGAATCCATAATTTCACTAGTGGCTCGAAATAGTGCATGATATATTTGTTTTATATCCTTCGCATAATCATAATCATCGCAAAAACAAATGATTTCAATTCAATTAAAGAAAAATATAAAGAAAAAATAAACATTGATCATGGAACCATTACTGCACTGACTATGTTCTGTTTGTGACACTGACCCCCTTTGCGCAACAGTCCTAGCGAGAGCGCGTATTGCGCTATCTTTCCATTCATGGTTACGCGCCTTAACAACTAATGCGCACCCAAATGCAAAACGCGCGCATCAAAGTGAATAATTAACCTGCTTTACATACTACACACGTGTAATTGTATGGAGAAAATACATTACACATACAGCTAGTGCAGTGCACACCGCGGCCGATTGTTAAATGACGAATTAGTGTCACGACCACAGAAGGACAACGATGCACAATGTGCACCATTGTCGTAATTTTTAAATTCGAATACCGCTACGATATACATGAAATGCATCTCTAGAATATTCTTTGGAACTTATTGATATTCACGGGCGAAAATATGCTGTATTTCTTTTTTTTAAAACTCTTTGAGAAATCTCGTCGAGCATCTTTCGCAAGCTAAAACAAGGCCTCTGCTCGCAGGGAAGTTTTATAACACGCATCTCTATGGGCTCAATATGATCACCCGGCGTCTATGACGTCATTCATGGAATAGTATTTACTATTCCATGAATGACGTCACGCATAGCACATTTTTCTCCATGGGCATTACTATGTTTGGTCACATGACGCTATGTAGACCAATCACTGAACAGGATTTCATTCATGTAGGATATAATAGTGAATATAATGATTTGATTGTCATCTTTCTTTTGTATATCATTTAGGCCCGTATGGCTATGGAGCCAATCACATTGGCAGGCAAGCGCATGATCGCCAGCTCCAGTGCCTTGATCCAAACGGCCAAGCCGCTCGCCATGAATCCCAAGGACCCGCCCACCTGGCAGCTTCTGGCCAATCACAGCAAGAACGTCTCAGACTCCATCAAGGAACTCATCGCATCTATCAGGTCTGTAAAAAGATATTCTTGTAGCGCTTTCAATCGTTTCATGTTATGTTATGGGTGATGGTGATGATGATGAGGGAGAGAATGAGGAAGATGGTGATGATGATTTTAAAAAATACTGCAACAAAATTAAATTATCTTCATCTGATCAACAAATTTAAAAATCATGAGGGATTTTAAAATTATTTTTAAACTGCCATAAGGATAATAATTTTCAGGTATTTCATTAGTTTTGAAAGTTTAAAAGGAAAAGCATTTATATTTATTTTAAGAATTCAATCTCTATCTCTGACTTGTTTTGTTCTATTGTTAACCCTAAAAAGACTGGGCTATTTTGAACCTTAAAAAAACTGGGGGGGGGGGGGGGGGGGGTGGGGCTAAAAGGGCCCCCCCCCTAAGATCTCGGCAACCGAAAACTCCAATCGACTCCAAATTTGGCATCGTGATAGATGTCCATAATGTCTACAATATTGCGTAGTTAAAACAAAAAACGTAATTAGAATATGCTAATTAGAGCTAATTAATTATGCAAAAAATTGTATTTTTTGTAGTTTTCTCGGCAATCGAAACTCCAATCGACTCCAAATTTGGCATGGTGATAGATGTCCATGAGCCATACAATATTGCATAGTTTAATTTTTTGTTTTAATTATAATATGCTAATTAGAGCTAATTAATTATGCGAAAATTGCATTTTTTTTTTTTTCGTATTTTAAAAATATTTGTTTTATATTTTTTTGATGGAATAAAATATTAACCATTATTCAACCATTTCTAGCCCAAAATTAAATAATTGCAGTGATCAGAATGAAAAATAATGAAGATTTTGTCTATTCTAGGAAAAAGTCAATTTCCATGGGATTTGTATACAAATCACAAAATTTAGCGATTTTCGGGCCGAAGCTCACTTACAAAAGGTCACGTAACTTTAGAACGGTACACCCGGTTGTCGCAAATTTATCAAAAATTTATCAAAAGTTGCGCAAGACTCTAAGGAAAAAAGTCGTGAAGTGGCACCGTAAAATATTTAAGCGTTGCGAAGTAATCGCGAAAATAGAGGAGGGGGGGGCTAAATCAGCCCCCCCCCCCCCCCCCAGTCTTTTTAGGGTTAAACCCAACAGATCCTTTTCTAACTGTAGAAGCAATGATACTAAAACAGCAACTATAACAACAAACAAACAAATATTCAATTATTTGTAAACTAAACTGTTTTTGAGTGAAATTGTATCTATCACTGTACATTTGCAGGTCATATACATACCAGCATGAGTAGCACATGGAATATTTATATCATAACTTGATACTTTCTTGCTAAAGGAAGGAGTTGTCTCGCCTAAACAGGAAATAAATCTAAAAATGATAACCTTCCATGGGAATAGAGCAATGCATGTGTCATTGTAACGCGGGACAGGACAGGGCAGGTGATAATTTTCCAATTTCGCTGTTTTTTCGTTTGGAAACCCACAACTTTTTGTTCAAAATTAACATCTGTAGACTTTTTCATTTTGCTTGTTAAATGAAGGAAAACACTACTTATAAAATAAAGGAGCAAAACAACCCCATTGTTTTGTGCAAGGGAGAAATAACGGGATAATATTTAATTTGCAATGGACGTAAGCCAAATGTAAGTACTCCTGGTAGGACTGCTTTGCAGTACAATATATTTGGTATATTTTGAGATGTATTTTGGATTTAATTCTTTGTTGGATATGTTTACACAAGTATGTTAGTTGGAGGGAAATGATTGCAATATTGTGTTTTTAAAAATATGTATGAACTAATTGGTAACTTGCCGATTGGTCTACAGCCATTTGGTCTACTCCCATTTGGTCTACTAGAAAATTATAAATTCGGGGGCTTATGATTATATAATTACGGATTATGATTAGGGTTAGGGGTGTGGATTAGGGTTAGGGTTAGGTTTTGGGTTAGGGATCGTGTTTGGATTTGGGGAAATTGAAGTTAAAGGCATCAGGTAGTAGACCAACTGAGTGTAGACCAAGAGAACATAAACCGAACTAATTTGTTTGTAAATAAGTAGGAGAATATTAAAAGTGATGTGTAGGTTAGTAATTTTATAGTGTAGAGTTTGAATAATTAATTGAATGTCAATGAACAGATCTTGATTGTGTAAATGGACAGGTCATTATGTGCTTGTTAAACCGTTCCCTACAAGTTTCTGAAATCTCCATAGACTTTGTACATAACCCATTCGGTTCGCGTAGTCAAGGGGTTAACAGCATATAACATGTAATGGCTATCTCTTGTAACTATATGTGTTTTGCTTTATCTCAAAGGGATCGTGCACCAGGCCAGAAGGAATGCGATGAAGCTATCAGCAAAGTCAACCGATCGGTCAGAGATCTTGACCAGGCATCCATGTCTGCCGTTGGTCAGATGTTGCCACCGCAAGATGGAAACAACCTCAAGGTATGTGTAACCCACAGAAATACAAGACTATGAAGACTAGGAGCCCAACTAAAGAATCATGATGTTTTATCCATGGATTAGGGCTGGGGAATGTGGTGTAACCCTCTGAGTGGATTGGGGCTGGGGAATGTGGTGTAACCCTCCGAGTGCAAAATTACATTTCTACAACATGTCCCAAAATTAATTACAACGGGACTTTCTGCAACAGTAACTTTAAAGTATTAGATCAATCAGAATGATATTTCAGGGTATGAAACTATAACTTATTACCTACATCTTGCAGAAAACACTATTCGATTTGCTTCAGTGGTCATGGAGAATGAGGATCTTTTGTCAATCATGTCATGTGTCCATTTTCGTTCATAACGCGTGAACACAATGGAAAACACGTCTCCTTGCATTACAAAACCTGGAGGGAAGGGACATCTGACATGATTGACAAAAGATCCTCATTCTCCATGACCACTGAAGCAAATCGAATAGGGTTTTCTGCAAGATGTAGGTAATAAGTTATAGTTTCATACCCTGAAATATCATTCTGATTGATCTACTATCTTTAAAGTTATCGTTGCAGAAAGTCCTGTTGTAATTCATTTTGGGACATGTTGTAGAATCCTCTTGAACCTGTTCTTTAGACAAGTTTACATGACTATTTGAATCCTCCAATTCACCTGCAATGAATAGAAAGGAAGTTTAACTTGGTTATAAGTCCCAAATGTTGATTATTTCATAACAAATCAATAGCTCTGATTTGTATGTATTGTGAGTTGCGATGATCATGCTACTCAAAGGATTAATAGCAGGCATTTTATTACGTAAGTCTCGGTTCATAGCAGGCATTATATACTGTAATGGTCATTTAATACAAATTTATGTGAAATATGTCTTTACAATTTAGCTAAGTTTTTCATCACTTATGTTGCCAAGATATTTGTTGCAAATCAATTGATGAGGAGTTAATTTACATGATTGTTGAACACGCAACTAACTTGTTTGGCTGTTTAAAGTCTGCCAACTGAGTGTCCATAGCACTGCACATTTATTTATTTATTTGTTTGTTTGAAAGACTATGTAGACAATTATTCATACAATTGAACTTATTATGTTGTGTATTTCCTGTTTCATTTAGTTCATATAACAAGGTCAAGTGTAATTCAAAGAATATCAGTGAATATTTATCTACCAGCAACTTGTGATTGCTTTTCAAAATTTGATACTTTGATATTTCAAAATGGGGGACCAACATCAGCTTGTATACTTGTAATATCAACAATTCACAGTATGTTTTCATCGTCAATAACAAGTTTGATTAAAACAGATTTCCTGGTGCAAATCTTATGATTTATGGTCCAGATGATCCAAATTGATTTTATGAAAACAAATATATTGTTTATGATATACTCGTATGCTAGGAGTTAATACAAAGATACACAGTGTTATCATTTGGTATATGATATTTGATGGTATGCTCCATGTAGTGTAAATGAGTACAAACAATATTGCATGCAAATAATAATTCCCCCAAAATACAAATAAGATATTGAACTGTAGGTTTGTTTCGATACATTTATGATGTGATGTGAGCAAAACGATATGGTTTGATGTGACATAATGCAACATAACATGATTTGATTATGATTTTATTTTCTGCAGGGCTATACAGAGAACATGAACATCAGTGCGCAAGAGATCAAAATCAAGATTGATCTGGTCGCTACTGCAGCCAAGGGACATGCAGAAAAACTCGGACATGGGGTGAGAACTTTCTGTTGAATTCTGTTCATTATTTTATGTACAACTTTTATGTATCACCCTGTTTTAGGTTGAATTTTGTGTAGTTTCATTATCACTGTTATACTAATTTGTATAGACTGATAACTCAATAACCTAGTTGTATGTTTCAGGCTTAATTCTGTTTAATTTCAGTAAACTTAATACATTCTCCAGGTTGAATAGCAAGCACAGTTTTGTATTAGTATTTACCAACAAATGTATGCCTGTTTTCCCTCACTATTATTAGGATAGGCATGCCAGAATCATTTGTAAATGTAAGTTCTTCAGCGAGACAATTTGAAGTCCGTATATAAAGTGCTCTACTGAAATAATAGATGAAATGATGATCATTTTGCTTGATTAATGTGATTGTAGGTTACATCGATTGCAAACTACTTCGAGCCTCTGACCCGCAATGCCATTGGCGCCGCCTCCAAGAGCATCAACTCGCAGCGACAAATGGCGCTACTCGACCAGAGCAAGACGCTCGCCGAGTCCACGCTACAGCTGCTCTACGTCTCCAAGGAGAGCGGAGGAAACCCAAAGGTATGCAACAATAATAAGCTTGTATATTTAACTCGGGATAGCCGAGATATATGGCCTACGAGTCAGAACTCGGGACTCATGAAAGGGAGAAGGGAAGGGATTCTAAATTTCAGGTAAGCCATAATTTGTGATTTAGTGGTGGCTAGGAAGGCCATCATCCAACTCATACCTTCTATTGAAAATGTGCATATTAAAGGACAAGCTGTTTTAGAACCATTAGCAGAAATATTGGTGAAAGTTTGACACAAACGGACGAGTATCGTCAAATTCGAAGGTTTACTTACCATTTTCTCTTTGTTATATGGACTCAGTGGGGAAACCCCTGGAACCCCCATGTTCAAAAGAAGTGAAGAAAGCATTTATTAAATGTTGAATAAGTGAAAAAATACCTAAGGGGATCCCTGGTGGTTAAGTGTTTTGAACCCAGGTTCCATTTAAACAATGGGATAAATTTAACCCATTGATGAAATAAAATTTAGCTTAGGCTAAATTTAACCCTCTCGTGAGAATGCCAGCCTTTATGTTTACTGTTGTCGTTGTTTATGTATTGTTTCCTAGGCAATACACACCCATGCAGCAGTGGACGAGGCTGCTCAGGGCATGAGAGAGGCTGTGGATGACCTTGTGGCGACTTTGGAGGAGGCTGCCAGCGAGTTTGGCATCGTCACTGGCATGGTGGATAGCATCTCAAGAGCCATCATTGTGGTACGTTTAATGTTGATGATGATGTTGATGGTGATGGTGCTGGTGATGATTATGATGATGATTTTGATATGGATGATGCTGATGGTTGTTGTGGTGATTGCATTGATGATGTTGATGACAATTCTGGGCTTTTCATATTAGAACAAATTAAGAACAACACATTATTTTGAAACAATAATGAGCTTGGAGAAATAAAACAAAACTTTATTGTCTCTTATGATTATAGTTCTGCATTTTCATTTTGTTATATATTTTTTTCTCTTTTTTTTCCTGCTAGACTGAGGAAGCCCTGCCTGAGAATGAAGTGGGAGACTTTGTGGACTACCAGACAGACATGGTCAAGACTTGCAAGGCCATCATCAGGACGTCTCAAGATATGGTAAGTCCCACAGGCCATGATAATAATTATGATAGTGCAGTGGAGCCTCACTATGACAAGAATGTGGGGACCATGAATATTACCTTGTTATATGAGTTAAGCTAATAATCATAGAAGAGTGGAACCTCATTATATTGAGACCTCTTGGTACCATGAAAATTGCCATGTTATATCAGGGTAAATATAATAGATTATGAAGTGATAGGACCAGCAAAATTGTTATTTATAAGTGGGTTTTGTTATATCAGAGCTCTTTATTCTATCACATATTAATCAGAAGAATTTTACATTTTGATATTTGTATAAACTTGAATTCTCAAATACCACATTTGAAAAAAATATCTTGTGTTAAGTTAGTGGTTTACTTTGATATGATTGTTTTTGTTTTGGTTGCCAGGTAACAAAGGCCAACAGCAATGTGGCCGAGATCGGAACATTGGCCAATCAGCTGCAGCATCACTTCAACAAGCTATCCCAGGATGCACGGGGAGCACAGGCATCCACCAATCAAGAGGTAGGAAAATATTTGAAAATTGATTTAAAAATTAATGGGATATCTGCACTTTTATCTTGGAGATTCTAATTATTGAACTGATTCTAGGGAATTTTCTTTTTCTGTAAAAGCTTTCTTTCATTTCACTTTCACTATGTTAATTTTGTTTGGTATATTATTTTGTTAAATAATTTTTCCCTTTTCTTTGGGTGGATTCTTGTTTTAAAACTTAGTTTATGTTTTTAAATTGTAAAGTTTCCCTTTTCATCTTCTAAATTTGTATAATTTTTTGTTTCTCTTAGTTTTGTTTTACTTTTGGCACAAATCAGTATTGTTGTTGCACTGATATTTTGTTTGTGCTTTTTGGGATGAGAACACTTTTAATTTTGAATCAAATGACCACACAATTGAGTTATTTTTTTTCTTAATGACCTGCTCCAAATTGTTGTGAAAAAATATTGTTTCAAAGCTGTCTAACCTTTTTCCCCTTTTCTTCTATTTTTTGTTTTATAATGCTATTTCATTAATCTGTTTTGTTTCTTTTTGTGGTGAGTTATTAAAGTGAGTTAACATTGTTGGGTGTTGGACTAAATATGGTCTGTCTTCCCATAACATCTCAATCTATTCATCTAAATCTAAATCTTCTAGGATTTTCAGAATTCAGGTGTTAAGCCATATGAAGTAAGTAAAACACCAAACGATTTGAGCGAGTCTCGAGACTTTGAAACTAAATCGGCATGAACCTGCAAGAAGAGTGTCAGTGTTTTTTTTATACTTCCTTCTAATCCCAGATTGTTCATGTTTAGATGATAGACGATGACTTGTATTGTCCATTTACACAGAATTAATCATCTTGAGATGATCGATTAGACGATTAATACTAGTATTACTTCATGGTTTTTCTAGCCTGTATTTCCTATGTCTATTCCTCCATTTACTAGCCTTTTTCTCCTATGTCTATACCTCCTTTCATTCGTCTATTTTCCAATGTAGCATTTGCATCATCTTTTTTCTGATGTTTCATTCATACCATCATGATATCATTTCCAATCTACATGTAGTAGTATTGACATCACTATGTCCAATATAGCATTGATATCATACTTTCTGATGTTGCATTGAAATAATTTGTTCCGATAAAGTATTGCAATAAGCTTTTTTGATAAAGCATTGAAACCGGTAACTCGCCTTTTGGTCTACACTCATTTGGTCCACCTTTTTGTCTACTCCCATTTTGTCTACTGGAAAAATCTGACTGTATAAGCTCAGGATTAGGATAAGGGATTTGAAAAAGGGGTTAGGGATTGGGAAAAGGGATTATGAAAGGGGTTAGGGATTGGGATTAGGTTCAGGGTCAGCAACCGAGTTTGGAATTGGGAAAATGGAAGTTACAGGCATCAAGTAGTGGACCAAGTGAGACCAAATTATTGTAGACCAAGCGAACTTAAACCTTAAACAAATCAATCATAAAATTGTTTGTAGATATTGTATTGAAATGTAGTACATGTCTCTTTTGTGTATTCTCTATGACATTTGCACAGCCGAGATACCCAACTCAAGAGGTAAAAACGACCTTGGATGAAAAGCAAATTCCTCTTTTCTTCTCATGAAATTTCTTCCAAGTGATTGTACATGTTTATATACAAGCAGGAGTTTATCATATACAGCTTCACGTAGTAATATGATTTCTTGTCTTAGCCTGAACCCTAGTTGTAGAAGAAAATTCCCGCCATACAAAACAATGTCTAAATGTCCTTTCATGTTCTCGTTCATGATGTATGTATGTGATCATGTATGTGTGTGCAGTTTCTGTGATGTATGTATGTGTTTGTGTGTGTGTTTGTAATGTGTTCGGGTGTGTGTGTGTGTGTGTGTGTGTGTGTGTGTGCAGGCGTGCATGCATGCTTTGTGTGATCATGTATGTGTAAGTATTGAATGTTTGTATGTGGTTGTGTGTGTGTGTGTGTGTGTGTGTGTGTCCATGTGCCGTTTATGAAAGTGTGTTTTGTTGTGCATTGCAGGGTATTATATGTTACCTGCTTTTACCCTTTAGAACCCCCTTTTGCTGTCTCATATTATTATAATCACTTTATTTCTTTATTATCTCTTAACTTATCTTTCTTCTACACTCACTAATTTCCTTGTCTGTTTGCATTTCTCTCTCATTCTCTTTCATTATTATACTGTATTTTGTATTCATGTACATATATATATGCATGTTTTATGTGAATGTTTGCTGAGATTTTGCAGTGTATGTGTTTGTTGATATAGCCTGTTTAATGTAGAATGTATATGTATGTACATAATTTTTGTTTCGATAAGATTATTTTTTTTCTTTTGAAGGGAAATAAAATAATGATGATACAGATATTTATAGAGCGCAAATTGCAATAGAGCCTCTAATCACTTTTTATTATTATTACACCCATCAACAAATACACACCATATTTATTCCTGCACACAAAGTGCACATTTTACACTCCCTAGGGAGTATTCCAGCCAGTTGCCTGTTAAGTGCACACAGCACAACGGACAATACAATACAATACAATACAATCCCGAGTAGAACTCGGGATCCCACTCATGGGAGAGCGCACGCTCTATCAATGTTGCCAAGTTATATTGAAACAAATGATAGAATGGATGCACAATATGTTGTTGATGAATGCTGGTGATGTGATCGTTTGATTGATTGTAGCATGTGAAATTTGATTAAAAATGCTCCCATGCAGAGGAAACGAATGGCTAACATAATCAATTAATAATGTATGCATAAAATACATTTGCAAAGTCTAAACAGTTTAATTCTGTGTTTGTTTTTTTGAGCGTTTTTGTGTGAGTATCATGTCTCAATTTTATACTGTTTTGTACATGTGTGTGCGCATGTGTGTGATTAAATTTGTGAGTCTCCGGGTCTGTATGTTTGTGTGTACATTTCATTATCATTTTTTCTTTCAGCTCACAAACAATCCACATACAAAAATAAAGCAAATTTGTATTAACTATTTCCTGCAGCAAATATTTATCAAGTGCATTCCATAGCCAAGCAATTCAGGATGACATCAGATGGAGATGACACCCCCTGCCCCCCTCCGACTAACTAGGACAATGTTTGTGGTCCCCACACCCCCCCCCCCCCTCCCCCACCTCTTCTTAGTGTTACCTGGTGCTTTACACCAGCATTTGCTTAAATTGTTGAATAGATGACATTGCAAATTGAAATTGAATTCTTGAGCACAAATCTATTTTCTTATGGATTTGTAATACATATACATAGATAAGGAATGTTGACTCAAATCCTTTTCAGATAAGCCAGAATCCTGTTTTTATAAGTAATCTAACTACATGTGAATCTATTTCAATGTATGATACCATGTGCGTACATTGTACTTAAATTGTAATTATTTGAAGTATTGAATTGGATCTACTTTTAATGTTTGTTGAACAAAATTTAACTTAAATTACTGTATTTTTAAGAAGTTGTCAGCTTTTGAATTAAAACATTTTATTTTTGTTAAGTTAGATAGTGTTATGTGATTCAGAACAAAAATACAGCAAAGATTAGACATAATTTTAGCTATACAACATCTTTCCAAAAAGCTGTTAAGATTCTTATATCTGAAATTCTAGGGATAATTTTGCCCTTTGCGGCATGTTTGTACATGTAGTTTCAACTTTGATTGTGTTTTCCCCTTTTTAGTAGAACTTTTAGAGAGTGTTTTGTCAAAAAACATGCATGAAATATACCATTCGTCAACAAATATACATGCATGTTTAACACTGTAAATCATACAGTACCCGAAGTAGTTAGCAAAATTTTGTTTTATATTTCAACTGATAGTCGTCAGTTATTTGAACTTATATTTTAAGACTTAAAGCAATTGACCAGCTGTGAAAGACCAATGACTTTAATAGAGAGAGATAAAAGACCGTTTGATGTTTTAGTGCATGATGTTAACATATCTATTTTGTCCTCTTTTTGGTGACAATATACATAATTATTAAAAAGGAAGACTTTGTTTCAAGGAGTTTACCGAATCAAAACTCGTCCAGAAATTACTCGGGCTGAGGTTTATGGAGAAATTGTGTAAAAACAAGATCTACAATGTCTTTAACAGGTTAAATTGTGACCAAACTGTAATAATAGCTTCCTTGACCATTTACTTCACTATTTTGAAATGATAAGATAAAGATGTGATGATGTTTTATCAAGGTTTTGTATATTTGATTTTTTGTAGATCTATACAGTTATAATGAAAAAATATATTTTTCCAAATAATTTTTCAATTTGAATTATTGCAAGAATAAATGTTCTCAATAATAAGATTTTCTTTAATTTTTGCCATAAATTATGAAGGATTAAAGTTTAGGTCTAGTCCCCAAAATACAAAGGATGGGGCGTAAGGAGAATGCACAGTAAACCAACAAAATAGTTATGGACGAGTTAAAAATCTTTATTCTTCCATGAGTAAACAAAAGTTTCTGCATGAATTTAGAACATGAGATGATATTTGGTCTATATACATTGTGACACATAATTTTATTTGTAGATTAGTAAATATAAACATTGAGTGAATATTTTGCATGAAAATAGCTGAAATGTATTTGATTGTGCAACAAAATATTGAAACTGAAATAGCAGAACAAAATAATGCAGTACTTATGAAAAAGTTGAAGCAAGACTTATGGTTCTGGATCTAACTGAATATGCCATAATACTAACAGAATGAAAAAGGATGTAAAAAAGTAACATGAAAATTGCTTATGCAGACTTTTAGGTCCAATGGTCATGAAATGGGTATAACATTGTTTGGTCAGTACCAAAATCAAGAGGTACAACATCATGTCTAGTCTACAACATCATGTCTGGCCATGGCAAAGGAGGAAAGGGAGGTGCTATTAAGCGTCACCGCAAAGTGTTATCTTTCTGGACTTTCATTTCAATGTATGATGCTTTAATAGTGGGCAAATAGGCTATGAAATACAATTCTGTCCATTCCAGTTGGCTAGTTGAAAAGAAAGTGTTAATAGATTTATTAAATTGAGTTTGATGAATTATTTTGCTCAAATGTATACTAGCACAAAATGCCCTGTTGATCAAATAAATGTATATATATATATCACCAAAACAAAACCTGTTTCATTAGTCTCGGCTTAAAATCACAGTATGGATGAGGAGTTAACATATGAATTTTTATAAAAACAACAAGTGACGTGTATCATATAGTCTGAAAGAGTGTCGTCATTGTCTCCTTTGTAAAGGGTTAATTTTATTCACTCTTCTTTCTGTTAGATTTTTAATCAGCAAACATTGAATAATCTTTCATTCCCTGTAAACAAATCTTGAATAAGTCACAACCAGGGTCTGAGCATTTGATCGCAACAGAATCTCAATCAGAAAAAAATAAATGTTTTTTTCTTCTTCAAAATGCAGTTGATTTTAAAATCCTACTTTAATATAATGCTAACATCCCCTGTTCTTTTATCATGATTGCTTGTTATTCACCAGGTGGCTGCACGTATCAAGAAGACGGTCCAGGACCTGGGCCAGGCCTGTATCAACCTCATCAAGAATGGAGGCTCGGTCCAGGGCAACCCCACAGACAACATGGCAAAGAAAGACCTCATCGAGAGCGCTAGGACCACATGCGAGAAGGTAACATTTATTCCCTTAATTAGTTTTAAGTAGGTTACTTTGGGTTGATGTTTATGGTTGGGTGGGTAGTCATTGAAAATAATATTTTGATGACATAACTCTGTACAGAGCAACCCCTTCGTCAATATGGTAAAGAAAGACCTCATTGAGAGTGCTCAAAACACCTGCGAGATGGTGTGTTAGTTTAATTATTATAGTGGGTTGTGGGGTAAGGAAGGGATAGGTTTTGGGTGTAGCTCCTAATCAAGTACTGAGGAAAACATGGCCAAGAAAAAAGTATTAGGGAAAGAAGAGGGTAACATTAGATGGTACATCAAGAAGGGTTGAGATGGAGTAATATAAACCCCTCTATGAATGGAGGAACCTGTGAGGAAATACATGTGCATGAAATTGACATGTAATTGGGATTTTTTGATGAGGTAAAGCCATCTATGAATGGGGAAACTTGTAATATATAAATGTAGATGGGATCTCATAGGGGTTTGAGAGCGGGTTAAACTTTTTCTGAAGTGAGAAACCTGTGAAATAGTAAATGTAGATGAGGTGTCACCAGTGTTTGAGTTGGGGTAAAACCCTGTCTGATAGGAGAAACCTGTGAAGTAGTAAATGAAGGTGCCATGCCACTGGGGTGTGGGGGTAAAGCACTCCTTGAATGGAAAACATGTGCATTAGTAAATGAGGATGGCATGCCACCTAGGTGCGAGTTTGGCTGAAAGCCCTGTCTGAAGGGAGAAACCTGTGAATAAGTAAAATGTAGATAGGGTGTCAACAGGGTGTGATTTAGGGTTTAAACTTTTTCTGAAGTGAGAAACCTGTAAAGTAGTAAATGTACATGAGGTGTCACTGGGTTTGAGTTGGGGTAAAACCCTGTCTGAAGGGAGAAACCTGTGAATAAGTAAATGTAGATGGCGCGTCACTGGGGTTTGGGTTGGGGTAAAGCACTCCTTGAATGGAGAAACCTGTGAATTAGTTAATGAAGATGGCATGCCACTGGGTGTGAGTTTGGGTAAAAAACCCTGTCTGAAGGGAGAAACCTGTGAAGTAGTAAATGTAGATGGGGTGTCACTGTGGTGTGAGTTGGGGTAAAAGCCCTGTCTGAAAGGAGAAACCTGTGAGTTAGTCAATAGAGTGGTGAAGTGTGATGTCATCTATGATGTCATAAACAGCTATTTTTCGAATTTTCAAATTTGAACTTCATTTTTCGAAAGAGTATCAAAAATAATATCCAAATACCGAAAATCAATTGAATATGTTAAGTATTGGCTGAGATATGCCCATCCGAATGAATTTTACTTCAATGGGCAATCAGTGTTATAGTGCACTGGTTCATAAAGTTATGAACCAGTGCACTATAACACTGATTGCCTATTGACAAAAAAAATCATTCGGATGGGCATATCTCAGCCAATACTTTACATATTCAATTGATTTTCGGTATTTGGACATTATATGCTATGTTCTTTCTGAAAATGAAGTTCAAATTTGAAAATTCAAACAATGATGTTTATGACATCATGGCTTCTGTACTCTATGTAGATGGGGTGTCACTGTGGTGTGAGTTGGTGTAAAAGCCCTGTCTGAAGGGAGAAACCTGTGAAATAGTAAATGTAGATCGGGTGCTACTGAGGTTTGAGTTGGGGTAAAAGCCCACTCTGAAGGGAGAAACGGGTGGATTAGTAAATGAGGATGGCGTGTCACTGGGGTGTGAGTTGGTGTAAAAGCCCTGTCTGAAGGGAGAAACCTGTGAAGTAGTAAATGTAGATGAGATGTCACGGGTTTGAGTTGGGGTAAAACTCCATCTAAAGGGATGTACTTGTGATATAGTGTACTGAATATTGAGATTTAATTATTTCATCCTGTTTTTCTCATTTACAACAGGCCAACTTTGTGATGGCTGCTCTACAAGCAGGTTCACGAGGCACCCAGGCTTGCATTGATGCTGCCAGCACCGTGTCCGGTATCATCGGTGACCTTGACACCACTATCATGTTTGCATCCGCTGGTACCCTATCAGCTGAACCCGATATTGGCTCATTTGCTGATCACAGGTCTGTATTTTACCTCATATGACTTCTTTGATTTCGTTTTGCATATCTCTCTAAGCGCCTCGGTCAACTCTAGTCACAATAGATAAGTGTGGTATGAATTGTATAGACCATCACACTTCTTACTAAGCAGAAAATCCTGTAGATTATTATTAATTCCTATAAATTATTATAAATTTCCTTATTATTTTTTTATAACGATAATGTAAAGAGCATTTATACTCCTGATTATTATCATCATCAGGGAGAACACCCTAAAAACAGTGTGAGCCTTGATGGATACTCAGACACTGGTGTCTAGGACAGTCGATAGCCGGGAGCAGCTTGCTGGTCTGTGATGGTGATTGTGGTGATAATAATAATGTTGATGAGGGTGATATCGATGATGATGATGAGATGATGATGATTAGTATTATTATTAGTTCCATTATTATTGTTATTATTTTCATTGTTTTCAGGGAGAACATCCTGAAGACGGCAAGAGCCCTGGTGGAGGATACCAAGACCCTGGTGTCTGGGGCAGCAGATAGTCAGGAACAGCTTGCTATTGCTGCTCAGTCTGCCGTAAGCACCATCACACAGCTTGCGGATGTTGTCAAGCTCGGAGCAGCAACTCTTGGTAAGAAATTTTGCATTTTTTTCCAAAACGTGCCCATGGCATGACAAAAAAGAAAGAGGCTCTCTGCAATTAGTTCCCGCGGCATGGCAAAAGCACAGCTGCTCTTTGAAATTGCATAGAGCATCCATTCTTTTGGTTATACGTGCGCATGCCGTGGACGCGTTTAAAAATTGTATGCCAGAAATTATATTTATTTATTAAAATCTAGTTAAAAACAACATAAAGAAAATGGGATCAAAGACGTTCAAATTGGTGAACGATGAGGTGCACCTTAAGAATGAATCACTTTTATGTCTTTGTTAAACAGATATATCAGTTTGAATTCAATCACAGTTAAGCACTTCTCTTTAATATGGCTATTTTTGTATAACGATAATGTAAAGAGCATTTATACTCACATGAAAAGCGGTATATCAAATAAACATTGTTATTAATATTATCATTATTAGGAGGTGAAGACCCAGACGGACAGGTACTTCTAATCAACGCAGTCAAGGATGTGGCTTCAGCTCTCGGAGATCTCATCACGTCAACCAAGATGGCCGCCGGCAAGGCTAGCGATGATCCATCAATGGGTCCACTCAAAAACTCAGCAAAGGTGAGAAACTTTATTTTTATCTCAATTTTGTCTTTCTTGCCTTCTTCACAGTAAACCTTGTGTATACTATTTGGCCCTTAATGCCCGGCGCAGACAGAGCTGACTCGACTGGTTGTCATTCCGATCGGCTCAGTTTTCAGTGCCTCGCGACACACATTTTGCCAGTCGAGAGACAGTCGGATGCCAGTTCAACACGATAAATCTGCTCCGACCGACCGGGCCCAACTCTAGCCTGATTAAAACCAGTCGGATCGGGTCGAGTCGGCTCTGTCTGCGCCGGGCTTTACTGTGTACAGATGTTTCTTTTGTTATGGTGCTGTTGTAAATAAAATAATTGTTTCATATTTTGTTTGCTTCTTTACTTTATATAGCCCTTTTCAAAAAATACTATGAAAGGCACAATCAGTCACAATATACATGTACTGGATACATTGTTATATAGAATCATTAAGTTTTAAACACAAATATTATAGTGCACCCTGGCAACTGCAGTTTTTAGGCCTGTATATTTCTATTAAACCAATTGTGATTTGGGGGCTAATTCTTGTTGTAGTGTTACCATGATTTAGGTAAATTTGTTGGTATGTGAATGTCTGAATTTTGCCCAAATACACACTTGAGGAATGTCTTTTTCATTACAGGATTTAATAATAAAGTCACAGGTAAGACATGTATTAGTTTAGAACCGGTTTCAACCGAATAGTTAGCAGTGAAACTTCCACCTTATCATTTAGCCCATCAGTCGGTAGTTTCCCATCATTTCAGTTCAATTTCAAACATAAATGTATTACATCCTTTCAAACCCATCCAAGTTGTCAACCACATTGGATGGAATTCACAAATTAAACCAAGGTTTAAATGCGTCTTATGACACCATTTTAAATCATAGTTTCTGATCATTTCATATAAATTTTTAGGCAAATGTATTACATCCTTTCAAACCTATCCAAGTTGTCAACCACATTGGATGGAATTCACAAATCAAACCAAGGTTTTAATGCGTCTTATGACAACATTTTAAATCTAGTTTCTGTTCATTTCATATAAATTTTAATGCAAATGTATCAATCCTTTCAAACCCATCCAAGTTGTCAACCATATTGGATGGAATTCACAAATCAAACCAAGGTTTAAATGCGTCTTATGACAACATTTTTCTGTTCATTTCATGTAAATTTTAATGCAAATGTATTACATCCTTTCAAACCCATCCAAGTTGTCGACCACATTGGATGGAATTCACAAATCAAACCAAGGTTTAAATGCATCATATGACAACATTTTTAAGCATAGTTTAGACCACTTTTTTTTATGGAAGGCCAAGCGTAAGCCTGTCCATTTAATTGTTTTAATTTACAACAACAAAATTGCATTGGGTATTAGTTAAAACAGCTGAATTCTCTTCCTTATTTTGGAATGAGAGATGAACTTGCAATGCTCCATAAAAATGTGCTTTTTAAACTATGGTTTGAATTTAAACCACCCTAAAGTTTGTGAATTCCAACAATTGTGCCATTGTGTCAATTGCCGTCCAGTAGGAAGTAGGCTTGAAATTATTGTTCCAAAAAATAGTTTTGTTTTCTTTTTAAAATAAATTTAAGACAGTCATGTGCAGTGGCATTCATGCATTATGAAATATGACAAGTAATGCCTAGGTCACAAATGCTCCGGGAGCGGCACAATTGTTTTTTACCTACGGCGGATTTTCCACGATTTTGTGGAGTTGGGATATTGTATGATGTCTCCATATCCCAAATCGGAGCATTTGTGAACTAGACATTAACCTATAGAGAAAAGAAAAAAATATGTTGGGAGAAATCTAGGATCGAATTACTTCTCTTCTCATAAGAGGACTGTTCCATATATGTCATTGTCAGTGAAATTTATCATTACATTTTTCAGATCGACCATAAGTTGTAGATCTAAAAAAAAATGATATAAGATATAAAAGTGCATATTGTCATTCTAAAATGATTGCGTTCATAAAAAATATATTTTTAAAAATGTGTAAAATTTTGCTTCTGTCATATTTCTCATTCTTGTATGACTGAATTAACCCATTGAAGACTGACCCCCAATATACTCAGGCTTGGGTCTGTGCAGAATGTGCTTTGTACAGACTCAGGCTTGGGGTCTGTGCAGAATGTGCTTTGTACAAAAATCAAATAGTCTTTAATGGGTTAATCCATGTCTTATAGCTGCAATGGTGTGAATCTTTTTTTCCCCCTTGTCAAAGTTGTGTTTTTTCAGTGAGTGCAATTGCTGGTGTGTTTTTGTTTGTTTGTTCTTCTACTATTACATTGTCTTTTCCATCTTAGGCATTTATTCCCATTTTATTTAGACCAACATGGATTTCTTTCATTCAGTTCTTGTGTCAATACCAGTACCAATTCAAGAACTGGATACATACAACATGTAAACGTATACAACTTCTTTCAATCATCAAACTCTCTGCATTAATGTTCATCATTTAACAAAAATATAAAGTATTTAATTCTAAGCGATTGCAAGTTTGCCCTTCACTGACAAAGGTTAAACACTAGATGCTCTGTATAACGTATGTCACAGACGCTGTGAACAAAATATCACAAGCGGACTCACATAGAGATTTACTCCTAAAAACGACCTCCTAAAAACTAGGCAGGCATCATGATCCCTTTATAGGATGTTGTGGGTTTGATCCTCACCTGAGGTCGACTTATACTAATTTTTTGGTCACAGTGATTCAAACATACACTGAATATTTAGTATCTAACTTCATACATGTTTGTCAGTGAAGATCAAACTGTGATAACCATTTATATACCTGACATGAGGAATGAATATTTTGATTGTAGTCAAAAGGTTAACAAATGTTATTCTCATGAAATACCAATTCAGATTAGCTTTCAATGCTAAGGCTCATTAATAATTTGTGTAATATACATGTATGTGTGCAAACTTGATTCATCTAAATTTGTAGGTAAGTTTCAGGTTCAGTGCCGTTTATATATGCAGGAGCTGCTGTTCTGCTTTTATTAGACAAGGTTATAGATAACCTTGTTGTAGATCTGCAAAAATGTCTTTTGTTCAGGGAGACTGAAATAGTTCACTCCCCACTCCAGGACAAAACAAAACTCCTACAGATCTATGCAGTAGTAGGGAAAGAGGTTTTGGCCTTTTCTCAAACTGTACATGTACATGTAGGTCCAACTTATATGTGGTAAGAAAATGAGTTATTTATGAAAAATTCAGCATTTACTTGAAATTAAAACAAAGCAATTTGTTATCAAAGGATATCGTCATTTGCTTTGGATAAAGTTCAGGGTTGAAATGAGTGCAAGTCTTTGTTAAATCATTTATTGGTAAATATATTTACTTTTTACTTTAAAATCCAGCTGTGTTAAAAATTGAAAGAGAGTTCCTTTTGGTCTTTATTAATATAAATTGAAAATAATGTGTAAAACTGTATTAACCAACTCACCAATTTAAACTGATTGTACAATATGATATATCATTATAATACATAACATTATCACAAATCTAATTTATTTCAGGTAGGTGGTGTATAAAAATGAATTGTCTGGTTCACCTACATATTATAATTGATGTGTGCTCCTTGCCTGGCTTACATG
>JBAMJV010002762.1:0-29720 GCA_037951105.1 Echinarachnius parma | reverse complement strand
ACAACAAAATACATTGCATCAACCATTTATCACTTTTTGCACATGTCAACAAAGTTACTAGATCCCTTTAAGGACAGGTTGAAATATGATTTGTTTCAAACAGCATTTAGGTAGACATTCTTTCTTCCCTTTCATTCTCATTTGTTTCATTATTATAAACTATCTTTTCCAATGACCTTTGAGCACCTTATTAGGTGGATATTGCGCAATATAAATATTCAATATTATTATTTTTGTTAATAGTTAAGTGATAATATAATTACGTAATGAGCAGGCCTATATAAATGATATGATGAACAAAGTTTGCTAAGCTTACCGGCGCGCAGACACCAATCTCCAGCTCTTTAAACGCGTCAGATTCGGGGTCGTTCAACTCCTCCGTGAAATTCATCTCCTTTCCATTTTTTTCGGTGAATTTAATCGATACCTCCACTGCCTTTGCTTCTATTTAACATAAACATGTGTAGTGAAATTATAAAGTAAGACTTAAAAACTAAATAATATACACGCATGAAACATCATATCTGAACGTGCGCTAACACAAGTGGGTTATGTAACCGATGCTGTTGAATCAATCTGCTATGTCAGTGGTTACCCACTTTTGATAGTGTAAGGCCATGTGATGTTTCATATTGTACAGTGTTTAGTCTAAACAAAAAGTGGTTTCAAAAGCATTGCTTATTTCCATTATATACATGTTATTCAAGAGGATATATACGACTAGAACAGCAAGCGAAATGACAGCGTTTGGCTCCCCTTTACTTTCCAACATAAGTACATAAAGCATGTGTCACTACAGAAACTACTTGCACTAAAAAAGCAAGACGACACGTATGTCGCCTAGTGATTAAGGCGACGAAGTAATATAATCATCCAATGTGAAGGATCTGAGTATACATTATTTAGTATTTTACTCTTAAAAAAAACAACGTTTAATGTCAGAAGATATACTTTTCAAAGGGTAAATATCCTAAAATCATCTTTAACAATTACATGTTTGTTCGTTTGTTTGTTTGTACGTTATTATTTAGAGAATAAATCATTTCGCCAACCTTCGCAATTCCCTTCACCATTTCTGTAGAGTCCTGGGCGACAGTCGCATTCGCCAGTGTCAGGATTCCGGATCTCCATTTCCTCGTTACACGGCGGACGAGTTGTTGTTTCTGGGGAAGAAGAGAAAGAGTAGCACGAAATGTAAATGTACGAATTAGGATAAGTTCTGCACCATGGCCTCATTATAATAACTGCTAATGTTTTTTGCTTTTTAAATTATAATATTACAGTCAAGTCCCTAGCGTAAGTCGTGCCCAAGACGTGCTGGTCAGTGTCGGGATTTCGGATCTCTATCCTCGTTACACATATTACACGGTGGACGAGTTGTTGTTGTATTTTTTCTGGGGGAAGAAAGAAAAACACGACATTTAGCAATTGGAACAGGTGCTGTAACTGGTATTTTATTATAACAACGTTTGTTAGTGTAATAATAGAAATCGATAATTCAGTCCATCGAGATTACCTATTGCAAGCTGAATGGAGGTGCATTGGGTTTGGGTATTGACGGGGCAGGGAAATGCCCCTTACCCTTAAAGGGATCTAGTAACTTTGTTGACATGTGCAAACAGTGATGAATGGTTGGTACAATGTATATTGTTGTTATCTGATATGTGTGTTGTGTGAACATTTCAAGTTAAATGGACGTTATATGGCCGAGTAATGAGCAAAAATGGAAAGTGATTTTCATTAACTCATTACACTCACTTTGTACACGGTTTCGACGATCCTGTGGATAATTTAACATCTGAACACTTCAATCGTAAATAGCTTTTAAACGAAAGTGAAATTCGAAAAAACCGAAACCGGTCCAATGATTTTTATGTTAATACGAGTACAACAAGGTATAAAGGAACCGCTAGAATTCTAATTGGATTTTGAGGATTTGGACAATGTTACTAAGTCCCTTTAACCGTGATACTATACTAAATATTATTAAATTGATAAAGCGCTTAATACAGGGTTTCTAAGCGCGGGCTGTAGTATTACTATTACACTTGGAAATCAGGTATATACAGTTCAAACCCGTGCAATTATCTTGTACACCCTCTCAACTCCCAGAGGAGCATATTAGCCCGAGCATGCCAAGGGCGCTACCGAACCTGTTGGAGCATGGGTTGACCTACCTGACTGGGGTTCAGTCCGTTGTCGTTCGGTTGTCCTTAACATAACTGTTGAAGGAAACAAGAATGTATTACAAAAAGATATATCTGTGTAGAAAGACCGATTTTTACACATCACAAATGTCCCCGAGTCATATACCTACCATTACATCATTTTATTTGTTGTAATTTTTTTTATTTTAGTAGTTAAAAATTAAACAAAAATAATCGTATGTAAATAATAATTACACCACAAGTCTCCCCAACCACGGGCCCGAAGAGATGGGGGGGGGGGGGGGGGGGGGGGATATATCCCCCACTTTTAATGCGGGGGGGGGGGTGGCCTCTACAAACATCCCCGCCCAGTATTTTAATTAAGTTTTCATAAAATACATAATTACAATAATAACGATAATAATGATAATGAAAATACAAAATCATACTGCTATAGTGATATTTTAAACTCCAATTTCTAAAAAGTTATTCACGTGAGAGGGGGTTAACCCCCTCCCAAACTAGTAGGGACTTGAATGTACGGTGTGTCCGTGTTTTAAAAATATAATTTCTGTGTGTGTTTGTGGTTGTGTGTAAGTTCGTGTGTGTTTGTATATTGGTCTTATCATGAGGGAGAAGTCATGCTTTCTTACATTTAATATATCAAATGCTCTTCCAAGATATGCACCAGATTGCATTATTTCCAGTTAAAAATTGCAAAAGTTCCCTACCATGGGAGGGGGATACCCCCTCTCACAACCCCCCCCCCCCTCGTGCGCTTTGTGCCCTCGGGATTGGTCGCTTCGCTCCCTCGCATCAACCCCACTTTCCAAACCAGATCTACGCCAGTGTCCCTAACGGAGCATAATCTAAGCCCTGAGAATGTAGTATTCTAAATGACAAGCTACGATCGCTGTATAGTAGCAAGAAACGCAGGCTTATAGACAATGTAACCTCCATGCTGTAGCCCAATCGTATAGGTTAAAGTGTAGGTCAAATTCAAATTGCATTTATTGAAACGTTACTATAGCAATACAGAAAGGCAGGGTTGGGACAAAATCGTGATAAAAAAAACACATATATATATATATAATTTTTTCTTTCTTTTCGAAAGGCATCGAATATGTTGTAATTTAATCATGTATTTTTCTGGAAAGTATACAGTGCATTATAAATGTTTAAAGAGAGGAAAAAGATGAAAAAATAGCAATAGTGTGGTGATATGCTGATATGATAATCAATGCCCGATTTAAAATGTCTTTCAGTCTCTTTTGTATATTGCAAATACTTTTAAATGGGAGATGAGAGATATATAATCAAAACAATTAGTCAACATATCATCAGTAACCATTTATAACCATTTAACATAATATGGGACTCACTTGTTTCACAGAATTCTCCTTCAAATCCAGATGCACAATCGCACGTGTCAGGATCGACCCCACCATTACAGATTCCTCCATTTAGACAGGGTGAACCAGAAGAGCAGTCGACTGTGTATTATGATTGGGAATACAAAATAAAAGTCAAATAGGGGAATAAGCTATTTCAAATACTGTGCATCAAATACTTGCAGTACGATTTGTACTTACATTGTCAAGACTACATTATGTTGACTGTTTGAAGTGATCAGGATTAAACATCGAAGAAAACGATATGGGAAAAAACTATTACAGATACTGCGCATCAAATACTTGCAGTACGATTTTCATTCCGATTTTCCAGATTTGTTTGTGTGAATATAGCATGATATAAACAAAGATCCCAGCCTATATATTTGAATGTTAAAAATACTGAACAGAGCAATAAATTCGTGATGACATATTCGAAACATATTTTCGAACAATCAAACAATGTACACGACACAGAGACCACAGCCTATTAATCAAAGGACAAGTCTTGAATACATTTTAGAGAGCTATGACGTGGAAAACATAGCTATATAACAAAATAAATACAAGCGTAATTACATGTTTTCTTGCAAATAACATTACATGCATTACATGAACAATCAAATCAAACAATGTCTCTAACATAAATGTTGGATGCAAACAATTGTTCATATTTATATTGTTTCCACTTAAACATTAATACACATTTACAGAGAAACCTGGTAGCAATTGTGTGGTGATATGCTGATAACCAATGATAATCAATGCCTGATTTCCAAACGTTAGCTGCTCTGACGGCCTGCTAATTATATTGCATTCAGTCTATCTTATAATTATATTTCAACTTTAAATTTAAGATCAGAGAGGTACAATTAAAACAATGACAACAAATCATCAGTAACCATTTATAACGATTTAAAAATGTTCAGCCAACAAGACCATATGACACTCACTTGTTTCACAGATATCTCCTCCAAATCCAGGCACACAATCGCATGTGTCAGGATCGGTCGCATCATTACAGGTTCCTCCATTTAGACAGGGTGAACTAGGGGAACAGTCGACTGTGCATTATGATTGGGAATACAAAATAGAAGTCAATTTGAGAAATAAGCTATTATAAATACTGTGCATCAAATACTGGCAGTACGATTTTTATTTCAATTATCAAGACTACTAAATTTGAACAGGTTGAATTGGTCATGATTAAACATGATTAAAGAAAAATAGGGGAAATAACTATTACAGATACTTTGCATCAAATACTTGCAGTACGATTATCATTCCGATTTTCAGGATTTGTTTGTGTGGATATAACGTGATACTGTATATACAAAGACCAAAGCCTACTAGTTAAAGGACAAGTCTTGAACATATTTTAGAGAGACATGACGTAGAAAACATTAAACCGATATAACAAAGCAAATAAAAACGTTATAACATGCTTTATTGAAAACAGCATAACTATGTTTCAAATAATTTCTCTAACATAAATCTTGAATGCAAACAATTGTTCATATTTAAAGTTGCCACTTAAACATTATCATATTTACAGAGAAACCTGGCAGCATTAGTAGCAGCAAATATCATTTGCTCCGATGATCTGCTAATTCTATTGCTTTCTGTTTCTGTTATATTTTGCAAACAATTATCTTATGGAAAATCAGAGAGATAAAATTAAAACGATGAAATAAAACTTAGTAACCGTTAAGATCGTAAGGCCAATAAGACGATATGATACTCACTTGTTTCACAGTTATCCCCTGCCAATCCAACCAAACATGCACATGTGTAAGAATTGACTCCCTCAGTACAGGTTCCTCCATTTTGACAGGGTGAAGAAGCACATTCGTCTATGTCTTTAAATGATCGGTATAAACAATTATTAACGGAAAATTACATAGGTGACCACCATATTTTTTATTTAAAAATACAATTGGTCTGCGATATTTAGTACAAGGAAGCTTATACGATATAACGGTGTTATTTATAAATATGGAACTATATGGTGTAACTTGTTTGACAGTTATTTCCTGCCCGCGAGGTTGAAGTGGGGCAGTCGTCTATGCATAGCCGTACCCAGGGGGGGGGAGGTGGGTGTTCAAACCCCCCCACTTGACCAAAACATGACTGTTTTGGGGATTTGAACCCCCCCTTTTTACAACTTGTAGCTGGTATGGATACCACATTTTAGCGGTCTCGACCATCATTACCAATTTGCTCGGCCTCGAAAATTTTGAAGGATCTTTGTCTTGGCCTCGAAAATTGTGCAGAATTCTGGTCTCGGCCTTGAAAATTTAGAAAAATCCTGGTCTCGCCTCGAAAATTTTGAAGTTTCTCGGTCTGGGCTTCGAAAATTTTCTACGGACACCCCCCCCCCCCCCGCTTATACGAACATTTTATACGGACACACCCCCCCCCCCCCCCCCGCTTACACGATTCTCAAAGAATGGTCTTGGTCTCGGCCTCGAAAACTGGTACTGGTCTCGAGAATTTTGCCGACGATATACCACCCCCCCCTTGAACAAATCCTGGGTACGCCACTGCGTCTATGTCCCCGGTGGTGTCACTATACTGACTTCACATTGACGTTTTGTACGTATGATCGTTAAGAATTTCGAGTAAAAAGGGTGATTTCTGGTATGTGTTTGCGAACATTTTATTTTCGCGGAAATAATAAATATGATATGTATTTCATGAACTTGTTCGCGGAAAATAGAAAAGAAGAGTACAAATTTCATTAACATTTTCGTGAAATTTAAAAAAAGGGTACCTTTTCGCGAAGGGCCACAAATTATATTTTATCTGTGTACTTGAAGACTTTAAAAATGGGTCTTTTGGTTAAAGGTAAAGGCCAGTAGTGGGAAATAGCTTTATTGGTCAAACTAATTGATTAGTATTATTGAAATAACATAAAAAGGAGCGTGTGTGGACACATCTGAACCGTACTATCGTCAAATGCAGAAAAATCAGTAAAAACGTTTATGAAAGCCGCTGACATTGAGCCTAAATTCATCGTCAGCTTGGCCCGTCTACGCTGGCCACATTCGTACGCTCGTTCGAGCGATTTGCTTGGGCGAATTACCATTGTGCGCATTTGCCATAGGATTAACACGCATCGCACGTCGCTGTATATCAACCATACGACCATCGGCGAGATATCTATCCGGGCCGGATCAATATGATAATTTACCAAATATATTAATTAGTAGGCGGTTTCCAGGCAAAATTTGTATCATCCCGTATTAGTGAAAACATATTCTTTCACATGATTGGTAATAAGAGCTTCCATTTCATTTTTTGGTAGGGGGGCGTTTCCAAAACTGGTCTTCATCTTTAATGAGTACTCGAAATGCCAACAATTTTGTAATTTTGGAATTTGTACCCGTTTTTGTTTAAATGGGGGTACAATTTGCTGAAAAATGTATGCTAAACACCGCAAAATAGTGGGTCATTTTCAACCTCTTTAACGATCATGTATTACGCCTTTGAATATGAAGTGACACTACCGGGTCTATGTCTGCATCATATTGATTGGCATTGAAGTATCATAGGGCAATATATTGCAGATACTTTGCATCGTATAACTGCAGTACGATTTTCATTTCAATTTTTCAAGATGTGTTTGTGTGAATATAACATGATATATACAAAGACCCTATACGAATCATTAAAGGACAAGTCTGGAATAGACTTGAGAGAGATATGACGTGGAAAACATTATACTGATATAACAAAGCAAATACAATCGGGATGGCATGTTTTCTTGCACACAGCATTACATTTCATCAAACATTTTCTCTAAAATAAATCTTGAATGTAAACAATTGTTCATATTTATACTGTTGTCACCTGCACATTAATACACATTTACATAGAAACCTGGTAGTGTGGTGATATGCTGATAAAAAGTGATACTCAATGCCTGATTTCCAAATATCAGCTGCTCTGATGGTCTGATGATTGTATTGCTTTCAGTCTCTCTTATATATTGCAAGTAAGTATTTAATGAAAGATCAGAGAGATGTAATTAAAACAATGAAATAAATGTCCAAATATCATCAGTTATCATAATAACGATTTAAAATTAGGCCATGAAAAATAAATTGTTGTAGTGGCGTAACCCGCCCGACCCTAAAAATACCGCCGACCCTAAAGGTTTTTTTCAGACTTAAAAAAAAAAAAAAAAAAAAATCGATTGCGATAGGTGTGTGTGTGTGTGTTTGTGTATTTGTGCGAATCCTGCCAAAAAAAAAACAAAACAAAAAAACCCCTACCTACCTACCCTAATATTTGATTGCCCGTTACTCCAATCCACCAATTTATTTTGTTTGGACTTATTGAGCCAACAAGAAGATAATTATGATACTCACCTATTTCACAGATAATCCCTTCATATCCAGGCGCACAATTGCATGTGTCAGGATTGGTCCCATCATTTATACAGGTTCCACCATTTAGACAAGGTGCATCGGAGGAGCAGACGACTGTGTATTATGATTGGGAATACAAATAGAAGTCAAATTGGGAAATAAGCTATTATAAACACTGTGCATCAAATACTTGCAGTACGATTTTTATTTCAATTATCAAGACTACTAAATTTGAACAGGTTGAAGTGGTCATGATTGAACATTAAAGAAAAATAGGGGAAATAACTATTACAGATACTTTGCATCAAATACTTGCAGTACGATTATCATTCCGATTTTCAGGATTTGTTTGTGTGGATATAACATGATACTATAAAGACCCCAGCTTATTAATTGAAGAACAAGTCTTAAAGTGGCCAGGCAAACTAAACGCATGTTATCTTCTGTTAATCTCTATTAGTGTACACATCAACTATTTGTAAACCGTTAGACCTAAACAAATTTTGTTTATTTTAAAACATTTTAGTAATTATCTTTCTCCCTATTGTGAAGCCCCCACTTCTGAAAACCTCTCCAGAGTAGAATTATATTGTTGACTTGTTGTGACATCATCAGCCATTCACTACTCAGTTACAAAGAAGTTACCTTCACCCAAGCTGAGTGCCTAATCACAATAGCATCACACGGTTGAATAGACTACCAACTCACACACCTTCAATTTCAATAGCTGTTGCTATGTCAGAAGAAAAACACTGTCTAAGCTATTGCATGGAGGTATGCAGGGCATGCTTTTGTGTGGATGTTCTTTTTGTACTTTCATCTTTTGTTAATCTCATGGTAGCTGACCAGTGATTGACAGATGATGTCACAACAGGTTAACAATATAATTTACTCTGGAGGGTTTTTTAGGAGGTGGGGCTTAGCATTATAAAGCAAAATAAATGATAAAATGTTAAAAAATATACAAAACATATTTAGGTCAAACCGTTTACAAATATTGAATGTGTACACTAATACAGATGAACAGAAGTCAACATGCATTTGGTTTGCAGGGCCCCTTTAAATAGATTGAAATATAAACAAATACTGATATAACAGAGCAAATACATTCGTGATGACATGTTTTTTGCAAACAACATAACAATGTTTCAAGCAAGTTTTTCTGACATAAATCTTAAATGCAAACAATTGTTCATATTTATAGTTGCCACTTAAACATTATCATATTTACAGAGAAACCTGGTAGCAATAGTGTCAGCAATATGCTGGTATGATAATCAATGCCCGATTAAAAAATATCATTTGCTCCGATGGTCTGCTTATTCTATTGCTTTTTGTTTCTTTTATATTTTGCAAATAATTATTTACTGGAAGATTAGAGATATATAATTAAAACGATGAAATAAATTTTAGTAACCGTTTATATCGAGTTAAGATTGTAAAGCCAACAATACGATATGATACTCACTTGTTTCACAGTTATCCCCTGCCAATCCAACCAAACATGCACACGTATAAGAATTGACCCCGTCAGTACAGGTTCCTCCATTTCGACAGGGTGAAGTAGCACATTCGTCTATGTCTGTAAATGATCAGTATAAAACAACTATTAAAGGAAAATTACATAGGTGACCACCATATTTTTTGTTTAAAAATACAATCGGTCTGCGATATTAAGTACAATGAAGCTCTGTTATCTATAAATATGGAACTATACTGTGTAACTTGTTTGACAGTTATTTCCAGCTCGCGAGGATGAAGTGGGGCAGTCGTCTATGTCCCCGGTGGTGTCACTACTGACTACACATTGACGATGTGTACGCATGACCGTTAAGAATTTCTAGTAAAAAGGGGGATTTCTCGCATGTGTTTGCGAACATTTTATTTTCGCGGAAATTATAAATATGATATATATTTCATGAACTTGTTCGCGGAAAAAAGGACACAAATTCAATTCAAATTTTCGCGAAATTTGAACAAAGAGTACCTTTTCGCGAAGGGCCACATATTATATTTGATCTGTGTACTTGAAGACTTTAAAAAGTTTTTTTTTGGTTAATGTGCACTCGAAATGCCAAACATTTAGTAATTTTGCAAAACAATGTTTGCGAAACACCGCAAAATAGGGAGTCATTTTCATCCTCGATATAACGTCTGCCATATTTATTACGAGGAAGTTTGTACGATTTTGATATGGTATCTATATATAATAGAGTACTGCGTCCCTTGACAGTTAACAGGTTAACTCCTTCATAACCAGCCACACATGCACACGTGTAAGAATTGGTTCGATCAGTACAGGTTCATCCATTTTGAAGTAGGTTGAAGTAGGGCAGTCGTCTATGTCTGTATTATATTGATTGGGATTTTAAAAATAACTATATAGGGGAAATAACTATTACATATACTGTGCGTCAAATACTATAGCAGTGCGATTTTCAAGTTTTGTTTGTGTGGATACTACATGATATATGTATTCAAAGACCCAGCCTATTAATTAATAGACAAATCTTGAATTGACTTTACACTGATATAACAAAGCAAATAATAAACAGGACATGTTTTCGAATTTTTTTTTCTCGAAAAATCAAATCAAATATTTTCTCTAACATGAATCTTGAATGCAAACAATAGTCAATATTTATATTGTTAACACCTTCATAACAATACACATTTACAGAGAAACCGGGTAGCAATATAGTTTGACAATATGCTAATTCTATTGCTTTCTATCGCTCTTATATATTACACACACTTATTTAATGGAAGTTTAGATAATTCAGACGATGAAATAAATGTCAACAAATCATCAATAACCATTAAATGAGGATTTTAAATTGTGAAGCCAACAAGACGACATGATACTCACTTGATTCACAGTTATCTCCTTCAAATCCAGGCGCACATGTACATGTGTAAGAACCGGCCCCATCAGTACAGCTTCCACCATTTTGACAGGGCGTAGGGGCACATTCGTCTGTTCCGACTGTGAATGAGAAAATTGACATGGGTGACCATTGTATATTTGTATTTGATCGCAATTGGTCTGCGATATTAATTACAGGGTAGTTTGTATGATTTTAATCTGTTATTCATCAATATGGAACTGTACTTACTTATTTGACAGTCGTCTCCTGTAATGCCAGTGTCACATGCACACGTGTAATCATTATCCCCATCAGTACAGCTTCCACCATTTTGACAGGGTGTAGGAGCACATTCGTCTGTTCCAACTGTGAATAATCAGTATCAAACAATGAAGTCAATTCAAGTAGGTGACCATTTTATTTTTGGAATAAAATGGAATCGGTCTGCGATATCTAGTACTAGGTAGTTTGTACGATTCGAATATGACATGTATCTGTTATGGAAGTAAATATTTTTTTTAATACAATCTAAGCAAACAAGGATTAACTTTGCACCTCGTTGCCACACTGGGAGCACCTTAAAAGATGTAACTTCACACCTTCTGGCAAACTTCTATAGCTGCACCAAATAATTTGAGGGTTAAAAGTTACACCGTTAAGGTGCAATTTAGAACTCTAAATGTGCAGAGTTGCACCTATATGAGGCAATAAAGGTGCCAACTGGCAATGTGCATCTTTACACCTGCACCTAAACGTGGAAATATGCACCTTGAAAGGAGCAACTATGAGTCAAGCGGTTTGCACCTTTTCAAAGGTGCAAAATTTACCCATTCTTTTCTTAGTGTGCACACATGCACACGTGTGAGAATTGGTTCGATAAGTACAATGTATGTATTATATTGATTGGGATAAATGTTTTAATTCAAATAGGGAAAATACTATATATATATATATATACTGTGCATCAAATACTTGCAGTAGGATTTTCATTCCGATTGTCTTGATTTGTTCGTGTTGATATTACAAATATCACAGCCTATTAATTAAAGGACAAGTCTCGATAAAGTTTAGAGAGATATTACGTGGAAACCATAATACTGATAAAACAACGCAAATGCAAGCGTGATTACTCGTTTATATGGCAAACAGCATGCCGTTGATTCAGTTCAAATCAAACAATGTCGCTAACATAAATTCTGAATGCAAAAGATTGTTCATATTTATATTTTTGCCACTTCCACATCAATACAACTTTACAAAGAAACCTGGTGGCAATAGTGTGGTTATAATGCTGATATGATAATAAATGACCGATTATCAAACGTAAGCTTTATAATGGTCTGCTAATTCTATTGAATTCAGGCTCTCTCATATATTGCAAATAATTATTATATCGGAGATCAGGGAAATATAATTAAACAAACCAGAGAGATATAATTAGAAAAAATTTAATAAATGTAAACATAAATCAGTAACCATCCTTAACGATTTCTATTTGGTTAACGAACAAGCATATATTATACTTATTTGACAGTTGTCTCCTGTAATTCCAGTGTCACATGCGCACGTGTACGAATCGACTCCATCAGAACAGGTTCCACCATTTTGACAGGGGTTTGGATCACATTCGTCTATGTCTGTAAATGGTCAATATCAAACAATTAATGAAATTCACACAGGTGACCAAAATATGTTGGCAGGTTAAAGTAGGACAGTTGTCTATGTCTGTATTATATTGATTGGGATCACACGCGTACCAAGGATTTTGTCAAGGGGGGGGGGGGGGGGGGGGGGGGAGGGAAGTTATTTCGTCGGCCCAAATTTCCGAGGCCGTGGTCGAGACCACTATTAAAGAGACGTATAAGCGGGGGTGGGTGTCCGTCAAAACTTTCCGAGGCCAATAGCAGGACCGCTTATTAAGTTGTGCCCTCGGGAGCAGAGACAATTGGTTATGATGGTCGAGACCGCTTAAAAGTGGACTCGATACCCGTCAATGAGGAAGGAAGTGGGGGGGGGGGGGGGGTTAACCCCCCTCCCCCTCTCTCTTTGGCCCAAAACAACCATTTTGTCATCAAAGGGGGGGGGGGGGGGCCCCTCCCCTAGGTATGCCTATGATTGGGATTAAAGCATGCATTTATATAGGGGAAATAACTATTACAGATACTGCATGTGCATCAAATAATAGCAGTACGATTTTCATTCCAATTGTTAAGGTTTGTTTATGTGGATACGACATGATATATGCCACGGGCGTCGATCTGTCATTGATACCCATTGATCAGGGGGGGATGATCCATTCATCCATCCCCCCCTGATGAATGGGTATTACGTAAGTATCGACGCCCATGATATATGCATTCAAAGACCCAGCCTATTAATTAATATACACATCTTGAATTGACTTTATTTGACTTTTTAACAAAGAAAATACAAACAGGATATGTTTTCTTGCAAAGACTGCATACAAATATTTTCTCTAACATGAATCTTGAATGCAAACAATACTTTATATTTATATTGTTACCACCTACATAACAATAACTATTTACAGAGAAACCTTGTAGCAATTTAGCGTGACAATAATTATGCTAATTATATTGCTTTCTATCTCTCTTATTATTTTACACACACTTATTTAATGGAAGATCAGATAGATAATTCAAACAATGAAATAAATATCAACAAATCATCAGTAACCATTAATGACAATTTGAAATCGTGAAGCCAACAAGACGACATGATACTCACTTGATTCACAGTTATCTCCTTCAAATCCAGGCGCACATGTACATGTGTAAGCATTATCCCCATCAGTACAGCTTCCACCATTTTGACAGGGTGTAGGAGCACATTCGTCTGTTCCAACTGTGAATAATCAGTATCAAACAATGAAGTCAATTCAAGTAGGTGACCATTTTATTTTTGGAATAAAATGGAATCGGTCTGCGATATCTAGTACTAGGTAGTTTGTACGATTCGAATATGATATGTATCTGTTATGGAAGTAAATAATTGTTTTTGTTTAAATACAAGCTGAGCAAACACGGATTAACTTTGCACCTCGTTGCCACACTGGGACACCTTCTGGCAAACTGCTATAGCTGCACCAAATAATTTGAGAGTTAAAAGTTACACCGTTAAGGTGCAATTTAGAACTCTAAATGTGCAGAGTTGCATCTATATGAGGCAATAAAGGTGCCAACTGGTAATGTGCATCTTTACACCTGCACCTAAACGTGGAAATATGCACCTTGAAAGGAGCAACTATGAGTCAAGCGGTTTGCACCTTTTCAAAGGTGCAAAATTGACCCATTTTTTTCTTAGTGTGCACACATGCACACGTGTGAGAATTGGTTCAATCAGTACAATGTCTGTATTATATTGATTGGGATAAATGTTTTAATTCAAATAGGGGAAATACTATTATGTATATATACTGTGCATCAAATACTTGCAGTAGGATTTTCATTCCGATTGTCTTGATTTGTTTGTGTTGAAATTACATAAAATTACACAAATATCACAGCCTATTAATTAAAGGACAAGTCTCGAATAAAGTTTAGAGATATATTACGTGGAAACCATAATACTGATAAAACAACGCAAATGCAAGCGTGATTACTCGTTTATATGGCAAACAGCATGCCGTTGATTCAGTTCAAATCAACAATGTCTCTAACATAAATCCTGAATGCAAACGATTGTTCATATTTATATTTTTGCCACTTCCACATCAATACAACTTTACAAAGAAACCTGGTGGCAATAGTGTGGTTATAATGCTGATATGATAATAAATGACCGATTATCAAACGTAAGCTTTATAATGGTCTGCTAATTCTATTGAATTCAGGCTCTCTCATATATTGCAAATAAGTATTATATCGGAGATCAGGGAAATATGATTAAACAAACCAGAGAGATATAATTAGAACAAAATTAATCAATGTAAACACAAATCAGTAACCATCCTTAACGATTTCAATTTGGTTAAAGGGATAGATGAGTTTTGGTAAAGAGAGTACAGTTTTTGTCAAACTGAATTTTAGTAACCAAAACTGACACCATTACATTACAAACTAATAGTTATAACTCCACCATGCTCGAAAGGAATACAAAATTACAAATGACTAAGTAAGAAGCCTGTTATCATTAAAAAAAGAGCCGTTACAATTAAAGAGGGCGCTCTCTAAAAACGTTTTCAACCATTATAAATAAAATACTGTGCATGTTATGTTTTGTTGAAATAGTGATTAGACAGAGAGATAATCAACAACTATTTAAAAACCTCTTTTGTACATTTTTGAAAAGAGGAAGCATTTTTTTTGAAATTTTTAACGGCTGGTTCAAAATTATCGAATACTTGTGGGGCCCCACATTTATTACAAATGGCTATGTTTATGGATATTTCCGCTATTTCTAAACCGATTTTGATCAAATAAAGTTTATTGTGTCATTAAAATATTATGCTCTTTCAAATTTTACACTCAGTTTTTCATTATTTCACAAAAAATTATTTTATGTAGCGCCCTCTATACCAAAACTCAACTATCCCTTTAACCAACAAGCCGATATTATACTCACTTATTTGACAGTTGTCTCCTGTAATTCCAGTGTCACATGCGCACGTGTACGAATCGACCCCATCAGCACAGGTTCCACCATTTTGACAGGGGTTTGGATCACATTCGTCTATTTCTGTGAATGGTCAGTATCAAACAATTCAGGAAATTTACACAGGTGACCATAATATTTAACCAGGTAACCCTAGGGATGTCGTCTTTGTCTGTATTATATTGAATGGGATCATAGGCGTAGCCAGGATTTTTGTCAAGGGGGGAGGGGGGGGGGGGGGGTATTTCATCGGCCTAAATTTCCAAGGCCGTGGTCGAGACCACTATCAAAGAGACGTATAAGCGGGGGTTGGTGTCCGTCTAAAATTTCCGAGGCCAAGAGCGGGACCGCTTATTAAGTTGTGTCCTCGGGAGCAGAGAAAATTGGTTATGATGGTCGAGACCGCTAAGAAGTGGACTCTAGCCCGTACAAAGTGGAAAAGGGAGAGAGATGGGGGGGGGGGGGGGGTTGAAACCCCTCCCCCTTTGGGCCACAAACAGCCATTTTTTCATAAAAAAGGGGGGGGGGGGGCGTCCCCCTCCCCCTAGGTACGCCTACGATTGAGATTAAAACATGAATTTATATAGGGAAAAACTATTACAGATAATGTGCATCAAATACTTGCAGTACGATTTTCAATTCGATTTTCAGGAATTTTGTGTGTGGATACATCATGATATTATATATATACAAAGACCCCAAGGGCCCGGCCTATTAATCACAGGACAAGTCTTGAATACACTTTAGAGAGACATGACGTGGAAAACATTATGCTGATAATTAAAACGGATCAAATAAAATCAGATAACATTGTTTCAAACAATTGTCTGTAAGACTCTAACATAAATCTTGAATAATTCAAACATATAAAGAAACTGACCAGAAATATATTGTGATTAAAAGAAGGCAAAGCAAATGGGATTCCAACGGGATTCGAACCCGAGACCTCCGGATTGCTAGACCGGTGCTCTACCGAGTGAGCTATAGAGAACCCTACGACGGTGCTCGTCCCTGAAACCCCTTAATTCTCATTGCCAGAATGGTCAGAAGCTATTATAAACCTGACATAAACCTGAAGGATACGAATCAACTTGGGGATATATGCGAGGGATCACCGAAGTGATACAGCTTTTGGTAATAATTAATTCAGACATATAAAGAAACTGACCAGAAATATATTGTGATTAAAAGAAGGCAAAGAAAATGGGATTCCAACGGGATTCGAACCCGAGACCTCCGGATTGCTAGACCGGTGCTCTACCGACTGAGCTATAGAAAACCCTATGACGGTGCTCGTCCCTGAAACCCCTTAATTCTCATTGCCAGAATGGTCAGAAGCTATTATAAACCTGACATGTAAACAATTGTTCATATTTATATTGTTGCCACCTACACATCATACACATTTACAGAGAAACCTGGTAGCAATAATGTGATCATAATGTTGATGATAATCAATGCCCGATTCTCAAATAACAGCTGCTCTATTGCTTTCAGTCTCTCATATACATTAGATCGCAAATGATTATTAAATGGAAGATCAGAGGGATACAATTACAACGATGAAAACAATATAAAAATATAAGTAACCGTTTATATCGATTTAAGATTATGAAGCCAATAACGATAGGATACTCACCTGTTTCACAGTCAAATCCTTCAAATCCAGGCGCACATGTACACGTGTAAGAATCGACCCCATCAGCACAGGTTCCACCATGTTGGCAGGGTGAAGTGGAGCAGTCGTCTATGTCTGTATATGATTAGAAATGTACACAGGTGACCATCATATTTTGGTAATAAAATGCAATCGGACTGCACCTTATCTGCAGTCTTTGGGTATTTGCCTTTCAATATAATTCCTTTCAAACTCCACCCCCCCCCCCCTTTCAATTAATGTGGCAGGCTAAAGGTTAAAACAAAAATGAAAAATGCTTTAAAAAAAAATGAAAAATGCTTTTAAAAAAAAAATCAAACATTTTCAAGAGGTTTTTAATTAGTCGTTCATGATCTCTCAATTAATCATTATTTTAACCAAACATCACATGACTAATTTTGTATGACGAATGGTTGAAATGGCTTTTTTTTAAATATTCTTTTTGAATGATAACAGGCTTTTTACTTAGAGGTTTGTAATTTTGTATACCTTTCGAGCATGGTTGAGTTTATATAACTATTAGTTTGTAATGTTATTGTGCAGGTTTTGGTTACTAACGTGCAGCCTTACCAAAACTGTACTACCCATTTAACCAATGCAGTTTTTTTGTAGTTATAAAAGGTATTACAAAATTGTAGGCATAAATAAAATAAATGTTATACTTCAGGGGAAAATTATCATTCACAAAGTGTTCGGACATTACAAACTTTCTGTGTATTGTATATGGCTGTTTGTAGTTTTGTATGGAATGATGATATTGATACAGGCATGACATGACGTGGAAAATATTATACTGGTATTTTTACAAAGCAAACAAAACGTAATTACCTGTTGTATTGCAAACAGCATAACAACATACATCTTGAAGGCAAACCATTGTTCATAGTTATAAATTGTTGCCTCTTCCACATCATACATATTTACAGAGAAACCCGGTAGCAGTAGTGTGGTTATATACTGATATGATAATCAAAGCCCGATTTTGAAATGTCAGCTGCTCTGACGGTCTGCTAATAATGTTGCTTTCAGTCTCTTATATATTTGAAATAATTATTGAATGGAAGATCAGTGAGATATAATCAAAACAATGAAATAAATGTCAAAATATCATCGGTAACGATTTATGACGATTTAAAATTGTTAGGCCAAGAAGACGTTATGATATTGTTTCACATAAATCTCCTCCAAATCCAGTCACACATGTACACGTGTTAGGATCGACCCGATCATTACAGGTTCTACCATTTAGACAGGGTGCATCGGAGGAGCAGGCGACTATGTATTATGATTGGAAATAAAAATGGAAGTCAAATAGGGGAATATGCTGTTATACATACAGAGCATCAATTTCGAGCTAATTTAAAGGCTTTTTTGTTTGTTAATGAATTGTAAGTTTTAATTATGTTATCTTTGCTCAAATACGCTTCTATTTCTCTCTCATTTTCATGTATGCACACTGAGACTTAATTGTAAGATTGTGCTATATGAGAAAGGACTAGTATTATTATTATTATTATATTTACAGAGAAACCTGGTAGCAATCGTGTCGGCAATATGCTGGTATGATAATCAATGCCCGATTTTCAAATATCATTTGCTCGGATGGTCTGATAATTCTATTGCTTTCTGTTTCTTTTATATTTTGCAAATAATTATTCGATGGAAGATTAGAGAGATACAATTAAAACGATGAATTAAATATCAACAACTTAGTAACCGTTTATATCGTTAACAAATTGTAAAGCCAACAATACGATATGATACTCACTTGTCTCACAGTCAACTCCTGTAAATCCAGTCACACATGCACACGTGTAAGAATTGACCCCATCCGTACAGGTTCCACCATTTTGGCAGGGTGGAGTGGAGCAGTCGTCTATGTCTGTATATGATTAGAAATGTACACAGGTGACCATCATATTTTGGTAATAAAATGCAATCGGACTGCACCTTATCTGCAGTCTTTGGGTATTTGCCTTTCAATATAATTCCTTTCAACCCCCCCTTCCAATTAATGTGGCAGGCTAAAGGTTAAAACAAAAATGCAAAATGCTAAAAAAAATAAATTTAAAAAAAAATCAAGAGGTTTTTAATTAGTCGTTCATGATCTCTCACTTAATCATTATTTTAACCAAACATCACATGCCTAATTTTGTATGGCAAATGATTGAAATGGCTTTTTAAAAATATTCTTTTTTAATTATAACAGGCTTTTTACTTAGAGGTTTGTAATTTTGTATACCTTTCGAGCATGGTTGAGTTTATATAACTATTAGTTTGTAATGTTATTGTGCAGGTTTTGGTTACTAACGTTCAGCCTTACCAAAACTGTACTACCCATTTAACCAATGCAGTTTGTTTTTTAGTTATAAAAGGTATTACAAAATTGTAGGCATAAATAAAATAAATGTTATACTTCAGGGGAAAATTATCATTCACAAAGTGTTCGGACATTACAAACTTTCTGTGTATTGTATATAGATTGTATATGGCCGTTTGTAGTTTTGTATGGAATGATGATATTGATACAGGCATGACATGACGTGGAAAATATTATACTGGTATTTTAACAAAGCAAACAAAACGTAATTACATGTTGTATTGCAAACAGCATAACAACATACATCTTGAAGGCAAACCATTGTTCATAGTTATAAATTGTTGCCTCTTCCACATCATACACATTTACAGAGAAACCCGGTAGCAGTAGTGTGGTTATATACTGATATGATAATCAAAGCCCGATTATGAAATGTCAGCTGCTCTGACGGTCTGCTAATAATGTTGCTTTCAGTCTCTTATATATTTGAAATAATTATTGAATGGAAGATCAGTGAGATATAATCAAAACAATGAAATAAATGTCAAAATATCATCGGTAACGATTTATGACGATTTAAAATTGTTAGGCAAAGAAGACGTTATGATATTGTTTCACAGATAACTCCTCCAAATCCAGTCACACATGTACACGTGTTAGGATCGACCCGATCATTACAGGTTCTACCATTTATACAGGGTGCATCGGAGGAGCAGGCGACTATGTATTATGATTGGAAATAAAAATGGAAGTCAAATAGGGGAATATGCTGTTATACATACAGAGCATCAATTTCGAGCTAATTTAAAGGCTTTTTGTTTGTTAATGAATTGTAAGTTTTAATTATGTTATCTTTGCTCAAATACGCTTCTATTTCTCTCTCTTTTTCATTTATGCGCACTGAGACTTAATTGTAAGATTGCGCTATATAAGAATGATAAGAAAGGACTATTATTTTCATTATTGTTATATTTACAGATAAACCTGGTAGCAATCGTGTCGGCAATATGCTGGTATGATAATCAATGCCCGATTTTCAAATATCATTTGCTCGGATGGTCTGATAATTCTATTGCTTTCTGTTTCTTTTATATTTTGCAAATAATTATTCAATGGAAGATTAGAGAGATACAATTAAAACGATGAATTAAATATCAACAACTTAGTAACCGTTTATATCGTTAACAAATTGTAAAGCCAACAATACGATATGATACTCACTGGTCTCACAGTCAACTCCTGTAAATCCAGTCACACATGCACACGTGTAAGAATCGACCCCATCAGCACAGGTTCCACCATGTTGGCAGGGGTGAAGTGGAGCAGTCGTCTATGTCTGTATATGATTAGAAATGTACACAGGTGACCATCATATTTTGGTAATAAAATGCAATCGGACTGCACCTTATCTGCAGTCTTTGGGTATTTGCCTTTCAATATAATTCCTTTCAAACTCCACCCCCCCCCCCCTTTCAATTAATGTGGCAGGCTAAAGGTTAAAACAAAAATGAAAAATGCTTTAAAAAAAAATGAAAAATGCTTTTAAAAAAAAATCAAACATTTTCAAGAGGTTTTTAATTAGTCGTTTATGATCTCTCAATTAATCATTATTTTAACCAAACATCACATGCCTACTTTTGTATGACAAATGGTTGAAATGGCTTTTTAAAAATATTCTTTTTGAATGATAACAGGCTTTTTACTTAGAGGTTTGTAATTTTATATACCTTTCGAGCCTGGTTGAGTTCATATAACTATTAGTTTGTAATTTTATTGTGCAGGTTTTGGTTACTAAAGTTCAGCCTTACCAAAACTGTACTACCCATTTAACCAATGCAGATTGTTTTGTAGTTATAAAAGGTATTACAAAATTGTAGGCACAAATAAAATGAATGTTATACTTCAGGGGGAAATTATCATTCACAAATTGTTGGGACATTACAAACTTTCTGTGTATTGTATAGAAATTGTATATGACTGTTTTGTATGGAATGATGATATTGATACAGGCATGATATGGCGTGGAAAATATTATACTGGTATTTTAACAAAGCAAACAAAACGTGATTACATGTTGTATTGCAAACATCATTACAACATACATCTTGAATGCAAACCATTGTTCATAGTTATAAATTGTAGCCTCTTACACATCATACACATTTACAGAGAAACCCGGAAGCAGTAGTGTGGTAATATGCTAATATGATAATCAATGCCCGATTTTGAAATGTCAGCTGCTCTGACGGTCTGCTAATTATATTGCTTTCCGTCTTTCTTATATATTTGAAATAATTATTTAATGGATGATCAGTCAGATATAGTCAAAACAATGAAATAAATGTCAAAATATCATCGGTAACCATTTATGACGATTTAAAATTGGTAGGCAAAGAAGACGTTACGATATTGTTTCACATATATCTCCTCCAAATCCAGTCACACATGTACACGTGTTAGGATCGACCCGATCATTACAGGTTCTACCATTTAGACAGGGTGCATCGGAGGAGCAGGCGACTATGTATTATGATTGGAAATAAAAATGGAAGTCAAATAGGGGAATATGCTATTATACATACAGAGCATCAATTTCGAGCAAATTTAAAGGCTTTTTTGTTTGTTAATCAATTGTAAGTTTTAATTATGTTATCTTTGCTCAAATACGCTTCTATTTCTCTCTCATTTTCATGTATGCACACTGAGACTTAATTGTAAGATTGTGCTATATGAGAAAGGACTAGTATTATTATTATTATTATATTTACAGAGAAACCTGGTAGCAATCGTGTCGGCAATATGCTGGTATGATAATCAATGCCCGATTTTCAAATATCATTTGCTCGGATGGTCTGATAATTCTATTGCTTTCTGTTTCTTTTATATTTTGCAAATAATTATTCAATGGAAGATTAGAGAGATACAATTAAAACGATGAATTAAATATCAACAACTTAGTAACCGTTTATATCGTTAACAAATTGTAAAGCCAACAATACGATATGATACTCACTTGTCTCACAGTCAACTCCTGTAAATCCAGTCACACATGCACACGTGTACGAATTGACCCCATCCGTACAGGTTCCACCATTTTGGCAGGGTGGAGTGGAGCAGTCGTCTATGTCTGTATATGATTAGAAATGTACACAGGTGACCATCATATTTTGGTAATAAAATGCAATCGGACTGCACCTTATCTGCAGTCTTTGGGTATTTGCCTTTCAATATAATTCCTTTCAACCCCCCCCTTCCAATTAATGTGGCAGGCTAAAGGTTAAAACAAAAATGCAAAATGCTAAAAAAAAAAAAATAAAAAAAAAAATCAAGAGGTTTTTAATTAGTCGTTCATGATCTCTCACTTAATCATTATTTTAACCAAACATCACATGCCTAATTTTGTATGGCAAATGATTGAAATGGCTTTTTAAAAATATTCTTTTTTAATTATAACAGGCTTTTTACTTAGAGGTTTGTAATTTTGTATACCTTTCGAGCATGGTTGAGTTTATATAACTATTAGTTTGTAATGTTATTGTGCAGGTTTTGGTTACTAACGTTCAGCCTTACCAAAACTGTACTACCCATTTAACCAATGCAGTTTTTTTTGTAGTTATAAAAGGTATTACAAAATTGTAGGCATAAATAAAATAAATGTTATACTTCAGGGGAAAATTATCATTCACAAAGTGTTCGGACATTACAAACTTTCTGTGTATTGTATATAGATTGTATATGGCCGTTTGTAGTTTTGTATGGAATGATGATATTGATACAGGCATGACATGACGTGGAAAATATTATACTGGTATTTTAACAAAGCAAACAAAACGTAATTACATGTTGTATTGCAAACAGCATAACAACATACATCTTGAAGGCAAACCATTGTTTATAGTTATAAATTGTTGCCTCTTCCACATCATACACATTTACAGAGAAACCCGGTAGCAGTAGTGTGGTTATATACTGAAATGATAATCAAAGCCCGATTTTGAAATGTCAGCTGCTCTGACGGTCTGCTAATAATGTTGCTTTCAGTCTCTTATATATTTGAAATAATTATTGAATGGAAGATCAGTGAGATATAATCAAAACAATGAAATAAATGTCAAAATATCATCGGTAACGATTTATGACGATTTAAAATTGTTAGGCAAAGAAGACGTTATGATATTGTTTCACAGATAACTCCTCCAAATCCAGTCACACATGTACACGTGTTAGGATCGACCCGATCATTACAGGTTCTACCATTTATACAGGGTGCATCGGAGGAGCAGGCGACTATGTATTGTGATTGGAAATAAAAATGGAAGTCAAATAGGGGAATATGCTGTTATACATACAGAGCATCAATTTCGAGCTAATTTAAAGGCTTTTTGTTTGTTAATGAATTGTAAGTTTTAATTATGTTATCTTTGCTCAAATACGCTTCTATTTCTCTCTCTTTTTTATTTATGCGCACTGAGACTTAATTGTAAGATTGCGCTATATAAGAATGATAAGAAAGGACTATTATTATCATTATTGTTATATTTACAGAGAAACATGGTAGCAATCGTGTCGGCAATATGCTGGTATGATAATCAATGCCCGATTTTCAAATATCATTTGCTCGGATGGTCTTATAATTCTATTGCTTTGTGTTTCTTTTATATTTTGCAAATAATTATTCAATGGAAGATTAGAGAGATACAATTAAAACGATGAATTAAATATCAACAACTTAGTAACCGTTTATATCGTTAACAAATTGTAAAGCCAACAATACGATATGATACTCACTTGTCTCACAGTCAACTCCTGTAAATCCAGTCACACATGCACACGTGTAAGAATCGACCCCATCAGCACAGGTTCCACCATGTTGGCAGGGTGAAGTGGAGCAGTCGTCTATGTCTGTATATGATTAGAAATGTACACAGGTGACCATCATATTTTGGTAATAAAATGCAATCGGACTGCACCTTATCTGCAGTCTTTGGGTATTTGCCTTTCAATATAATTCCTTACAAACTCCACCCCCCCCCTTTCAATTAATGTGGCAGGCTAAAGGTTAAAACAAAAATGAAAAATGCTTTAAAAAAAAATGAAAAATGCTTTAAAAAAAAAATCAAACATTTTCAAGAGGTTTTTAATTAGTCGTTTATGATCTCTCAATTAATCATTATTTTAACCAAACATCACATGCCTACTTTTGTATGACAAATGGTTGAAATGGCTTTTTAAAAATATTCTTTTTGAATGATAACAGGCTTTTTACTTAGAAGTTTGTAATTTTATATACCTTTCGAGCCTGGTTGAGTTCATATAACTATTAGTTTGTAATTTTATTGTGCAGGTTTTGGTTACTAAAGTTCAGCCTTACCAAAACTGTACTACCCATTTAACCAATGCAGTTTATTTTGTAGTTATAAAAGGTATTACAAAATTGTAAGCATAAATAAAATAAATGTCATACTTCAGGGGGAAATTATCATTCACAAATTGTTGGGACATTACAAACTTTCTGTGTATTGTATATGGCTGTATGGAATGATGATATTGATACAGGCATGACATGACGTGGAACATATTATATTATAGAATGGGTTGATAAATCCCTGCAATCTGATTGGTTGAGAGCAAAATTTGTGCAGACAATTAATAGTACTGGATGCATGAAAAGTCATGCGTCCGGTAAAAAAATCATGCGTCCGGTAAAAATTTCATGCGTCCGGTAAAAAAATCATGCGTCCGGTAAAAAATTTCATGCGTCCGGTAAAAACTGTACTACCCATTTAACCAATGCAGATTGTTTTGTAGTTATAAAAGGTATTACAAAATTGTAGGCACAAATAAAATAAATGTTATACTTCAGGGGGAAATTATCATTCACAAATTGTTGGGACATTACAAACTTTCTGTGTATTGTATAGAAATTGTATATGACTGTTTTGTATGGAATGATGATATTGATACAGGCATGATATGGCGTGGAAAATATTATACTGGTATTTTAACAAAGCAAACAAAACGTGATTACATGTTGTATTGCAAACATCATTACAACATACATCTTGAATGCAAACCATTGTTCATAGTTATAAATTGTAGCCTCTTACACATCATACACATTTACAGAGAAACCCGGTAGCAGTAGTGTGGTAATATGCTAATATGATAATCAATGCCCGATTTTGAAATGTCAGCTGCTCTGACGGTCTGCTAATTATATTGCTTTCCGTCTTTCTTATATATTTGAAATAATTATTTAATGGATGATCAGTCAGATATAGTCAAAACAATGAAATAAATGTCAAAATATCATCGGTAACCATTTATGACGATTTAAAATTGGTAGGCAAAGAAGACGTTACGATATTGTTTCACATATATCTCCTCCAAAACCAGTCACACATGTACACGTGTTAGGATCGACCCGATCATTACAGGTTCTACCATTTAGACAGGGTGCATCGGAGGAGCAGGCGACTATGTATTATGATTGGAAATAAAAATGGAAGTCAAATAGGGGAATATGCTATTATACATACAGAGCATCAATTTCGAGCAAATTTAAAGGCTTTTTTGTTTGTTAATGAATTGTAAGTTTTAATTATGTTATCTTTGCTCAAATACGCTTCTATTTCTCTCTCATTTTCATGTATGCACACTGAGACACATTTTCGAAAGGACTAGTATTATTATTATTATTATTATATTTACAGAGAAACCTGGTAGCACTGTCGGCAATATGCTGGTATGATAATCAATGCCCGATTTTCAAATATCATTTGATCGGATGGTCTGCTAATTCTATTGCTTTCTGTTTCTTTTATATTTTGCAAATAATTATTCAATGGGAGATTAGAGAGATATAATTAAAGCGATGAAATAAATATCAACAACTTAGTAACCGTTTATATCGTTTAAAAATTGTAAAGCCAACAATACGATATGATACTCACTTGTCTCACAGTCAACTCCTGTAAATCCAGTCGCACATGCACACGTGTAAGAATCGACCCCATCCGTACAGGTTCCACCATTTTGGCAGAGTGAAGAGGAGCAGTCGTCTATGTCTGTATATGATCAGAAATTTACACAGGTGACCATCATATTTTGGTAATCAAAGGCAATCGGTCAGCCCCTTATCTGCAGGCTTGGGGTATTTGCCTTTCAATAGAATTCTTTTCAAACACACCCCCTTCCAATTAATGTGGCAGGCTAAAGGTCAAAACAAAAATGAAAAAATGCTTTTAAAAGAAATCAAACATTTTCAAGAGGTTTTTAATTAGTCGTCCATGATCTCTCAATTAATCATTATTTTAACCAAACATCACAATGCCTAATTTTGTATGACGAATGGTTGAAATGGCTTTTTTAAAAATATTCTTTTTGAATGATAACAGGCTTTTTACTTAGAGGTTTGTAATTTTGTATACCTTTCGAGCATGGTTGAGTTTATATAACTATTAGTTTGTAATGTTATTGTGCAGGTTTTGGTTACTAACGTTCAGCCTTACCAAAACTGTACTACCCATTTAACCAATGCAGTTTTTTTTTTAGTTATAAAAGGTATTACAAATTTGTAGGCATAAATAAAATAAATGTTATACTTCAGTGGAAAATTATCATTCACAAATTGTTGGGACATTACAAACTTTCTGTGTATTGTATATAGATTGTATATGGCTGTATTTGTAGTTTTGTATGGAATGAAGATATTGATACAGGCATGATATGACGTGGAGCATATTATACTGGTATTTAAAACAAAGCAAACAAAACGTTATTACATGTTGTATTGCAAACAGCATAACAACATACATCTTGAATGTAAATCATTGTTCATAGTTTGAAATTGTTGCCTCTTCCACATCATACACATTTACAGAGAAACCCGGTAGCAGTAGTGTGGTTATATACTGATATTATAATCAATGCCCGATTTTGAAATGTCAGCTGCTCTGACGGTCTGCTAATAATGTTGCTTTCAGTCTCTCTTATATATTTGAAATAATTATTGAATGGAAGATCAGTGAGATATAATCAAAACAATGAAATAAATGTCAAAATATCATCGGTAGCGATTTATGACGATTTAAAATTGTTAGGCAAAGAAGACGTTATGATATTGTTTCACATAAATCTCCTCCAAATCCAGTCACACATGTACACGTGTTAGGATCGACCCGATCATTACAGGTTCTACCATTTAGACAGGGTGCATCGGAGGAGCAGGCGACTATGTATTATGATTGGAAATAAAAATGGAAGTCAAATAGGGGAATATGCTGTTATACATACAGAGCATCAATTTCGAGCTAATTTAAAGGCTTTTTTTTGTTTGTTAATGAATTGTAAGTTTTAATTATGTTATCTTTGCTCAAATACGCTTCTATTTCTCTCTCTTTTTCATTTATGCGCACTGAGACTTAATTGTAAGATTGCGCTATATAAGAATGATAAGAAAGGACTATTATTTTCATTATTGTTATATTTACAGAGAAACCTGGTAGCAATCGTGTCGGCAATATGCTGGTATGATAATCAATGCCCGATTTTCAGATCATTTGCTCGGATGGTCTGCTAATTCTATTGCTTTCTGTTTCTTTTATATTTTGCAAATAATTATTCAATGGAAGATTAGAGAGATATAATTAAAGCGATGAATTAAATATCAACAACTTAGTAACCGTTTATATCGTTTAAAAATTGTAAAGTCAACAATACGATATGATACTCACTTGTCTCACAGTCAACTCCTGTAAATCCAGTCGCACATGCACACGTGTAAGAATTGACCCCATCCGTACAGGTTCCTCCATTTTGGCAGAGTGAAGAGGAGCAGTCGTCTATGTCTGTATATGATCATAAATTTACACAGGTGACCATCATATTTTGGTAATAAAATGCAATCGGTCTGCCCCTTACCTGCAGTATTGGGGTATTTGCCTTTCAATATAATTCCTTTCAAACTCCACCCCCCCCCCCCCCCCTTCCAATTAATGTGGCAGGCTAAAGGTTAAAACAAAAATGAAAAATGCTTAAAAAAAAAAAAATCAACCATTTTCAAGATTTTTTAAATTAGTCGTTCATGATTTCTCAATTAATCATTATTTTAACCAAACATCACATGCCTAATTTTGTCTGACAAATGGTTGAAATGGCTTTTTAAAAATATTCTTTTTGAATGATAACAGGCTTTTTAATAAGAGGTTTGTAATTTTGTATACCTTTCGAGCATGGTTGAGTTTATATAACTATTCCTTTGTAATGTTATTGTGCAGGTTTTGGTTACTAAAGTTCAGCCTTACAAAAACTGTACTACCCATTTAACCAATGCCGTTTGTTTTGTAGTTATAAAAGGTATTACAAAATTGTAGGCATAAATAAAATAAATGTTATACTTCAGGGGGAAATTATCATTCACAAATTGTTGGGACATTACAAACTTTCTGTGTATTGTATATAGCTGTATTTGTAGTTTTGTATGGAATGATGATATTGATACAGGCATGACATGACGTGGACAATATTATACTGGTATTTTAACAAAGCAAACAAAAAGTAATTACATGTTGTATTGTAAACAGCATAACAACATACATCTTGAATTGCAAACTATTGTTCATGGTTATACATTGTTACACATCTTACACATCACACACATTTTTATAGAGAAACCAGGTAGCAATAGTGTGGTCATATGCTGATATAATAATCAATGCCCGATTTGGAAATGTCAGCTGCTCTGACGGTCTGCTAATTATATTGCTGTCAGTCTCTCTTGTATAATGGAAATAATTATTTAATGGAAGATCAGTGAGATCTAATCAAAACAATGAAATAAATGTCAAAATAGCATCGGTAACGATTTATGACGATTTAAAATTGTTAGGCAAAGAAGACGTTATGATATTGTTTCACATATATCTCCTCCAAATCCAGTCACACATGTACACGTGTTAGGATCGACCCGATCATTACAGGTTCCGCCATTTAGACAGGGTGCATCGGAGGAGCAGGTGACTATGTATTATGATTGGAAATAAAAATGGAAGTCAAATAGGGGAATATGCTATTATACTTACTGTGCATCAAATTTTTGCAGTACGATTATCTTTCCAATTTTAAAGATGCTTGTATATAAATATAACATGATATACCGTATAATTGACAAAGAACCCATACTGATAATTAAAGGACAAGTCTTGAAAGGATTCTAGAGATATGACGTGGAACACATTACGCTGATGTAACAAGGTAAATACAATCGTAGTGAAATGTTTTGCCAGTGGCGTAGACAGGTTCTAATACCGGGGGGGGGGGGGGGGAATATTTTTTCGCGGCCGAGACCGCC
>JBAMJV010002761.1:0-153066 GCA_037951105.1 Echinarachnius parma | reverse complement strand
TTATATTCTTGCTCGAAAGTAGTCCTACGTACCACACCACAAATATGGGGTCAATCGTCCTTGATGTGTTATGCGAAACATTTCCTAAGATTAATTTATAACTGTCCATTTTCTATTTAAAAGTAACCTTCATCACAGAATAAAGCAAGCATTTAGAGATATACGCTTGTACATGTGATTGTGACATAGAAATAATGGATATCAGAACTCTTATCACGTGGACATTCCAATCCCTCGCCCGATCATCAATCATTTCTAGCCCCCTGCCAATCCCCCTTCGTTCATTACCATCGTGTTTGGAGCATGATTGTGAATGTGTAAAGACCCCCCCCCCCCCCCCCCCCCCCCCCGCTCAACTCTGCATAGCCTTTGTGGTTTGTTCTAAGATATATGATGAAACCCCAAAACAAACATTTCCTATTACACTTTCAAACTATCTTAATTACCCACTGTCTTCGGGAATATTGATATTGCAGCATCTTGTGCACAAGGGCGTCAACAGCTTCTCGATAGTGTGGGGATATTGCGCGTCCCCCTCCTAATGTATGGACTTTTGCATTTTGGGCTTGAAATTGTGCGATTTGGTGCATACCTGAGACACCCAAAGTAACTTAACCCACTACCTTTGGGAATCTAACTGTGCGATGTGGAAAATGGACATTACAGACTCTAGTAAACTACCCAGATCTGCCCAGAGGTGGTTTTATTGATGAAGCCCCCAAACAAGTATTTCCTAATAATCATTTGAAACCATTGATGAATAGCCCTTACATACATGTATATATCTGCAAAGATTCATGAAGCCCACAAACAAACATTTCCTATCAAGCATGCAAATTGAATTATCTTAACCCACTGCTTTAGGGAACCTAACTCAACTGTGCAATGTATGATATACACATAACATCATCTGGTAGACTCAGATCTGCCTCGGTGGTTGATCCTAGATTTATTTATGAGGCCCCCAAATCAATTATTCCTAATAATCATTTGAAACCATCGATGACTAGCCCTGACATACATTTTGTATATCTATAATCTGGTCAGATCAACAAGAAAATGCATGGCCCTGGTGGTGCATCCAAGATTCATGAGGTCCCCAAACAAACATTCCGAAGCCATGCACATTTTAACCCTTTGTCATTATTATTAGTATTATATTATATTATATTATATTAGAAAACTTATTGTGCAAGGAGTAATATTAAAATTGAACATTACAGAGGGCTTAAAGCAATCGAATCAAGAGCATGTAAGATCACTTCTCTACCCAGAAATGCCTTGGTGGGTTTTTCCTAGATTTGTAAAGCCCCAAAACTAACATACTGTGTCCGAAAGCATTAGCCATAGAGTTCTAAGTAAGTTTTGTGGATTTTTGACAATGTTACTAGATCCCCTTAAAGCAGTCAAAGAGTAAGACTAAAAATACCCCCTTTCGGCACAGCACAGCGGTGGTTGTTTAGCTTAGCTTTAGTAAAGCCTCTGTGCTGACACATTAAAATCCCTCGGACAATAACATCTATCAGGGCCAAGAGTAAATTTAATTTCAGGGGTTAGTTTTCTGAAGCTTATTACCTGCTTTAACCCTGTGCCTATGGGAGCCTGGTGGGCTATGTACAGAGTTAATGGGGATTTCATAATCTGGTAGTGTATTAGATTAAAATAACAATTAATTGTATTATTTATCAAACACTATGAACTGTAAAACAAACAACTTGGTGAGAAGGTTTGGTCAGCCAATTTTCACAGAAGGTAAAGCTTCTCAATTACATATGAAGAATGTATGTGCACGTAACAATAAATGCATTTTGTTGTAATTTAAAGGTAAACGTACCGTCATATTGCACATATTAACCAGTGGAAGTGGAAATGGAAGCAGATGGAGGGGAGGAAGGGGGGGGGGGGGGGGGGGGGGGGGGTGAGGCATGCCCCCTTTTCCACCATCCCAAATCCATACCTTTTCAAATGTCATCAGTGTTAATGTTTTTACATTCACAACAGGATTTCTTTATTATAATTATCAAGTGCGGAAAAGTGTGTACTATTTTGTATTTTTATTTGTTGTTACTCAGATAGGTTATCTTCAGAAGATGAAGAACAAGAACTGGCAGAATATAGTCACAAGAGGGCAGCAGAGTTGCATTTCCAAGTTTGCCACATCAAGTCTGCTGCTGGCCGCTGGCATTCTTTGACTAGATAGGATCACAAAAAGAGAATTTGAGTTGTCAGGATTCTAGACTCTAAACTTTGGTAAAGCAAACTGCAATGCTGCCCTCTAGTGCCCAAAAGACACTATTGAAAATTACAAAATTAACACAATTGTCTGGTAAATTTACAGCGCAGACCACAATTTTGTTGTTGATTTTAAATATAGTGACTGTATACTTTCAGTATTAACAAATTGCAATGCTGCCCACTAGTGCTCAATAGGGCTGTATAGAAAGTTGTAAATAGAATTGTTTGGTAAATTAACAGCACAGACCACAATATTTGTCAGTGATTTTTAATATATAGTTACTGTATACTTCAGTAAATTGTTGAAATGTGTTGTAAATTTACAAACCGATTTGATGATATACAGTATGTATTGAATCATTAAAATTAATTAATAAATGCCTCTATTCTCCAAATCTATCAGATTTAATTGTTCATTATTAGTATACACATGTAATATTGCACATTAGCTGTAATTGCCCATGCGTTGCTTATTAGCCCATTCAGGACGGATTGATTTTGCTATAACATGCATTCTCCATAGACCCCAGCCAGAGTATTTTCGGGAACAGTCTTGAATGGGTTAATCTACCAATGCATAGATGCATAGATAGTTTAACCTACTGTTGAATATGCAGACCAATAAGGCCCTCTTTCCTTGTGCCGTAATCATTCAAGTCAGGAGTTGATATGGTTGGTCACATATACTCGATAAAGTCAAGAAGATCACATATATTGCGTTTGTTGTTTTACCCCAAGAAGCAGGGCCCCATGCATTTTCCACTTTGTGGGGTTTTTCATTACGACTCACTTTTACACTGAGTCTTTATGTTTGTTATTACGTTTGTGCCCCGTGGGGTGTGTCATAGATTGATGCCCTCCTCTGATCCCGCATCCCCTCCATTAAGCACGCACCTCTCTATGATGGCCTGGATGAGAATGGCAATTTATTCTCCTTTCTTTTCCCCTACTTTCCGTAAACTTTCCTCAATCCATAATACTCCAGGGGGGTGTTTCACAAAGATCCTAAGTTGAACTTAACACTAAGTTGGAATTTGTAACTATGGAAAGCCGTTAGTTTCTATGAAACAATTTTGTAAAATTTATTTTAAAAGGCATAAAATGTTGATTCAAATCATTGATATTTTCTATTATCAAGAGAATTTCATTTTGTTTGTATGTAAAAATTTATGAAAAGTCTAAAGTACTTGCAGCTTTTTTATTTTGAATTTATTTTATTGCAAGGCTACAAATGGCTTTCCATACTTTTTAAGTCCAACTTGAGAGTTAAGTTCAACTTAGGATCTTTGTGAAACACCCCCCTGGCCCTCAAGGGTATCATATTACAGAACCTGTCCTACACGTTTTACATATCTAAATTTAGAAGAAAAACAAATATTTGTAGTATCTCTTACATGAACCAGTCATATTAATTTGTAAAGTTTACTTGCCAATATCTGCTTTCCTGGCCATGTACATTGTAAGATTATATTTCTGGCAGGTTTAATTTGTGACCAACGAAATTCATCTTTTTAAAATATATGTAAAATATGGCAGGAGCTAGGTCGCATGCATGGATTTGCGCATTTTAAACGATTTATATATCATCAAAATCAGAAGAAAACAAATATTGTTAGTATCTCTTTACATGAACCATTCATATTCATTTCACGTTTATTTTATAGCACCATCTGGTCTCCTGGGTTAGTTCTGTACTTTTTAAGATTATTTTGTTGTCGGGAATAATTTTTAATTTACTTTGAACCGTAAAATATTGACAGATGCTACGGTTCCTGTAATTTCATATTTTAGACGTTTCATATACCAGCAAAAGAAAGAATAATCAAACAAAAATGATTACCTGATACATGAATCGTTGATATTCAATTCAGTAATTTTGGCAACGATTCAAATTTAAGGTGCAGTTATATTACCAAGCTCTAGTTTTTGTTAAAATTTATATCAACTATAGGATTTTTATCGTAATCATCACAAAATACTAACTCTAAAGTTAAACCTAACTATTATGGAAAGCTGTTAGTTTCTATGTAAAATTGTTGGAATAGTTCTTTTAAAAGGCACACATTTTAAAAATTGAAATCAGTAATATTTGTTATTATCATGGAGCCTTGAAGTTATCGATATACATTTTTGCTGGAAGTTTCAAATACCTGTATTTTTTGTTAACTTGAATATGTTTTACTCCAATGCTACAAAGGCATTTCCATAATTGTTAGGTCCAACATAGAGATAAGTTCAACTTAGAATCTTAATAAAAACATTCTGTTTGAACTTGTTTACTACAGGAAATTTAACTCTATCTGGGAAATAAAAAATCTCATAAGCAAAGGGTTAATTTTCAGTGTATATGCATGCAACATGTCTTATACAAAAAGGGGGTGTATTCCTTGCCAGTATAGCAATGCCCCACTCTGAATATCACAGCGTTTCTTTGAATATCATAGTGCTTTTTATTGGAAATGACAAATTTGAGTGAAGCACTGCAAGTGTCCAACTTCGTTTATGTTTGTTTATTGGAAAAAAAATAGGCACGTTAAGTACGTGCAGCAATGCAGTTATCTGTTAAACTCTGTTTATGAGTTATTGGGGGGGGGGGGGGGGGGGTGGGAAATGAGCGCAGCTAGCACAGTTTAGTTATTATACTTGTTTTGGTGCGTGCCCATGGTTGAATGCAAATTCAGGCGAAGTGGAGATATATGATTTTTTTTGTTTCTCTATAAAGCGTGTTCCCAATTTACTTTTTCTTTATTAGAAGGTGATTGTCACTGACACTATATTGGTCTCGGCCTCTTTGGTTCCCTCTCCAACTGTCCCCTCTCATGAGCGATGCAATCACTCCGTCCCATACCTTTCTCCTCCGTTTCTTTATATCCCATTTTGCTTGGGACCTTGTTCCCTTTTCTCATTGCCTCTCTTAATATTTCAATGCTGAAAATTTAACTTTTTTTGCCTTGTGGCCCAGTCAGGCAAGTAAAAACAAGACTTATCAAGTTTTAGTGGCCCGAAACCTGGATCTGGTGGCCCCAAACAAAGAAAAACATAACAAATTATTTTGTCATATTTGGCACCTATTCGGATCAGTAGTATTTAGGATCAGTGAATGATGGTGGCTCAAGCAAATTTTGAGTGGATCAGTGCCAGCGACCATTGCTTATTTTTAATAGAGCACTGCTTGTTTTTCATGGTTAAGAAATGGTACCTTCGGGAAAGTTTCAAAAACATATAAACTAGGAAAAGGTAAGGAATTTTGAAGCTTGAAATATTAAAAGGAGAAACAGCCCATTAAAAAAAAACACTGTATATCCATAGTATTTTGTTGGCATTTGATTTAGAATAGTCCTCCTTGAGTTGTGCAAATGTGAAGGAAGTGGAAACTTGAAAAAAAATCTTCTTTTTTTTTTTGGGGGGGGGGGTATTTATATAGCATCTTAAAGGGGACCACCAGGCAAAGAACAACACATAATTATATGTTTTGGTACCGTTTTGTGATATCAAATAGATACACAACATTTTGCAAAGGTTTGTGTAATTCATAAACAAAGCAATTAATCTCCACCACATACGGAACCACTACTATTTCCTGGTTCCTGGTTTGCGAGTGCGCCAATGCTATTCACGCGTACGTTTGGAGACAATGGAATCCCGGGCGATACGTTCGCTCTGCACAAATTAGTCTTGTACATTCAGACCGTGCTTTAGAATGGTAATGCGTTTTCCGATTATATTTTTTTTTTCCGGAAACATATTTTTGTGAACTTGTTGATGGAATGGAATTCTAAAGATGTTACCTTTCATTTATAAGAATATTACTTTTGGGTGGTGGTACCCTTTAAATGATTGATAAACATCTCTAAGCGCTGTTAATACATACCATGTAAAAACGTGAAGAAAGGACAAAATTGGAAAGGGCAATACATTAAGAAAGCTGGCAGGGAAAGTTTGTAGCAGTTGTGATGTATGAGGAGAAATTATGTTCTGGACTCGGATTGTCTTGTCTAATTCATTTCTAAAAAAGACAGATGAGAGTTCACCCCGTCTTTGACATTGTAGCTATTTTTAATGCAACTACTCTGCAACAAATAGATGGTAGTTTTGAATATTGAATGGAAAAAAAAAACATTACTTCTGCCTTATAAATGCAGTACTGTAGTCAAAGAGCATTGTGATATTTTGCATTTCTCGTTGCCATGAATTTTAGTATTTTATTTTTGTCTGATATGTAGTCTTATTTATTTAAAGGGAATAAGGCTCAGTGTTATGCATTGCATACAAACAAGCCTAGTTCCAAATGGTGACCTGTGGTGGAGTGTCCCCACGCTTGATGATCTTTAAAAAAAAAAAAAAGTTTTCCAAGAGTCACGACACAGAAAAGTTGCCACCTTTTAATAACCGAGGCTGACAATTCATCTCTGCTTGTGTGAATAGTGCTCCAAGCAAATTCTCAAATTCTTACACTCGGAGGCGCGATTAAATAGCTCACGAGACTCGCATTATATAAACATGGTTTCAATCATTTGATTGCTAAACTTTTAGACTTACAGTAGGATTTAAGTCTAATCTTTATATATTGTTTTTTTGTGTATATATTTGTTCAGGACATATCATTACTAAATGACGATATTCAATACAAAACCTTACAATTGAATGAAGAAAAAATTCAACTCTATCAAATATATATACTAACACACACACGCAGTTGTTTGATCTATTGTTCACACAGCATTGCAATTAAATAATATTTTAGCAGTTCATATTTTTTTACATCTGAAAATATTAATATCTTAAAATCTAGTTTAAAAACTCATTTGTTTAAGTTTGCTTTCTTGTGATTGAGTGCTTTAATACGAGAGGCTCTTTTGCAATTTGCACTATACAAATACCTATTATTATTTATTACTATGTGTTATTTTAGGGAGAATTTCTATACACTCTATGGGTCTTTAAACCTAATCAGATCTCACGCAATATCTACTGCAGGCTAGCGATTTTAGGGGTTGGCCGACGTTCGCAGGGCACCAAAACCTGCTCCCAAATTCAGCGATTTTCGCCCGACTCCTTTTGTATACTGACGGGCGCCGGATTTCTGATCACTGATGTTCATAGGGTTCTCCCAAGCCCTGTCCAATATGTGACAGGGTGGATTTCAAGCGAAAAATATGCTTGACTCCCTGGCGGATTTGAAATTCGGCGACTCTCTGGCAATCTATAAATTTGGCCGGGACCGTTGGATTTGTGACGCAGGCTTTACACAGAATATGTTGGAAGCTAATACAACACACTGGAATAAGCTTCATGTGTTTTTAAAGGGCAATGAAACTGGCTTTCGGTTATTATTATCGTTCAGAGGGTGAACAGACATTTGATTTGATACATAACTTGGCAATTTTGGCCTCCTGGATCCCATGAAATCCTTACGTGAACATACCCACATTTTACTAATTCTTACGGCGGCAAAAGCTGACGGGGGCGGCCATGTTCTTGTAATTACCCGACATGCTTTGCAAACTCTGACGTATGTGCTTAGGGCCGAACAAAAAGCTTTTCACTGATTTCAAAGCATCTACAAGTATTCAGACAATGGTTTGAATTGGTGCTATTGAAATGTATTAGGGCATATCATTGACCGTAGTCCGCATAAACCTAATAATGGCGGCCTCCAGTGTTCGCGTGAATAGTGGTATACCCGATAGAGTTTTCACATATTTCTTCCAAAGCAGAAATCTGAATCGGAGTAATGTTAAATATAATAAACAGGCATATTACGATGTATAAAGTAGGATAAACTCTATTCTTGAGTTGCATTGCCCTTTAAAGGAGCATTCAAGCAATAATTTAATTTAACCCTCTGAGTGCCAAATCAAAAGACAAGAACCAAATTGATCCAATTCCGTATACAGTGAAACCTGTCTATAAAGACCACTCAATTAAGGGAGACATAGAGAGTGGTCTTTATAACCAGGTGTTCTGTATAGACAGGTCCATTTACATGCAATCTGCTTTCATTGGAATCAAGAATGGTGGTTTGTCTAGACAGGTGGTCATTATATACAGGTGGTTGCTAGAGCACGTTTGACTGTACTAGCTAACATGTGTGCATGTAGCTATATAATCTCCAAATCTCTACAATGAATAGAATTAGCCCGTAGAAAGACGAGTCTCGCTATAATTCATTCACTTTTACACTTTTCTATTGTATGCATATTATCGTAATAATCAACAGATCCCCTTCTATGAGTATGAATTGGCACTTAGATGGTACAAGATAAGTTAGCGCTTCACTTTCTTTGCTAATATGTGAACTGCTAATATGTGTTCTCTGGAGTGAGTGTTATAGCTGTGATTGCAAAGACCCTCAACAGTATAATAAGATCAACTCGTTTGCATATTACGGTAATATCCCTATTATCTCGTAGCGCACTCAAAAGATACAAAGTTCATATTATTAAATATTTCCGGAGGCTGGGTCAGCATTGTCCCAAAATCAGTGAGCTGTAGGAATTCTTTTGTCAACCGTTGCAAATATGCACTTTTTTTCTTCCCCTGGCTGAGTTAGTAAAAAAAAAAAAAAAAATCAGCAGTTCACGCTGTTTGAGCTCAAATGAATAAAGTGGCATATAATGTACATGTGCCTCACTTTGTGTATAAAGCTGTGCTTTAGTTCTAGTTCAGGCAGTTTAGGGCAAAATGCCTCGTTTTTATCAATGCGCATGCCGAGATCATTTTTGTAAATTATTAATTCACGGCTAGTGGTCTCAAGGGAATACAGTACCCTCCTTATTGTACAAGGTTTGGGGCAAAACACCCCTTTATGAGCAATAAGTGGATTTTTAAGTATGCCGCGACGACACTTGAAGAAAATCTCAGCAAACTAGGGAATTATATTACTTTAGAGTACGTGCACACGAGTCTCTTCATTATTGCATGGAATTTGGTGCAAAACTCGCAACGAATATATACAAATATCTTATGAATATTCCTCTTGACAGAACTATAATCCAAGTTTGATCATCAGATAGTGGTTATCCAGACTTACCCGATGGAGACTGTCTCAATAATGAGAAGATAGCTTTTGGATGATTTATACATGATTCTGAAGCAATTTTAATAGTTTATGTCTGTTTGTACAAACTGGAGGCACGCACCATGGGTCAGACACTGGACAGAATACACATATTTATTTGCTACAAGTATACCCCTAGCGGTGAGTAAGATACTATGTAATTTAAGTGTCTCTTTATGAGGGACATGTACGTGTGAGTGTGTTTGTGTGGGGTGTATATATAAAGTGTGAGTGTGACAAGTTCTGCATGCTAGTAGGTTGGTGTATGGGTTATGCAACAAGTAGTCTCTAATAGCAGTGTCTGTGTGGCAGGGGTGTAAGAGGTTCTGCCTGCTTTTATGTTTGTAAGGTGAGTTATATGCAACAAGAATCCCTACCATCGATGGGTTATAGATTAAATGTAAACTATCTGTTTGTGTATAGGACATGTATTAGTATGAGTGCGTCTGCTATTGTCTGTTTGTGTGGGGTGTGTATGAGTGTGCGTTAAGTTCTGTGTACATGAATCAAGTGCATGTATGGGATTTTTGTGAGCAATTGTGTGCAAGTTTGATTTGCTCCATGCTAGCTTGCATGTGATATGCCAAGTGTGTTTGTATAATGTTTTTAGAATTCTGTTTACGAAAAGTACAAGCAATTATCCTGTACTGATTTCATGAATAACGTTTCAATGTTCAACAATATATTAAAACAGTGAAGGCTGGTTCATTAGTTTTGAGACTGTTTAACCTGTTGCTTATAGGAACCGGATGGGCTATGTTCAAAGTCTCTGGGGATTTCATTATCTCGAAGGGAACTGGTTAAGAGAACTTGCAAATGTCACCATTGATTAACTGTCACTTAGTTATCAACTGAGGAAAAAAGAAGGCATTGCTATAAGAGGTGAGGGCTGGTATTAGAGGAGCAGGGAACACGAGAATGGGGGTACATAACAATTGTATTAACCCCCAAAATGCATTTAATGCCCCCAAATATTAAATAGTTATTAATTTCCCCCTCTCAATTGTTTTGCTTAACAGGAGTAAGCATGGACATCAGAGTTTAAAACTGTAGCCCCGATAATTTTTGTATGGTAATTTTATTTTCCTTGTAGAAAGAGAGAGAGATGAAGAGAAAGAGAGGGAGGGGGCCTGATGGAAGTTACTAACAAACACATTTATTTGATTGCCTACGGGAACCTGGTGGGCCCTGTATTAACTCTACATGTATGTGGATTTCAAAGCTAGTAGTAGTAGTGAACAGGTGAATTATAATTTGTTTGGAACGCAGACCTTCCAGTCAAAATAAGAAATGAACTAATAGTTTACTTGTTGAGGATTCATGCTGGGTATGTATGTCTACACAAATCATGATCAACAGTGGGCGTAATTTGCGTGATTACCATCGTAGGTTACCTCTGTTCGATGTCATTACACCCTAACTTTTACCTCTGCTGCCAAAACAGGGTTACCAACCTTATGTTGTATTAATTCCCCCTTTCACATTTTAAGATGAAACTCTTCTAAAACGGTCTGTAAATAGGCTAATTTCTACAGGGCTCATTATTAACACTGCTTATAATAATGGTGACATACCAATATGTTTAGTACACATTCCATCTTGTGACGCTTGCGGCGCATCATTTACCCCAGTTATCAGATACACACTGCATTCAATTGAGAACACAAAGTGCAATGTTCCACCCCCTGGGGAGCATTCCAGCCAGGCGCCACAAAGGTGCACACATTACTACGGAATCACGTTCCAATCCTTCCGGTTACACAATCATACTCCTTGATGGGTTGAGAGCAAGAAAGTTGGATTATTTTTCTTGCTGGAGGAAAAACTCGGAAAGGCACACTCTGGATTTGATCCTGGGACCTCTCGATTGGAAGGCTAATGAGTTGTAATTTTTGGGCCAGTGAATGTTCGTTTGGCCGGGGCCAGCTAAATTGAGACTGAGTTATTTAACAGCCCAACTGGGCCGCTATAAAATCATTAGTGTGGAGCCCTGGGATAATTCTTTAAACCATTTCAAATAATGGACCAATAATATTCTACCTCATGTGAAAGGGGTATATCTATGCATGTAATTCATTGCTCCTTCGCTTTCACCTCTGCTGAGAAAACAGGGTTATCGACCTTACATTTGTAATTTTACAAGAAAGATGACCATAGATAACCATAGATAACATCTGCTTGCAGGCATTGATTATTGTTTCATCCGCATCTTCACAGCAGATTAGAATCAAATTAGCGCCTATTATATTAAGCAGATATCACAGATATCGAGGCAGCCAGAAAAAATCTGACTGAGTGAGTATGTGATGTCATGTCTCTCGCTTGGTGCCAGACATATTGCATGATTAATATATCTTTCATTGAAAAGAATGAGGCACATACTGAGCAATGTTTTGCTAGTCCTTTACCTGAACCATAACCCACTTTCATTAACTTATTCAGGACTGATTGATTTGGCTATAACATGTATTCTCCATTGGGACTAGCCCAAGTATTTTCGGGACCAGTCCTGAATGGGCTATTAAGGGATCTAGTAACTTTGTTGACATGTGCAAAAAGCGATGAATGGTAAGATCAAATGTGTATTGTTGTGATCTGATATGCCCACTGAGTAATATGTGAACATTTCATGGTTAATGGATATTTATATATGACCAAGTTTTGAGCGAAAATACAAACACTAACTCATTGCACTGACTTCGTACACAATTACAAATCTGAACACTTCAATCAAATTATATCTTTTTAACGAAAGGGAAATTTGAAAAACCTGAAACCTGTTCCAGCTTCTATTGGTAATATGAATACAACAAGATATGAGAGAATCAATGGAGTTTTAAGTAAAATGTGTGGAGTTGGACAATGTTACCAGATCCATTTAAAGGGATCTTCATCTAGTAAAACTATGTTGTCACATGCAAAGCCTACTGGGGTTTCATAAAATGTGTATTGTAGTCTGATATGTCAACTGAGTGATGTACTTTTAGGAAAGTTTCATGATTTTTGGTCGAGTAATGATCGACAATCATGTAAAGTCCTGTTTTTCCCCCAGATAATCCTTACTATTTTTTCAAACCATGTGTTAGTGGAAATCAAATATGAATGTACTTGAAGCATATATTAAACAGAAATATTGTTATTATCTCAAACATACTAATGATTAATTTTCAGTTTGTAGAGTACTGAACCTGTTGTCTATGGAAACCGCAGTTGGCATATGTTCACTCGTTACAAATTACAATATCTTGTTGCTAAGCAACCAGTTAAAATGGTATTGACAATGGTGTTGTACATGGTATTTGAATGGAGTGTGCATCATTTGCAAAATGATTGACCCTTAGACTTGTCAGCTAATTATACCAGCCCAAATATACTTACAGTTATTCAAAAAGAATTCACAAACATGGAGTTATTTGAATAGAACGGAAAGTCCAACGTGAGGCCGAGGGCAGAAAAAAAACAGAAAAAACTCTTTGAAAGTTGTGAAGCAGATCGTGTTTGCTTCACAAAAACATGTAATTGAATGAGGTTATCATAGCATTGAAATTGAGATGTAATCTGGGGAGCACACATCAACGGGTTAAGGGGGGGGAAAACACTGAGATTTTTGCAATCTGGATAATTATTCTCAATCAAGCGAAGAAGTCCGCTTTGGGAGAGCAATAAAGATACGGCCCATTTGTCACGCGTCCCATTTTCTTGATTGATATTTTCCCTACCCACAGGTTTACATATTAATAAATATTTCATGAATTATCTGCATGGCCTCACCTTTAAAAAAAAAAGGAGAAGAAAAAACAAGAAATAAAAATAGGTCAACCAATATATAGGCACCGTGTATATTTAATAAGCTAGTGGCTTTTTTGGATATTGGGTCTTGGAGGGTTATTAAACTCTTTCAAGACAATTTTAAAAACGTCAATAGATCCCGGCCTTTATTAGTATAATTTGTAAACATTTTCTAGACCAATCCTGAATGGGTCAAGGAGGCAGAATGCTGTACATTTTTTTTTCTTCTGCAGATACCAATAACAACAAGTAGTTAAAAGTTGGGGATAAAGGTTTTGTTCTTTAAACTCCTCAAAAATGTTTATAATAATACTAATAAATAATAATAATATGAACATTTATATAGCGCAGCTACTATGAATATATATATTCTACTGCACTTAAATAATTATTTAATTATTATTACCCATGGTCATCAGGTACATTTCAAACCCACACAATGATATTGCATACTTTCTCAACTCCCTGGGGAGCATACTAGCCGAGCTGCCACTGATGATTTGTGTAGGAACACAACAAAGCCGCAAATATGTATGGCTATCTGCATGAGATAGAGAACTACTACTAGTTCTACAAAATAGTTTTTAATTTTGGAGACCTAAATATGAATTTTGGGAAAATAGGTAACCCATCAAGGACGATGGCCCACATATTTGTAGTTTGGTAGTCCTACATTTGAGCAAGAAGATAACAAGTTATATGAAGTGTAAAGAGCATAATTTTCTCTATTTTTAGAGCCTTAATTTGTTACTGCACCTGCTTTCATTATTTGTCTATAATTTGTATTAATGCACAGAGCACAATAATTTAGAAATGTCTTTAAATTGGCACCACATTGTCATATTTTCACAACAGATTTTGGCATTGAAATTGGCAACTTCACAACTTCCTGGCAAAAATACTTCATATTTGTCTTAAATATTAATAACCAAATATTTTCCACCTATTTTTATGGTATATTAAAAAATAGGAAACAATTAGGAGTTGCCAATTTGTTTAGAGAAATAATGATCAATTTTGCCTTGAAGTAGCTCTCGTCCAAATAAAAATCAATACCGTATAACATTAGAATGATGGAATTGTACGCAGAAGATAAAACAGAGAGAGAGGGAGACAAAGAGGGAGAGATGAGGAGGAGGAGGAAGAAGAGAGGGAGGGGGAGGGGCAGGGGCAGGAGATTGTTAGTAAGGGTAAATATTTGAAGATTATTTCAATGGCACAACTGAAAGCTGAAAGAGAGAAAGAGTTGTTGCAGATTTATATTTACAAAGTCTTTTCTCTACATTCAAGAGCAAAGAGATCTTACTAATTCTCTCAAGAAACAAACAAATAGAGTTATTCAGAATCCCAGTTAGATCAGTACTTCCTTTGTGGTATCAACGGACAAAAGTCATTTACTCTGAGCTGGAATAGTCTGGACGCACGCATGCCTCAAATATCTTGAGATTTCTATTTTTGGTCAAGAGAGAGGATGGTTATTAAAGTGTCAATGTGTATTGAGATAAAGAGCTACGAATATTGGCACGGAAAACAAAAGACAGAAACATCAAGAGGGGATAAAAAAGGGGACGCAGCAAAAACTTTGAGCGGGAGAGGAAGTGGCTACCAAATACAGAGTGACAGAATGAAGAGAGCGGAATAAAAAGGTTTGCGCTGGGGCATCATTTGGCGTCAAGCTCTAAAAAAGATGAAAGGGGAGAGAAAAAAACACTGCTGGGGGGGGGAAATGTGAAAAGTCTTGAAAAGGGTAGACCCTGGATAAGTGATAACGGGTCTCCTTAAGCTGTCAAAGCAAAGCAGGAAAGAGGATGAGATACGCCTCATCATATGTGACAGCATCACGATCACATTACGCAGGCGGAGCATATGGTGTAGACTACTCCAGACGTCCAAGCCACTACTACTACAGCCAGTTGCTACCTCTATCTCGCGCTCCACAACCCACCCCTCCAAATAAGTACTGCTATATAACAGCCAGTAACTATACCTCTATCTTACAAAAAACTTTCATTGGTTGGGGCGTTCAATATTACAAGATTACCGCTATCTTGCGCTCCACGACAAGCCCCTCCCAATATTAAGTACTACTGTAGCAGCCAGTTGCTACCTCTATCTTGTGCCACATCTCACCCCCCCCCCCCCCCCCCTCCCTCCCCTTCTTCCGGATTTCCTCTTCTCCTATTTGCTATTCTGATCATTCAATGTGCTAATTTTCTCCCATTTGGTTGCCGGGGCAGGCAACGATACGGCGTCCGCTTCCACTCGTTCATTAATCAACGTCTTCTACGTCTTCTTGTAGCAGATTAGTGTTTGTATACATTTATATTCCCAGAGGATTGAGAAACTTGTTTAGGAATGGAATTGGCAGCCTGGAGTGATGTTTTAACAACTTTGCTGCATTTCTGACTCGTGCTATTAGTTTATGGCACAGCTCTTTACCAACCTTTTTTCTTCAATCTCTTGACTATGGGGATTTCAGAACTTGGTAGCTGAAAACCACATTTGATCACGTTGCTGCTTTTCTGATCCAAGCCAGCTCGCTATTATACTAGTACAAGTTTGTTGCACAATACTTTCGAGTGTTTCCCCAGACACGTACAGTAACTGGAGACGATTTGCGCATCATGCGTGTGAACCAAGCACCTGTAGCTAACAGTGTAAACAGGATTTATTTACACCGCACTCTATAGAGAGTATAAGAGACGAGAGTGGATGGCTGCCAAATCATTATTAAAGCATGTTTAGCGTATTTTTTCGTGGGGAATTTTTTTTTGTCCCTTTGAGTGAAATACATGCCCATTTTAATTTGTAAAGCACTATTAACTTACATTTTGGTGCATAAAGAGCATAAGGTGCTTCAGTGGATGGCTGTCAATTAATTCAGCGTGTTTAGTGCTTTTCTGCAGGGAATGCATCATTGCTTATGTGACACGTATAAGCTGCTAATTCAGCACGTTTTTTAATGGTACTTGGCAGAACACAAATGCGTGTGTTTCATAAACGCTGAGTGAAATTAATGCCCACTTTTGCGACAGGGAGGGATCGAGGTGTGTGGCAATCCGAAACGGCAGTAGCAGCGGATCTTCTTACATCTGCGTTACACTTACATATAAGTAGATTACTTAAACTCAGTGCTACCTACATTCACGTTGCACCTTACAATGTGCATAATGACTATAAACCTGCATCGCATTTGGCATTTATACCAGAGATAACATCCCATTTCTTTTTCTCTCGCACAACGTCGTCGTCGTCGTCGTCGGAGAATGTTGAAATAGATACACAGAGGGCAGAATTTCCAGAAAAAAACAGCACTTATTTGTTTTTTTTCTCCTCCAGTTCGATCTTCACATGCTTCGATCAGTTCAAGCAGTTTGAGGAGGGAGAATAATTGTGCTCGTGCGGAAGATTTATTGCTGTGTATTCAACAGAGAGAATAATGTATACATGCTGTCTTTTATATAAAAATTAGAGTCACAAGACAAAACTGCATGTTTAAACTTTAGTTGCCCCCCCCCCCCCCCCCCCCCTCTTCTACTTCTTTTATACATGGCTCCTTGTAGGCAGCTGGATTCCCAGTCAATAGAATTATACACATTCAGCGCTGTATGATCGTTTACGGAGGAAATTTTTGTGTGCAAACAAGTACAAAAACTGGACAACCTTTTTGTGGTCACCTTCCATCAGCCGAGATTGATTTTGTCAATTTTTCGAGGAATTTTTCTGGAATTGATTTTTAACTTGTTATCGCCGATGATTATTGAAGTGTTGTGAATAAAAGCACAGAGTGAGAATCTATTCTTATATAAACAGGATTATCGCTTTTTATCAGTTTGCCAATTTTGAATCGTACCAAGTGTCTCTGCATTTGTGCAGGGGTATCATAAGTCTGGCAGTGATCATCCTTAATTCAACTGTTACATCACAGGATTATCTCTCTTGATCCGTCATGGATGTCATAGTTGTATTATGAACATTTAAATAGCGCAGCTACTATAAATAATATATACTCTACTGCATTCGTTCGTCGTCGATGCAAGGGACCTTAAGAGATTGCATCATCATTCGCTTTGCTATTGTTGTTCACCAGCTTCGAGAACATGATATATTAACCCATATCGCCTTTGTCTCTCTCTTAACTCCTTGAGTGCCAAGCTCGCCCATAGAGCATCAAAATCCCTGGCACATTAAGAGTTAAACCTACTGGCCCTTAATATAGCCAGGTTTATTTAAAACTCATCGACATATACCATGTGTTATTAACCTGTTGATTCCTTAGCAGGAACGTTCGGCCAATCCTGTAAAAGTGAACATTTTCCAGACAGAAAATGTGCTGATTGATCGTGATGAGAATGTGTGACGGAAGATGTTATCAAAATTTTGATGGAATAACCCAAGGAATTATCATCAGAATCAGCTTTGTGACAGTTCTTTCTAAGGCAACCAGCCGTGAGAATCACATGGCTTAATTAGCAGAAGACACCATGTTGTATAAGTTCATTTTAGCCATGTTATAGAACTTGTAGCTAGCTTTGGATGATCTTGTTATAAATGAGCTGGGTAAAGCGGTTTATCAACGTACATGAGAAAGTAGCACATAGATAGTAGGCGGTCACCAACTTTACTATTCCCAGCAGTACATTGAAATTTGTCTACAGTTAGCGTCTACATAGCTCTGTCGACCCTGTCTACATTTAACATCTAATAAACAAGTTAAAATGAACTCGTCTACAATTATCGTCTAAGCAATTCATTTGAACCAGTCTACATCTGAGCATTGAATTTGAATCTGTCTACATTTCAATAGCATCTAAGCAGTTCATTGGAATATGTCTGCATTTAGCTTCATCTAAATGTTACTTTGTCTATAAAAGGTCAGCAGTCTAGCTTTTAAGTGCAAACTCTAGATGGTTCATGTTAACCTGTTGCATAGATGATCCTTATAGAGACAAGACTTCAGTTTGCATTAGATTATAAGCATTCCCTTTGAACTTGACTACAGAACGGTCTATCTATATCATTTCGCTGCTTCCAGAAGGGAGGGAAAAGCTTTGATGCCATGTAGTAGTTCATAGGAGTCCATCTTCCTAGGAGTCAGCGACTTAGCATAACATTTGAACATTTCTAGTTTGCTTTGTAGCGGCAAATTTTGAACCTGACTGTTGCATTAAGCATTTCATTTCGCCGCTCCCGCCAGGGAGCATCATGCTTTGATGTCTTGTACTGGTTAGGGGTACTGATGAGAGGTCAGCTAAACGTGGGCAATATGTTCCTATTTAGATGGTGCTGCACCCAAATTCACAATGGTAAGTTAAGGGAAATAATGGCACTATACCTGTCAAGACTATTTGTTATTGCTTTAACATGCATTTTATGGTGACTCCATCCATGTATAAGAAACTTCTGATAAATTATGTTGTCTTCATGTGTTAATTTAATTTAATTAAAAAAGAAAGTTCTGTCCAATGTTTCTTTGCTTTATATTTAAGAAAAGTGAAATTTAAGAAAGGTTTTGTACTACTACTTCTTGTATGATTGTATAATTAAACATGTATACTGCACAGATGGTCCACTGTTATTCTTAGCCTTGGTCACAACTGTCAAGTCAAAACATATCAATAATGGATGGTGTACGTGTTCAGCCCTTTCATACGTTGCTGGTTAACCCATTGCCTATGGGAGCCTGCATAGTGGGTATTGCGTCAACTTTTTGGGGTTGCAAAATCTAGTACGAAACAGGTTAACAGTCAACCCATTGCATACAAGAACTCGGTGTATCCTGTTCCTGTTACAGTAGTAACTCTATGGGGATTGCATATTCTAGTAGGTAATAGGTTAACCCATTGCCTACAGGAACCTGGTGGGCCCTGTATTAACTCTATAGGATTTGCCAAATCTAGTAGTGAGCGGGTTAACCCATTGCCTACAGGAACCCGGTCTGTCCTGTTTCTGTTACAGTATAGTAACTCTATGGGGATTGCATATTCTAGTAGGTAATAGGTTAACCCATTGCCTACAAGAACCCGGTGGGCCCTGTATTAACTCTATAGGATTTGCCAAATCTAGTAGGGAACGGGTTAACCCATTGCCTACAGGAACCCGGTCTGTCCTGTTGTCTGTTACAGTATAGTAACTCTATGGGGATTGCATATTATAGTAGGTAATAGGTTAACCCTTTGCCTACAGGAACCTGGTGGGCCCTGTATTAACTCTATAGGATTTGCCAAATATAGTAGGGAACGGGTTCACCCATTGCCTACAGGAACCTGGTGAGCACTGTACTAACTTTGATATGATAACGAGTTTGCAGGCCTTCAAATACAATGCATTGAGCCTTTAATTCAATTTTTGGCCAATGGACATGATTTCAAAACAAACAAAAAAATGGTGTAAAGTAATCTGAATGTGTTTCAGTTTCCGTCTGATAAACCAGCTTAATTCTTGATTACATATTTGCAGGGTTTCCAAAAAAAACAACGGGGAAAATAGGAAAGAAAATGCCTTTAGCCGTCAATTCAATTTAATACCTGTTATTCTTGCCAATGGGCACGATAGTGTGTCAAAAAAGTTTGTGAGGAAATCTGAAAATGTCCCAGTTTCTTGTAATTATAAAGCAGCCAATCTCTTGATTAATGTTTGAAGGATTTTAAAATTCAACATGAACAAAAAAAATGCCCTTGAGCAACCAATTTAATTTTATAGTGCCTGGAATTTGTTTCCCTTGGAGGATGAAATTTCAGTGAAATGAAGATATATTGATATTTATATATAGCCCATGATCAAAACGGTATCATATGTACACCTGAAATATGTTTTGGACAATATCATATGAACTTAAATATTATTATTTAAAAACAGCATCGCGCAATGAAAATAAATCTGTATGATTTGATGAATTTCTATGATTGTGTTTCTCAGTATACACCAGTGTATAGATTGTAAATATGCCTGGCATGTCTATGATAATGTTTGGTGGTGATGTTAAAGGGGACCACCAGGCAAAGGACAACACATTATTATATGTTTTGGTACCGTTTTGTGATATCAAATAGATACCCGACATTTTGCAAAGGGTTGTGTAATTCATAAACAAAGCAATTAATTTCCACCACTTACGGAACCACTGCTATTTCCTGGTTGCATACGGGCCAAGCATTTGCGAGTGCGCCAATGCTATTCACGCGTTCGTCAATAGAATCCCGGATGATTCATTCGCTCTGCACAGAGCGCTCTGGCTGTGCACACATATAGTCTTGAAAGTCTTCGCAATTCAGACCGCATGAACGCATGGTTGAGAATGGTGATGCGTTTTCCAATTATATATTTTTTCTGAAAACATATTTTTGTGAACTTGTTGAAGGAATGGAATAGTACAGATGTTACCTTTCTATAATAAGAATATTATTTTTGGGTGGTGGTACCCTTTAACCCCTTGCCTACGGGAACCGGGTGGTCTGTGTACAAAGTATATGAGGAATTCAGAATTTTGAAGGGAACCCAACCAGTACTGGAATTGAAATAATACATCTAACAAGCATCCTTATCAAAAATCAATTTGTCTTCAATTGGATACCTCTAGAACTCTAGTGGTTCTCTCATACCGTGTTGTATTTGTATTATCAATAGAAGCGAGGAACAGGTTTTTTCTCTTTCCCTTTTGTTAAAAACATATTTACGATTTAAGTGTTCATATTTTGTAATTATCCACTGGAAAGTTATGACTGTGTACAAAGTCAGTGCATTGAGTTAGCGAGAATATCACTTTGCATTTTTGTTCATTACTCAGCGATATAACATCCTTTTTTACATACAAACTTTCACTCATTACTTTTACTGGACATATCAGATTTTAAAAATACACATTTCATCAACCATTCATCACTTTTGAATGGGTTAAAGGTATACTTGAGTACTGGTCGGGGTTTGTAAATTTGCACCAAAAAAAGAGAGGAAAACATGCAAGTATGCGAGCATTTGGATGGGAATCATTCTTATTTAGAAATCCTTCAAGAGATCTAGTAACATTGTCCAAATCCTCAAAATCCAATTGGAATTCTAGCGGTTCCCTCATACCTTGTTGTATTATTTTGTATTAGTGAAGTTAGTGAATATGAGTTTGCATTTTTGCTCATTACTCAGCCATACTGTATATGGGCCATTCTTTGAAAAGTGAAACTTTTTCGGAAAAATTGAAGTTTTATTTTTCTGTAGTTTTGTTCCATTTTTGGAATGATCCATGTGTAAAGTTTCATGAAATACATGATTTGAAGTTTAAAATGAAACTTTTTTACTCATTTGCATAAATTTACATATTTCAATATTTTTATAATAATCATAATTCAGAAAATAATCAAGATATCAAAAGGATAATTAGCAAGCTCATTCTTCTCACTTTCCTGTACAGGTTGATACCAACTTTCTAAAAATTCAACCTTTCATTCTTTTCTAAACCCGATATTATAAAATTCCAATTTTTCCATTCATATTGTACATGTCACACACGTGACCACCCCAAAATGTCACACACGTGACCGGACGTTGCCACATAATTAAGTACTATAAAAAACAATGGTTTGATATAATTCTCATTCATTGCTATTGTTGTACTTACAAATGTATAGTACTTCTCTGGTAATAAGATGAACATTATAGCTATTCATATTTTAAAGAATTTTCCAAATGAAATTTAGTTATGAAAAAAAGCGCTCCGTGCGAAGTCACACACGTGACCCATGCCATTTGACTTCTGACATTGAGTTACGTAATCCTTATAAAATCGTTTGTGTTAAGTTTGAAAGACTACAACATATTCAAGTCACATATGAAGTAAAAATCATTATAGTCTCATACTTACTGAAATATAAGCATCCCATTTCAAAATTTGTCATGTTTTGGGTCACACACGTGACCAAGAATGGCCCATATGTTCATTTAACTTGAAATTTTCGCACAACACCCAGTGGACATACCAGATAACAACAATGGTAATACATGTGAGAGTACATTAAAGGGATCTAGTTACTTTGTTGACATGTGCAAAAGGTAATGAATCATTCATCACCTTTTGCACATGTCACCAAAGTAACTAAACTGGGTTCCAAAAGAAACTTATCACTTCTTCAGAGCGACACACATTAAAATCCAAAGCATAAACATCAATCATAATTGGGCGTAGATTAGCTATAATACCCCTTAGCAAGCTCATTGAAAAAAAAAATTGGTTTGCTTTAGTTAACAAAGAATAAAATAAGGTGAAATCGCAAGAGGTAATTTTTAAAAAATCACAGAAACTGCTCGCCTTCCGGGCACAGAGCTCGGTACGGACAATAGCCAGTCTAGTGGTTACGTAACCCGCTTTGAAGTTGAATGAATAGCTATTGAAAGTTCTGAATAGACCGCCTTTCGTGGATGTTCGAAGCGAGCAGTTTCTGTGATTTTTGAAAAGTGATTTGTAGTGATTCCATCGAATTTTTCTCATTTTTGGTAAAAGCAAACTTTTAATTTTTAGGATATGCTTCATAAGGAGAATGATAGCTTATCTGTGTCTAAATATGATTCAATTTGATGCTATGGATTTTAGTGAGCGTCGCTCTGAAAAAGTGATAAGTTTCTTTTGGAGCCCAGTTTAGATCCCTTTAATAAATGTACTTTCACATGGATTACTACCTAAGCGAGAACCTCGCATCATTCATCAACATTTTGAGAAAGAACCAATACTCAAGAATATCTTTAAGGATTGTTGTATTTTAAATCCCTGCAGGCCAAGATACAAGATTCCATTTCTGACCTTAATTAGCAGAATGGGTATTAAATGCCAGAAGGAAAATGCATTAGGACTATATACAGGAGCAGGTGTTTTTGATTCCTAATTATTATTGTTTAACAAATATCTTGATTCTCACCAATACCCCTTTCATGCTGCACCGATTTTCATCGGATGCGTCCGGACGCATCTGATGAAACGGCCACTATGAATAAAGCAGAAGAGAAATAGCCGATAGAAAGAAGAGAAATAGGCGATGAAATTCTCCTACTCCAGAGCAGGAGAAATTCTCTTTCTATCGGTGTGACTCCAATGAAACGCTTTTTTTGAATGGGTTCAGGAGAAAAACACCGATGAAATTGGTCAAAGGTCATTATTTTGTTCCGGCCCAGGTAGCAATTTCTCAGGCGGTATGAATGGCGCACGCGGGCAAGCATCGGTTTCACCTTTTTTTACATTTATAAGGCAAATTCTATCGGTATATTTCATTGGCGCTTTTTATCAGTGCAGCATGAAAGGGGTACAAGAAACTAAATTATTGGATGAATGAGCCCCATAAATACATTGTAAATAAATGTACACTTTTTGTCGCATTATGCTATTTGATATCTGGGGCACTGTGGATAAGTAAAGTTTAGAGTTGAATTATCACAAATGAAAATTCATCGCACTTTAATATAGAATCATATTTTGTTTGCTAATTTGCCTAAAGGTAACCTGATATACCTGTATGGGAAATATAATATCTAATATTGTAATGGAATATTTTTGTATATGATTGTTGGCTGTTTGCACATTATGATTACTCAATAGCACCTTAAATATGGAATCTATCAACAGGTTGAAATAGCGTGTCTCATTCTGCATGAACCCTTTGAGTGCCACGATCGACGCTAGGTGCAATAATAATAAAATAAATAATAATGGTGGCACCTTATATAGCGCACGTTCCGTCAAAACTCATAGAATCAGATCTATTTGAATTCATAAAGCGATAGTTGAGTTTCGGTATAGAGGGCGCTACACAAAATAATTTTGTTGTGAGATAATGTAAAACTGAGTGTCAAATTTGAAAGAGAACATATAATTTTAATGACATAAAAAATTGGTCAGAAATGGCTGAAATATCCATAAACATAACCATTTGTAATAATTGTGGAGATTATTCAATAATTTTGAACCAGCTGTTAAATTTTTTTTTTAAATGCTTCCTCTTTTCAAAAATTTACAAAAGAGGTTTTTAAATAGTTGTTGATTATCTCTCTATCTAATCACTATTTCAACAAAATATCACATGCACAATATTTTATTTAAAATGGTTGACACCAATGAGTTTTTAGAGAGCGCCCTCTTGAGTTTTTACGGCTCATTTTTAAATGATAACAGGCTTTTTACTTAGTCATTTGTACTTGTTTATTCCTTTTGAGCACGGTAGAGTTATAACCATTAGTTTGTAATGTTATGGTGCGGGTTTGGGTAATTAAAATTCAGTTTGACCAAAACTCAACTATCCCTTTAATAATATTTTGCATATATGTACATGTATGGTTACTTGGACTTTTTCCTAAATACAAATACATATTTTCCCCTTTAAAAAACAATTCCTGCAAAAAAAATGTACAATATGTACAATTTATGTTAGACAGTGGCAATGTACCAGTCTGAGAATTAACAAAGCCTAGTGCTGCAAATGTATAAAATTATTATAGCTTAATTAGATTTGTTTATCTTAATTCGATCTGGCAGTATTACAAGAAAAATCCAGTAACGGCTGTCCAAGTAATGTGTCCTATGTGCTATAAGAGCTTGTATACAGCCTGGATTTTTTTCATGGGCTTTATAGAAGAAAAATCCAATCATTTTCACTCCCACTGTATCTAGTATCTCCAACTAATTTGTCAAATGTTCTACAAGAGCTTACAATTCCACTTGCTATTATTTTTTTCCTGGCCTTATAAATGAAAAATCCAATTATGTTCATTCAAATTGTATCCAAATGTATACATTATCTTCATAATCTTTATAATTTGTCAAATGTGCTATACAAGCTTACAATTCCACTTACTATGAATTTTGTCTGGCTTTAGAACAGACAAATCCAATTATTTTTACTCCCGTTGTATCAAATTGTATACATTATTTTCAAATAATTTGTCAAATGTGGCACAAGAGCTTACAATTCCACATGCCTCAAATGTTTTCTTCTTCTGGCTTTATAAAAGCCAAGTTATCCAAACATTTTCACTCCCATTGTATCCAATGCAGGACTAGAGTTATAAATACTGTCTTGCCTCGAAGAAATGTATGTTTCAACCTATTGTGCTGTTACTATAAAAAAAACAAATGTTTATAAAAGATAATTTGATAAATGTGACCAGCTAGAGCAAAACCCGTCACTTGTCGGTAAAAGTCAAAATGTAGAGTTTCATACCATTACAAAGGCCTCATCACAAGCTTTCATTTGATGCTTTGTTCTAACTAATTGGTCAATAATTGACGAAGATATGATTGTTTCAATTTTTACAATCATAGGTCTTTTACACACATTGTGTGAAATTAAAATGCCCATTTCGTCAAAACATGAATTACCGACAAGTGCCGAGTTTTGCTATAGCCGGTCACAAATAATAGGCATTCATTTTCACACGTCAGCAAAAATTGAGTTGATTTAGATGCCTAGTACGGTGTGTCCCTTCGCTCCCCTACGAGAAATCCTGTTCCCATCTGATCTGCCCTGGGGGATGTTTCACAAAGATCCCAAGTTGAACTTAACTCTAAGTTGGACTTAAAAACTATGGTAAGCCATTTGTAGCCTTGGAGTATAAACACATATTCAAAAGCAAAAATGCAAGTATTTTAGACTTTTTTTATAAATTTTTCATCAAGAACATGAAATCTCCTTGATAATAGAAAACATATTAATGATTTGAATCAACATTTTATGCCTTAAAAACAAAACTTGTACAATATGTTTTCAAAGAAACTAAAGGCTTACCATATTGTTTAAGTCCAACGTAGAGTTAAGTTCAACCTAGGATCTTTGTGAAACACCCCTCTGGGCTTGTTGCTCTGCCTCTTCTAGGGGTGTTTCCACATCGCTCCAAACTCAAACTTTCCATCTCATAGGAGAGCTCATGGTAGTCTAGTCTGCGTGTATTAAAGTCCACAAAATAATTTTAGTAACCATTATTATACCAAATATATTGTCATTATTTAATGTTTGCATGAAATGAAATCTACTGATGAGTTAATAATAATAATAATAATAGTCGTTTCTTATATAGCGTAATCTTACAATTAAGTCTCAGTGCGCATAAATGAAAGAGAGAGAGAAATAAAATGAGCGTAAATGAGCGTAAATATATCTCAATTTTGATTTTTGTCATCAAGAGCCTAGTTTTGCTAGAGCTGGTAACATACATGTATAACATATGCCATGCCCATTCAGCCATTGGGAGAGATTTTATTCATGTGTAGCCTACTAGCCTACGTCCCACTGTACCCTTTCTACTTCTGTTTCCTATCTGTTTTAACATCCGGAAGGTACTATCAGGAAACAAATGATGCGGACCAAGTGCGGAATGGACTATAGTAGGATACCTTTTAAAATTCAGCTTTGTTTTGTGTGAAACAAAAATTGTCATGGAACTTTAAAATGTGTTTGATACTGACCGTTTTGGCACATTTTGGTTGGATAGGAAACGGAAGGAGAAATGATCCAGTGGGAATAGGCCATTCATTACATTGTATTAATCCATGTAAGCATCTAATGGAAATATGAATGTACTGTCAAACCTGTCTTAGTGGCCACCTGTCTATAGCAGCCAACCTGTCTAGAGAGGCCACCAAAAGTGTTCCCCGCAGAGAAAACAGTGATATGTAACCTGTCTATAGAGACCACCTGTGGCCACTTTTCTTTTTTCCCTTTGCTGGTCATCTGTGTATTCACAAAGGAGGTTTGTACAAACCCCGGTTCAAACCGCGGTTTACATCTATGGAATGCCAATTGTAAACTGATGGAGAGAGAATGTAAATTCCTTACTTGTTAACAATGTTGATGGTACACATTCTCTCTCCATCAGTTTACAATTGGCATTCCATAGATGTAAACCGCGGTTTGAACCGGGGTTTGTACAAACCTCCTTTGTGAATACGGGCCATTAGCTCAAGGGAACAAGTTAAAACAATTTGGTGGCCCAAAAAGAAAATGTGTTCTTGCCCAGGCCAAGCAGGCCATTGTTATTTATTTATTTATTCATTTATTTCTGGTATGAATGACAGGATACAAAGGGCCGGAGACCAACAATGATCATGGTTTATTGGTACAATAACAATAATATTCATAGATACATTTAAAAAATACACATAAATCGTAAACATATTTATAATTATGCACAAAAACTGATGCACATTAAACACTATTACAATAATCTTTAAAAATTCAAAATGATGAAGAAGCATTATATTATACAGCAAGAATCTACTAACGTTCAGTTATACAAATCCTCAAATTGACAACAGCGGTGAAACAAGGACAGGGAGGAGTTAGAGAGAGGTATTAGAGCAGAATAGAAAGTAAGAAAAGGGAGACTTGTAAGTGCCAAGCCAAGCACATCACAGAGTATGCACTAATACATAGCTTGGGGTTCAACTCTGCATTGTATGAAAGGAGCTTACGTAAATGTAATAGCGGTACTCCATGATGCATTAATGTCATCTGACAAGCGCGGTGATTAATGTGGACTCGTCTCCGCGCTACATCAACACTAGCCGGTAATGAAAGAATAACAGATGAGATCATTACCGAGGGGGCCGCCTCCAAATTTACGGCATGTTAACTAATTAATGAATGGATTTAATGGCGCAATCCATCTTCCTGTGTGTGCTCATTAACCAGTGCTCGTTGGTTAACCCGTAATGTGCTACTTCATAGACATATTACATAATTATTTATTTATTTGTTTATCTATCTATCTATTTATCTATTTATATATTTATCTATGTATTTATTTATTTATTCATTCATTTCCTCTCGTACGGTGGGTTGCTCTTTCAGCATGGCTGATTGTCAAAGGGATTCACATAATGTGTAATGGCATACAGATGGGGGGGGGGGGGGGGGGGAGGGGAGGTCTGTAACCTCTGTCCAATCCCCCCCCCCCCCCCCCCCCCCCAACAACAAAAAACAAAAACAAAAAAGAAAGAAAAAAAAGAAGAAGAAGAAGAATCTGGTATACTGGATCTATATAAACATCTGATTTCAATACCTGAAATTCCACAAAAGGATAATACCACCCCCACATGTGGCTCAGTTACTTGGTTCCCTCAAAAGCTGCCCCCCCCCCCCCCCCTCAAAAAAAAAAGAAGAAGGGATAGTTGAGTTTTGGTAAAGAGTGTACAGTTTTGGTCAAACTGAATTTTAGTAACCAAAACCTGCACCATAACTCAACCATGCTCGGAAGGAATACAAAATTACAAATGACTAAGTAAAAAGCCTGTTATCATTCAACAACAAAATAAAAGTTATAATAATAATGATAAATAAATACATAAATACAACTAAAAATAGGCTAATTATATGCCACTGATTATGTAAACTTGCACAATTAAGACTGTAGATGCTAAAAAAAAAGTTAAAATCAACTCTCAGATAGATTCTTGATCAATTTTTTGATGAGTGTGATTTGCCTCCTATTGTCCACATACATGTATGTTTTTAAAATTTTTGTTTATTGTGGAGAGAGAATTCTCTGTATAGTGCAGCGTCGTTACCACTAACGGAACCATTATTATCTCATGGTACCGTACGCGCCAAACATTGACGAGTGCACCAATTCTATTCACGCGTACGTTTGGAGACAATAGAATCCTGGACAATTCGTTCGCTCTGGACAAAGGTAGTCTTCGTACATGCAGACCCATGAACGCATGCTTTAGAATGGTTATGCGTTTTCCAATTATATATTTTTTTGTCTGGAAACATATTTTTCTGAACTTGTTGATGGAATGGACTACTAAAGATGTTACCTTTCATTTATAAGAATATTATTTTTGGGTGGTGGTACCCTTTAAAGACACCATACCACTTTGTAACCCCCTTTCAACCTTTCGCAACATGGAAAAAAACTGTTATTACTGGTCAAATAAAGGAGTGATTTGTATTTCCTAGCGATGAGTTGAATAAGATTTTTGTTTAAACCCTTTTACAACATGGACAGAAACTGGATTTTACTGGTCATATGAAGTGATTAACCTGTTGCTCACGGTAACCGGGTGGGCTACTTTTGTACAAAGTCTATGGGGATTTCAGAATCTTGTAGTGAAAGGGTTAATTTTGTCCTTTTTCATGGGTTGGATAAGATGATTAGAATCCTTGGTCCATGCCTGTAGAATTGATCGATCACTGCATGAGATGTCTGCTTTGAATTATCCACCCACAGTCTGACATCTTAGACACTGGTCATCATGAATCACCGCACTTTAAAGACACCATACCACTTTGTAGATCTCTCTTCTTCTTTTTCCCCCCTAATTTGCAACATGGAAAGAAACCAGATTTTACTGGTCATTTGAAAGGGCAATGAGTGATTACAATGTCCTTTTAATTGTTAGATGAAATAATTAGAATGTTTTTAATGTTGATGAATATTTAGTTTCAATCCTATGACATACTTGTTTTTACAATAACATTCCTCTAAAATAATTTTGAACTTAATCAGCAGATTTAGTGCATAAGTTTGAGACCTTGCATTTGTTTAAAAAAAAAAAAAAAAAAAAAAAAAAAAAAAAACATACTCGCTTACAATGTCTTCCATACCAACAGCAATTAAAAATGAAAAAAATTACCCTTTTTATCTAAATTTACAAAATAGATGCATTTATTAAATGTATTATGTGTGTGTAGGTGATATATGTTTGCATATTGTGTGTCTTATTTCTTTTTACATACAGTTTTGTTTCATTTACTTTTGTGTCATAAACAAATTAAAAAGCCTGCCTGTTCTTTCTTCTCAAATGATTGGTATTTATTTCTCCGCTGTGTAAAGAAATTTTTGCCTTCCGTCCGACTCAAAACTAAGTTTCTCGGAATAGACAAATCTGTGAATACTACGCAACTGGCTTTTAATTATTGAAAAGCAGATTTCAGGATGGTTATTTCTCTTGTAGTTTTCAGAATCGCCCCAGAGGGCCGGAACCTGTAGCTAGTCATTTGATACTTAAAAGATTTTTAAAATAATTATTGTCGTCTCTTTTCTCACTTTAGCCAGATAAGTGAAATAAGAAGCATAAAAACAAGCCGGACTCCCATAGGCTATATTAATTATAATATATTGATTTGTTCTTCAAAATAGAATAGTACAGCAACTAAATACCAGATGGATTGAAATTGTACTTCTTGAACTAGTAGAAAAGGGAAATTGGAAATGGACTAATTATTTCCAGTTATTGTGTCTCATTTTCCAGTTATCATATATCAGCTCATAATGCTATTATGCACATGTATAAAAGTAACTTTGTTTGGTCATTATTGTTGTATAATTCTTAGGTATGTGTATGACTTGCTCCCATATAATTCTAATGAATTGAACTGAGTTCAATTGAAAATGCTATATTTACTAGCCACAACATATGGATCATCTGATTGTGTTGGTCATACAATATACAAAATGAATTTACATGTGAAATATATCTATCTATAGGCAATGTTTGGGCACAATATTTCCCTTCTATTCACCCGTTCAAGACTATTTGTGGTATTACAATTTGTACATGCATTCTACATGGATTCCAGTCCAAGTATTTTTGTGACCAGTTGAAGCAAACACATCTTTGTACAGAGCAACTGAACTGATTTTGTTTTTGTTTTTTCTTTCTTCTTTCTCCTTTCTTCCACCACCTGCCCCGTTGCTGCTTTCCTGCCTACAACTACCAACCCTGCAACTTTACATCATTATTGCTCACACCAGCAGGTAAGTGAAGCCGGAATGAAAACAAGACTGGATGTGAACTTTTTGATTGTGTGAAGAATTAGTACCTTGGGGGTTCTATTAAAGTTGAACTTAAACTCAAAGTTATAGTTAAAATTATAAAAAGCTGTCGGTTGGGAATAAAAGCCCGGAATAAAATACTTGAGTGGAACTTTTGATTGTGTGAAGAAGTACCGTGGGTGTGTTCTTCAAAGATTCTATTAAAGTTGAACTTAAACTCAAAGAGTTAAAATGATCAATTAACAGTTATTTTGGAATAAAAGCTGGAATAAAATACTTGATGGGAGCTTTTGATTGTGTGAAGAATTAGTACCTTGGGGGATGTTCCTCAAAGATTCTATTAAAGTTGAACTTAAACTCAAAGAGTTAAAATGATCAAAAGCAGTTATTTTGGAATAAAAGCTGGAATAAAATACTCGATGTGAACTTTTGATTGTGTGAAGAATTAGTACCTTGGGGGTGATAAACTAGTACAGATACAATTTGGTTACAAGTCTAATAATAATAATAATAATAATGATAATAATAATAATAATAATAATAATAAACAATTCTTAGAAACGCATAACACAACTGTCTCTATGCGTGTAAAAACTAAAAAGACCAAAAATTATACGGATAACTAACTAAAATGTTGTAAGAATAAGTGAGTTTTTAAGTGAGTTTTAAATGAATCTAAATTATTAATGTCTCGCAAATATTGTGGGAGTAAGTTCCATAAATCTGGTGCTGTTTTCTGAAAAGCCCGGTCTCCAAACATTTTTGTGTTCACCCGAGATTGTACCAGTAAGTTTTTAGACTGAGATCGAAGATTCCTTTGAGGTTCATACAACTGAATAAGATCTTGTATGTATCCTGGTGCAGAGTCGTGCAAGCACTTAAAAACTTATACCAACAATTTAAATTCTATTCTGAACTTAACTGGCAACCTGTAAATAGTCTACATGTAAATAGTTTCTATAATCTAGGATATTTCATGTTCTTGATGTCAAATTTCTCACAAGTCTAAAATATTTGCATTGTTGCTTTTGAATTTGTCTTTTTCCAAGGCTAGAAATGGCCTACTCTAATTGTAGGTCTAACTTAGAATTTAAGTTCAACTTTAATACAACCTTTTTTAAACGACCCCATGCTTACCCCCACGCTTACCTTATTAATTTTATGTTACACTTGTCTCTCGAGATAGAAATTCAATCTCTTATATTAAAGCAGCCTGTAACTTGTAAGTAAATGTAGATCCCGGCCCACTCATAATGAATAATTATCCACAAAATCTTTTTTTTTAATTGATTTTTATTTGTGATTTACACTTGTTGTGAATTATAAACATTTGTGTTTGTGTGTGTGTATGTTTGTGAGAGTGTGTAAATGCATGTACTGTACATGTTTGTGCTTGTTTTATTTGTGAATTTTCATGCAATGGGAGATATTTAGCTAGAATCTGATGTATAATTACCACATGCTGTACTTTTGGAATGACATTTTCTTCTTTGACAAATAGATTAACAAGAATGTATGCAAAAGTGCTTTGCAAATGCAGCTTACATGATAATATAAAGCAAAGAAGTTAAAATCATGTTTAATAAACTTTATCAAAAATATACATTTCAAACTTTGAAAATAGCATTTTTACATACATTTGAGTCAATTTTGCAACTGTTATCTAGAAGACAATATTAGCAAGCAAAGATATGATTGAGCATCTGCTGATCTTTAGGATGTCACATATCACCGGATAGCATAAACAGATGCCCGACGGATAAAACATTTCCGTGGAAAATAATTATATCCAGTGGTGAAAGTTGTCTGCATTGCCCCATGCACAAAACTTTCCGCCGGATAAAACAACGGACATCGCCTGACAAGGAATGCATTCGCCGAACAAGAAACGGGCAAGAAACGCATACAAACAGATTTAAAATGTGTCGGGCGTCCGTTAATGCTATCCGGTGGAGTGTGACAAGGGCTTTATTGAAACATGAAACCACTGATACATTACCTGAATTGATGTAGACTTTGCAAATGTAACTTACAAAGGAGTTGTACTGGGTCATTATACGATTGGTTGCCATGGTTTTTAAATGCATCTGTAGATGTCGTCGGTTGAGAAGAAGAAGGACGCCCTTCATCTTTTTTTTTTATTTACTCCGTAGATAATCATGTTTAGTGCTTGGCAACCTCGTTGAATCTGAATTAAGTTCTATTTAATTCTTGATAATTCCAAAATTAGAAGTAATTTATTATCTGAAAATTTGGCGTCACAATTATAGAGAAGACGCTGACTGACAAGATTGTATGCTTATCTCAATTTAACGGAAAATTTACTCAACGGCATTCTCATTCTCGCCCGATGATATGTATTGAGCTGATTATGATTATCTTGCCTGTAAAAACTAGTAAATATTTTTCTTTTGCTCCTTAAAAAAAAACTCGCCATGAGTTATCGTAAGCCATATTTTATCATGACAAACATTTATAAAGATAATAATGCTAATTGCTATTACGAAACTGGTTTTCTTAATAGTTTTTTTAGATATGTATCCCAGTATTAATGTAAAACTGAACAAAATAAAATATATTTGCACTTTGGACCTTGAACCAACCAACATAGTTATGACCCTGTGGGACTGGGCATTTGTATTTAAAGACCATAGAGATATCATGAAATTAAATTAAGCTCTTTCTACTAGAACTCGCTATTCAACATAAATTTAAGTTTGCTGGTCCAGTACCATGCACAATAGAAGCAATGCATGAATAGGGACAGCGAGGTCAAAATATACCTGTTGGAGAAACCAATATTTGTGTATGTTCGTATACACTATCTACAAGGAATTCAATTACCTTTGCTGTACTGAAATAATAATGAAATAATAAAGGGATAGTTGAGTTTTGGTATAGAGGGCGCTGCACGAAAACAATTGTTTGTGAGATAATGAAAAACTGAGTGTAAAATTTGAAAGAGCATACAATTTTAATGGCAGAATAAACTTTATTTGGTTGAAATCGGTTCAGAACCGGCTGAAATATCAATTAATATATCCGATCGGAATAAATCTGGGGCCCAGATTTATTCATTTTTTTTTGTTTTATTAAAAAAATTATTACACTTTTTAAAAAATTTTCAAAAGAGGTTTTTAAATAGTTGTCGATTTTCTTTCTATCTAAACACTATTTCAACAAAACTTTATTTGGTTGAAATCGGTTCAGAACCAGCTGAAATATCAATTAATATATCCGATCGGAATAAATCTGGGGCCCAGATTTATTAAATTTTCTGTTTTTTTATTAAAAAAATTATTACACTTTTTCAAAAATTTTCAAAAGAGGTTTTTAAATAGTTGTCGATTTTCTTTCTATCTAATCACTATTTCAACAAAACATCACATGCACAATATTTTATTTTAAATGGTTGAAACCAATGAGTTTTTAGAGAGTGCCCTCTTGTGTTGTAATGGCTCTTTTTTAAATGATAACCGGCTTTTTACTTAGTCGTTTGTAATTTTCTATACCTTGCGAGCATGGTGGAGTTATAACTATTAGTTTGTACTGTAATGGTGCAGGTTTTGGTTAATAAAATTCAGTTTGACCAAAACTCAACTATCCCTTTAAGTACCAATTATGGGAGGGATAAATGCGGATGAAAGTGGAGGACACTTCAACCTTTCCATCAAAGTCTTTTATTCACCTTGTATATTAAAGAGCAAATTATTTCCCTTTGGTGGGAACCTAGGATAACTGGATCCTTACTGCCTGTATTAAAGGCTTAATGTGAACCTGGGGTTCCAGGTCCCAGTGTAGTGATGAAGTTAAAGTGAAACCAAATGCTGGCGTTTTCGCAAATTATTTCCCTTTGGTGGGAATCTAGGATTAGAGGCTTATTAAATGTGAACCTGGGGTTCCAGGTCCCTGTCGTGATGGAGTTAAAGGAAAACCAAATGCTGGTGTTTTCGCTTTCTGTAAGTGCATAATTCCTGTCACTTCTAGTCGTATATTTCCTCTTGGGTATCTGTATAAATGGAGATTTTAAAAAACAACAGCAAAAACACTAATATCAGCTGCTATGGCTGCCAGGTTTTACCGCAAGCCTCGATCACACTTACTTTTGTTCTTATTACTTGCCCGTTTGGGCAAGAAAGGTTACTTGGTACTTGATTCTAGGTGAGATTAACACAATAGGAATTTAATTTGTTATCATTGTTAAACAAAACTGTTAATTTCCTGATCGGGCAACCAAACTAGACCAATTATCAAATTGTCCTTGCCCGACATTAATGTTTACTTGCCCCGGGTAATAGGGCAAGTGGTAGTGTCGAGCCCTGCTTTAAGATTATCCTTTATTTCTGTCCTTCCTCTATCTGTACAATACTATATGTATAATAATAATTAGCAATTTTTATATAGCGCATAACACATAGTCATTAAACATGTCCCTATGCGCTGTAGAGAAAAAAAGACAACAGAATACAAATTAGATGTATACTGGGTTTCAAACAAAAATGCATAAATTAAATGTTAAATAAGTGTGTCTTTAAAGCAATCTTTAAAAGCAATATATCAATCAACCTTTTCCCCTGTCAGCTTGAAGCTTCCTAAAGCAGTATAATACTGAGCTCTAATTAATTCATACGTTTCTCTGGCAATAACCCATTGCCAACAGAAACCAGAGATCATGCATAATCATAAAACCACTATAGCAAATCCATTTGAAATATGTATTGGATGCTAAGGCAAGGCTAGAAATTAACCTTTCTGTCTTGTGGCCCAGTCCGGCAAGTAAAAACAAGATAATCATTGTTCAACTTTGAGTGGCCCGAAACCTAAATCTGGTGGCCCCAAACAAAGAAAAACATAACAAATTATGTGTAAATTTAGTGGCTAAGGCTAAGTAATTAGCAACATAAAGTGTTCTTATAGTCACTACATTTTCTGGGTAAGCATTGCTTACCTACTATTCAAAAGATAACCTTAGTTGACAACTAAAATGATTATTGCATACTTAGCCAAATCATCCAGAATAGACTTCGAATCGAACTATAAGCTTTGTGTGGAGAATGCATGTTGTACCAGAATAAAATCAATCTCAATGGGTTATTTTATGTCTTTGTCAGAAGCTTTCAAAATCAGCATTTTTACGCTTCAGCTGATATTCAGGAGGACATTACCGGTAAAGGCATGATGAGGTTCAAAGAGGTTCTAGACAGAAACACTTGGTTGTGGAACTGGCACAAAAAGGGAAATTTCTTCTAATGCATTACAAAGTCAGAGAAATACCTTGAATGTAAGAGGTGAAAGCCTTTATGTGAATAATTGTATTTTTCTCAGTGCCCAAGAGCCGCTTATAAAGCCCTCTGCAGACAGAGCCGACTCGACCCGATCCGACTGGTTTCAATCAGGCTAGAGTTGGGCCCGGTCTGTCGGAGCCGATTCATCGTGTTGAATCGGCCCCAACTGGCATCCGACTGTCTCTCGACTGGCAAAATGTGTGTCGCGAGGCACTGAAAACTGAGCCGATCCGAATGAAAACCAGTCGGATCGGGTCGAGTCGGCTCTGTCTGCAGAGGGCTTAAGGAATGCTCCCCAGGGACTGGAGATGGTACACACAATGTGTGCAGGCTGGCATTGTATCCTATGACCAGGGTAATAATAGTTTAAATGGCTTAGAGATTAAATTATATCATATTAGGTGTTATACAAATCAAACCTATTATTCTAGAGTGCATGTTTTCCAGGTTAAAAACAGAAATCAGTAAAAAGGGAATGCACTGTACATAAATGTGTACAGTGTGTTAGAATAAATTAGATAAAGGTTTTTAGAGTTGCTTTTTTTGGGAAAAAGGTTTGGCAAGTTTTCTGCTGAATCAGACAGTACAACAAACATAGAAAACCATTTTTCCCCCTACAAAATATATGAAAACACATAATTCAAACCACAAATAGATTGATTGCTATTTTCAGCAAATTTCTTCTTTGTTGTATCCATGGTTAGGTTGGTTATTTGATTTTTTTGCAGAAGAGTTCAATCAATTTGATTATTTTATGTTTGGGACTGCCCTTTATTGTCACCATCCGAGAGACGCAGCCTGGGTTTGAACCTGGGCCGATTAGTGCGAAGAGCAGAGCTCTGACCACTAGACCAGATCACCTCTTTTGTATTCTGACGAAGATTAGGGCAGTCTTGCATAAATTAGGTAAACTTGTCAGTCTAATCAAACGGTTGAAGTGACAAGTTGATCTTTTTGCTTGTCATTTCTGAGGATTTAATGATAACTCCAAGCGCAGATTTTCTAGATTAAGCTGTCATCTTGCTGATGATCTTTAGAGAGCTGGCGGGATTTAGACCCTAGAAATCCTTGATCATAATTAGCCGTATACATGTCAATCATTTTCTCAGTTGAGACACTTCCCTCCTTTTACTGACATCTTCAAGTTTACTATAAAAAAAACATTCCATGAATACTACACATGCATATCCAGTTGGTGAAATTTGATAAAGTTTCACAGTGATAAAGAATTTGAATAACGCAAGAAAAACAATGCTTTACATCAGTCTTACTCCCAGAATTATGATCTTAGTCTATGTTTGTGGATTATTAGTATCCTTTTAACATGTTATGGGGGGGGGGGGAAATCTAGTTTTTTTTAATATTGTGATGCAAATTTAAATTGTTCTATGTGTGTATATACTTTGAATATAAGAAAAAAAAGTGAATTCTAGATTGATATAAACATTTTAAAATGTACCTCCTTATGCTCAGCAATCAAATTTGAAATTCAGAAGGAATCAAGTCTATTTTTCTAAAAAAATATGAACAATTAGGACTTTGGTACCCCATTTGCTACTGGAACCTGGTATACCTTGTACTAATTCTATGGACATTTTGGTACTGTAGTCAATGGGTTAATCGGCCGGATTGTATAGTACCAGAAACATTGCTGTTCTGTAGTAATTGGTTAAAAAACAGTACATTTGTGCACCATTGCTGGTACTGAAATCTTTCTTGAATTCCAAAATGTGCTCTTTAAGATTTGATGTACTAGTCATATTATATTGCCTGTCATCATTTTTGAAAGTCGCATGCTGCAAGCCTTGAGTAGTTTTAAAGTCTGAATTGATTTGTTTTCACTTATACATTAGATGACTTCTAAATTGTCATTATAGAGCTTTTAAGTGTCATATAAGTCCTTTTGCCTGTCATTCTGAACTTTTGACAGGCTTCTTAGGTAGTTAACCCGTAAGCAACAGGTTTAATAACAGTCTGATTTAGCTTGATTGATTTTTTAGATGATTTTGAAATCATGCTCTTATATAGATCTACTTTGGTATAAAGTCCTCTCCTGCTCATTTTAAACATCACATGCTGCGTAGGTGGCTCATAGTCTGATCTGGGATTTGTTTCTAGATGATTTCAAAATCATACTCTTTGAGGTTATACTTAAATCATTTTTTAGCTTGGTTATTGAGTATGTTGTTCTTTTTCTAGATGATTTCAAAATCATACTCTTTGAGGTTATACTTAAGTACTTTTTAGCTTGGCTAAAAGTCTGCATTTTTCCCCCTAGATAATGTCAAAATCATTCTCTTTGAGGTTATACTTAAGTCCTGTTTAGCTTGGCTAAGAGTCTGCATTTTTTCTTTCTAGATAATTTCAAAATCATTCTCTTTGAGGTTATACTTAAATCCTTTTTAGCTTGGCTAAGAGTCTGATCTGGGATTTGTTTCTAGATGATTTCAAAATCATACTCTCAGAGGTTATACTTTAATAAGTCCTTTTCGAAATATTAAGACACATACTTCAAACTTCCATTTGTACTCGTCTGCTTCGGTCTGGCAAGGTCTGTTGTGCAGCTAGTGATCAGACATTCGTCTAGTCATCAGACGCATGAATATTTCAATGCGGGATCTGCACATGCATGTACATGTACATAACATGCATATATGCTTGTCTGGGTACGAGGTCTTTGTACTTATAATGTAGTCATACGAGGAAAAATGGAGATAAAAAGGAGCCTCTTAGAAAACGTCTGACAAATATGCATGCTGCTTGACTTCTCTCTCGAGTGATGATAGAAAATTTGACAATTTGACGAGGCCAGTTTACTGTTAGACACGTGTGTCAATCTTCAAAACCCATTCAGGGATGAAAAGTGTGAGTGAAGATAAATGTTGAAACATTGAAAATTAACCCATTTAGGATGGGTTCTATAAATACTTGTGATGATAGCAAATTTTACGAGGCCAGTTCATTGGTAGACCTGTGTGTCAATCTTCAAAACCCATTCAGAGATGGCAAGTCTGAAGATAAATGTTGGAACAATGAAAATTAACCCATTTAGGACAGGTCCTGAAAATATCTGGGCTGCAGTCTTAGAAAACGTCTGACAAATATGCATGCTGCTTGAGTTCTCTCTCGAGTGCTGGATAGAGAATTTGACAATTTGATGAGGTTAGTTTATTGTAAGACACGTGTGTCACTCTTCAAAACTCATTCAGGGATGAAAAGTCTGAGTGAAGATAAATGTTTAAACATTGAAAATTAATCCATTTAGGACAGACAGATCCTGAATATATCTGGGCTGCAGTCTTAGAAAATGTCTGACAAATATGCATGCTGCTTGAGTTCTCTCGAGTGCTGATAGAGAATTTGACAATTTGATGAGGCTAGTTTATTGTAAGACACGTGTGTCACTCTTCAAAACCCATTCAGGGATGAAAAGTCTGAAGATAAATGTTGGAACATTGAAAATTAACCCATTTAGGACGGGTTCTATAAATACTTGTGATGAGAGAAAATTTGACGAGGCCAGTTCATTGATAGACCTGTGTGTCAATCTTCAAAACCCATTCAGAGATGGCAAGTCTGAAGATAAATGTTGGAACAATGAAAATTAACCCATTTAGGACAGGTCCTGAAAATATCTGGGCTGCAGTCTTAGAAAACGTCTGACAAATATGCATGCTGCTTGAGTTCTCTCTCGAGTGCTGGATAGAGAATTTGACAATTTGATGAGGCTAGTTTATTGTAAGACACGTGTCACTCTTCAAAACCCATTCAGGGATGAAAAGTCTGAGTGAAGATAAATGTTGGAACATTGAAAATTAACCCATTTAGGACAGACAGGTCCTGAACATATATGGGCTGCAGTCTAGAGAGATTGGTTGTTATACCAAAATCTTTTACCTTGATTGGATTAAAGATTTATAACAATACAATGCTTCCGTTATGCAGGTCTATTAAAAAACATCTATTGAAATATTAATTCTTGCTAAATAAACTGTAAAATTATTCAGACATACTGTACAATGTTTGAGCAGGAGGATATTTTGTGTTTTAACGCATTTAGGACTGGTGTCATCAATTCTTGGGTTATAGGCTAGGGAGAATGTATGTTATACCCAAATTTTAAAATAGTCTGGAACAGTTAATTTGGTCATTATTAAATCAATGCTGTATTTTTTTCCAGGGTTAATATTGATTGCGTGTGATTTGTTGTACTCACTTTACTTTGTTTACTTTATGTTTCAAGGTATGTTTTTTGTGCAGTGATGAACGCTATGCAGTTAATGTAATTTAGATCGTCTATCATTACAATATTATAAACCCATCCTAGTTTTAAAAAAATATGTTTGCTTCATAACACTAATAATTAACATCACCATTAGATACAGTTTTATGTACTACTCCGGTTCACCCAACAATGTATGCAGTATATTGGCTTTCTTGAATGTCTCCCTCTCATGGTTAAATTCACACAGTTTGTCTACCCACCATCTATAGGCCTACAATTGTATGCATTCAGCAGATCGTTTGTTTATCGTACAGTTCTAATAAAGAAAAGATGACACTTTTCCATTTCCCCGTTTCTGTCCTCTTCTCCTTTCTTCCACTCTCTGATTTCATCCTACCATTCTTGTTTCCCGTTTCTTCCTCCTGTTCCCCTTGCCATGCATCCCCAGTGGAGTTGACGAAAAGAGAGAAAAAAAACATGGATGATAATGATTTGTATTTGTCAAGTCACAGTCTCCATGGAAACTGAAGTGTTTTTTTTTCTTTGTCTCTCTCTTGTTTGTGGTCTTCTGTTTTTTTCTTCTAAATTTGATCAAAAGAAAATGTCCAAATATCCACTTGTGTAGTTTGAATACATTATACATTATAGTATTACATTATACATTATACAGTCAAACCTGTCTTAGTGGCCACCTGTATATAGCAGCCAACCTGCCTGTAATTGCCACCAAAAGTGATACTCTTCAAAGAAAAGTATTGTTTTAGAACCTGTTTATAGAGGTCACCTGTCTACAGTGGCCCCTTTTCCCCTAGGTGGTCACTATACAAAAGTTGGACTGTATTTACTTAATTTTCACAGACTTAACGATGAATGAGTAAGATATTATTTTTAAGGTATCACATTTCTCACTAGAATGAATTGATACTGTACATCAACATGTAACATCTTTAAATCATCCTTTAAAGATGGATATCCTGATTAATCTGATATTATGAACATTATTTGCCCTTCAAACTTGTAATTCAAAGTCATAAACTGTCCATTTTTGTATCAGAAGTAAATATGCTATGTAGCATTTGCCACCAATGTATACATTCAGCCAAATGAAAATACCTGTTGTCCTGTTTTTGTTTTTGTTTACTATCGATGTAAGAACAGTAAATTTTCTTATTAATGTTTTCCCTTGCACTGTGTTTTAACCAGTTCCTTTCAAGACTCTGGAAATCCCCATAGACAACCAGGTGCCTGTAGACAAGGGGTTAAAGTAAGAGGTGGATTTCACAAACATGGCTCTTAATATACTAGTATGCACTGGAGTAGCGTCCTATGAGGCCAAAGAAAAGTGCATGACTGGACTGCAAAAGTTGAATTTTGTTTGGCCAAGCTCAGTGGCCGAGAGCACGATCATGACCCAGGACCAGCCCTAGTTCCACTGATCGCTGATCCTTTACGGTTGAATGAGTAAGGGCGGTTTGTGTGCTCTGCCACGTTCTGTTGATTTGTATGTTATTCTAGCATACTGACATCGATGAGTTAGAGCCAATGATGCTAATTACCATGGTAAATGTCGCTGGTCCGTAATTGGGCCCCTGCCCCCTGATAAACGGGAGGCACTGCCATGGGCCTTGCTGTGCTAACCCACGCCTCCGTGACACGACTGTGAATTAGGACGCAAACAAAACAAGACGGGAAAAAACAACAACTGTTTGTTGCGCTATCCGTGGAGAGCGGAATCAAAACTGAGCATGCATAAGAATGATGAATGGCTGATTGGGTTGGAGAATGAAATTGACTACGAAAGAGGATTGTTTTGATTGAGGCTGGGCGTGAACTATTGACCAAAGGAGAAGAACATTAGATTTTGAAGGTGCATGCCCCCTCCCATTCCCCATCCCTAGTGATATGATTTGGTTGGAGACTGGGCCTGAACTATTGACTAAAGAAGGAGAAAATTAAAGGACAAGATTAAAATAAGCCTGGGGGTTTTTGAAGGTGCCCCCAAATCCCAAGTGATCTGATGTTTTCAAAATATGAGCTCACATGGCGAGCAAACTTGAGATAATAGAGGAATGGTTTATTTTGCTGGAGCTTTAAAAGACTCTAGAAGAAAGGGAGCAAAAGTGGACAAAGTACAAATGAAGAGTAAATTTCATCTTCCCCACTGTCAGAATGTTATACTCGCTCTGCCAGCAAACTTGAAACAAATAAAGAGATGGTTTATTTTGCTGGAAGCTTTTATAGTAGACTTGCAGGATGAAATGTGAAAGGAAAAAGTATGAATAAAGAGTTCTCCCACCACAAAATAATTCCCACTGGCACAATATTTTCAGAACATATGCTCATTTGGTCAACCGCCTTGTGATAATAGAGGGGTGCATATTAGTTTGATGGAAACTGTAATGACTCTAGAATGAAGAAAAGAATAGATGACAAAACTAAAAACATAGAATCCCCCCCCCCCCCCCACACACACACACACACACACACAATATTCCCTACTGCCACAATATTTGCAATTCAGAACATATGCTTGCTTGTCCAGCAAACTATAGATAAATAGATAGATGGTGTATTTTGATGGAAACTTTTAAGAAGGAAGGAAAGAAAGAAAAGGGTACAAAATTAAAGCACTTTCCCCACAAACTCTGCCACTGAAACAATGTTTTAAGTGATGTTTTTAGAACATATGTATATGATCGCTCTCTTAGCCATCAGGGAACTTATTTTTTATGGAAGCTTTTTAGAATGAAGGAAAGAAGGGTTGACATAACTGAAACAGAAGAATAACAATGCCCCATCATCTCCCCTTCTGCCAAAATGTTTTCATTTCAGAACATATAATTATGCTTGCTTGGCCAGCGAACCTTGAATAAATAGAGAGATTTTTTTTTGTTATGGAAGATTTTTTAAAAGGAAGGATATTAGAGATGACGAAACCAAAACACCCACAACAAAATCTTCCCACCTGACTCACATTTTGTTGGTGATGTTTTTAGAACACATATGCTCGCTTGGCCAGCGAACTTTAGTTACAAGAAGAGGGGAGGGACGGTAGTAGTGGGTGAGCGTGTGTGCAGTAGCATTACCCAAGACAACAACAGCGGTGCACTATGATCTCATATATGCACACACATACTGGACAAGAGTATTGCTACAGCACACACACACATACGCATGAACACTAATGTCCTCGGTGTATGGGTGTATACATGGGATCTACTACAGTTAACGTGAGGATCCGAGTGTGCTAGAAATTGGAGATTGTATTAAGAGTGCCTTCCTCTTATCACAATTATTAAGCTCGGCGTATCCCACCGTGTCGTTGATGTACTGTTGCACCGAATGATGATGATGACCAGCCTGGAACACGCAACGCGATAATGAGCCCATAAATCCGGAGACAATTTTTGTTTTCACATGGAAAAATGTCATTATCGACTTCACGAGTTATGCATTAGTTGAAGAACTCTCTTTTGAGCCACATTCTGGAAGGATGATTTTTTTCTCTCTTTGGGATATCAAATTGGCTAATAATCGCAACCACTTGACGGAGCCTGTGCATGCAGCACATTAAGCCTCGACTCTAGCGTAGAATTAGCAGTAGTAGTAGTAGTAGCAGCAGCAGCATTTGTAGTAGGAGGAGGAGCTTTAACCCTTGTCAAGCCAGAGAGCCTTTAATTTGCAGTTCATTGGACGGCATTGCGTGCAGATTGTCTTTGATACACAATTCCTGCAGAAGTGCATTAGATTAAGGGAGACGAATGGTTTAGCTAGTAACTGTAAAGAGAATTAAAAACCTCTGAAGAAAATAACCAAGAAGGACGAAACAATACATCGTTAGGAGTAAAGCTACATCGTAAGGAGGACAGGCATTGATGAAAATAAGCACTAAGGCCTCCGAAATTTGCACCTCCGAGCCTTCGAGAATTAATTAAGACAGCTGACAACCATAGGAAAGAGAGAAGAAGGATAAACATTACTAAAGAAGGGGGAGTTTTGAAGGGAAATAGTTTCAACAACCTGTCATCCGACGTCTCCAAGCATATTTGCTTAATAGCATTTGGTGCAAATTTGCTCTCAAAGAGTTTATAATAAAAAGCGCTAACGATCATACGACAGACACGAACGAAGGATAACAATTAAAAACGGGGAGGAGGAGAACTAAACGGATAGCGGGAACAATCACTGTGTAGGGGAAAAGAGTCCGGGTTCATGAGTTGAAAAAAAAAGAAGAGTTTATAATAAAAAAGTGCTAACGACCATACAACGGACACGACCGAAAGATAACCACCACTGCTAAGTAAGGAAGGAGGGGGGAACGATCACCCAAGGGAGAAGTCGGTAGGGGGATTCTCGTCAGCAAGAGTTGGTGGTCATTCGCCAGAGTGGACCCCCGTCCAGCAGCAGGCAAGAAGCAGTCGGACGCCAGTTTTCTCCATGTAGTTAAAAAGCACGGCATTATGGGAGGCTTCCTGGCAACGCTCGGCCAAGGTAACCCCGGTAACCACCTCTGATCTGTAAACATTCAAAAAGTTTTGTCACTATAAAATGGTTATATATCCCAGTTGAATGCATGTCTGCGCTACTGCTTTATTATTTTGTAAATGCCGGTTTTCACCATGTTGTGAAATAGAATAGCATCTTGGGCTTTTTATAAAAATGTTTAAGGGCCGGTTGAATACATGTCTATGTTACAGCCATATTGGGCAACAAATATTATTTGACAATATATATTTCACAACACATTTGCAGAAAACAAATAATTACCCCGTTCAAGACTATTGTGTTGATTTTGATGTAACATGTTGCAATCTCCATAGATAATAAGTAGGGTTGTTCATGAACCAGTACTGGGGGTGAGAGCTTGAATACGACCTAGGACCAGCCCTAGTTCCACTGATATGTATGCTTGTCACTGTGTAATCCTGTACAGTTGAATGAGAAAGGGAGATATGTGGGCTCTGCCACGTTCGTTTGAGTTTTATAGAATATTCTAGCATACCTATCGACATATTGACATTGATATTAAAGTTAAAGCCAACAATGCTAATTTCCATGGTAAATGTCGCTGGTCCGTATTCGGGCCCTATAGGCCCATTAGAACTGGACTGCTGTAACATTCACCTAGATTTTTACTTTGTACCAATCTCTTCTGAGTAACGTCAACCCATATAGCTTTCCAAAACTCCTCTATATGGGCAGATCAAGTTGATGAGTTTCAATGCTACCTTTTTATTTTATGATGTCACAATTATTGACAGTGTTATCAAATTTTGGCCTACAGAAATCTACACAAGATGTGAACTCCCCCATCAAGGACGAGAGCTATTTTAAGGCAAAATTGATCATTGTTTTCCTCTACAAATTGGCAACTCCTAAATTTTGTTGACCGATTAATGACATAAAAATAGGTGGATTATATTAAGTAATGACCATTTAAGACAAATATGAAGTGACTTTCCCGCAGAGTTGCCAATTTGAATGCCAATATCTGTCTTTTAAATATCACAATGTGTTGCCAATTTGAGGATTTTTCTAAATTATAGTGATTTACGCAATAATAAAAATCATTTAAAAATAACTAAAGCAGTTAGAGTAACAAAGTAGGGCTCTAAAAATAGAGGAATTTATGCTCTTTCTTCCTGTACACTTCTCATAACTAGTCTTCTTCTTGTTTAAGTGTAGGACTACCAAACCACAAATATGTGGGCCTTAGGCACTGATGGGTTTTGAAACGCTTGGTTATTCATAGTGTGGGAAGAGCAAAAGAAATTTCCTATAACCATGGGCGTAGATCTGTCATTGATACCTATTCATCAGGGGGGGATGATCTATTCATTCATCCCCCCTGATGAATAGGTATTACGTAAGTATCTACGCCTATGCATATACTGATACATGTGAGCGCCCGTGTGTGTGCATGCATAGGTGTTTGTGTGTGTGTGTGTGTGTGTGTGTGTGTGTGTGTGTGTGTATGTATATATGTTTGTTTTTTTTAAGTTAAAAAAACTGTTTCAAATTAAATTCTTATATGAAAATCTTTAAATCAGAGCTTTTATCAAGCAACTACTCTGTCATCCCTGTCACCCTCGTTCTATTCATCTCTGTTTTGCTTTATGGTTGAAAAGTGATCTTTACACGAACACCATCATACTCTCAAACTATGACATTTGTTAAGCTGGTCATTATAATGATGGTAAAATATTTGTTTTCCTCTACAAAAAAACAAACAAGTGAAGTGCAATGTAGGTGCCTCACCCTCAAGTAGTTGTAAAATGCTTGGCTTTATCCCCAGATGTGCACATAATTGGCAGGAAATGCATTTCCATTAGCGTTGATCAACTTCAGAACATCTTAGGGCCTGAATTTGCACAAAGCCCTTATTAGTTAATGTATAAATGGCTTAAACAGTCACCCCAGCCCAGATTTAGAACATATCAAAAGTGCAGCCAACTGAATGTTTTTGTGTGTTTCTGGTAAATTTAGCCTGAATTTTTTGCAATAGAAAAGTAGAATTGCTAATAGAAAGAGCAATTTAGTATTGTTGTTTCCAAATGCCAAATTACTTTGCTATGATCTGCTTTATCCTGTTTTTTTTTTTACAAGCTTACATGAATGCCTTAACCCCCCCCCCCCAAAAAAAATATATATATGATGACACACGCGTTGTACCCCGGGGTACCGCGTTGTGTAGCGCCATCTTGTGTCCACTCGAAGCACAACCGTATTGCGTTGTGTATGCAGTGCAGCGCGCGATTGTATGCACGCTATACCCTGGTACAGCCCTAAAAAATAAATAAATAATTAACCAAAATGGCGGATATTCGTTTGGTACCCCAGGGTACCATTTATGTCATCATATATAAGAGACCCTAGCCTGATTATTTGTTAGGGACCAGTCCGGTACGAGTTAATAGAAAGGCATTAGGTTCCAGTGTGATGGGCACGTCCAAGTAGGTAAAAATCCCTGATTGTCCAAATTAGTATCCAGCCTTGAAGATGATTGGATCCCTTGGTCCAGTCATGATCTGAATCGTGAAAAGATAGAAGGGGGAAAATCATATTTGTTTAAAAATTCATCACAGATGCATAGTAGGGCTTTGACCGCAGTTAACATCGTGTCAATGATATCATACCATTCAGCTTCCAAGCTGCACATCTTGTCCTATCCACCCCCCCCCCCCCCCCCCCAAAAAAAACGGTCCTTTTTCTTATCCTGTTTATGACTGAGCTCCCTGGGATATTTCGGACTAGGTTATATGAACAATGTGATGTCACTAACATTTTTTAGTTGATGATGGTGGTGGTGGTGATGATGATGATGATGATGATGATGATGATGATGATGATGGTGATGATGGTGATGATGATGATGATGATGATGATGATGATGATGATGATGATGATGGTGATGGTGATGATGATGATGATGGTGATGATGATGATGATGATGATGATGGTGATGATAATGATGATGATGATGATGATGAGCATTTCTCACATACTTTGTTGTACAATAGAAGCATGGAACAGGTTTTGGTTTTCCGAATTTGTCTTTTTTTATCAAGATATCTACGATTTAAGTGTTTGAATTTAAAAGTCTCCCTGGGAGACTTTCAACTGTGTACACAGTTTGTGCAATGAGATAGCAAAACTAAGTTTTCAGTCATATGACATTAATTTACCGTGAAATGTTCATACATCACCCAGTGAACATAGCAGTTCACAGAAATACAGATTTTATTAACCCTTCGTCATACGTTTTATAACATATGTCATCATAGTTACTAGATCCCTTTAACTTGCGATAGAAGGGTCATGCTCTTCTGGACAGTTCCGATGGGGCCACAGCTGTTCCAGCCAGTAGATTAATTTGTCCCACAGCGTCAATCGCTCTCTTTTACCGCAGCGCCTCACTTAAAAAGAGTCAAATTTATTGCCCTAATTTAATTCCTGTGTTACTATACCTCCCTTCCGCAAACACGCGCACTTCTGGATTTGTTTACATTAACTAGTTTCTTCCTAGGTTTTGCCAATCCGTATACTTATTGATACATTGAACACCAGTTACGAAGGGCCAATGGGTTTAACCCTTTTCTTTACTTGGTTTTGCCATTCCTATTCATACGTGAAGCATGGTACATCAGATTTTCAGAATCAATTCAGAATGGGTCATATATTAACCCTCTTAGAGCTATAGTCTACTCTATTGTTGCATTGCTCATAGACTATTAAAAGGTATATTGATTTTTGTTTAATTTACACAATAGACAAAGGTTCAATGAATTGTATTCCCAGAAATTATTATATTATGGATGAATGAGGGATTAAGCCATTCATGTACAGTAAACTTGTCTTAACCCATTTCATACTACCAGGAACCTGCATGATGGGCCTCTACTAATATTAACTCTATAGGAATTGCAAACTTTAGTAAGAACAGGTTAAAGAGTGGGTCGAGAGATTTTTTGCAGTTCAGTTTGGCACTCATAGGGTTCAAGAAGTAGGGGTCAAAGATGTTTTGATTTTTGTATTAGAAAGCAGGCACTGACATCTCTTAACGCATTGACTATTGGAACCAGTGGTGACCTGTGTTAGATCAATAGGAATTAAATTATTCTGCAGTGAAGGGGTTATAACCTGTTCTGATTTAAATGTTTACAAATCCCTTCTTCTTTCCGTACACACACCAAACCCCTCTGTACCATATTTATTATCATTCAGGTGAGAATTAAACAAGCAAATAACGAGCAGAAGAACTTAGAAGCTTCTTATATAACAGAGAAGAAAACATTTGTTGTCAGCAAGCTAACTAATGCCCAGTGGAACAATTATTTAAAAGTGAAAATATTTAATGATAATAATAATATTAAAAAGGGTGAAGATCTTGTGGCTAGACAGTATATAAGTACCTCATACAACATATTTTTATCTAGCAATTTATTGAGCCAAATGGTGATAGCCAAAATAAAAATGTCAGAAGTCGGCTTTCTATTATTGAACAATCTTTTTACAGTGATGAACGATGTTCACGTGCATGTAATTTATCTTGTAAATATAATCTGTTTATTGTCCATATTTCCTCCTTTTCCCCCCTCAGTTAATGAAGAACAATTTGTATGGCTTTCATGCAAGATTATTGTGCAATAGTGATGCCGATGATATGCATGTATTCCCAAAGGCCATTTCCCCCGTACCTCCCTCCATCTTGCCATGTGCATACTGATTATGTTGCTTTGCCCTTTTCCCAACTCCTACTATTCTCTCCTAAAGATTCCACTTGAAGCTTATATTATCATCGGCTACTTCAGAGATAATCACTCATGTTTAATGTTTGAGAGCCCCCTTAAAAACATTAAATACCGTTCTTTCATTTTGGATGAATATTGCCTAAATTAGACATTATCATTATCTGAATATTTCGGACCACATACATTAGAGCAGGCTCCAACCAATAATATTGTATTCAAAGCTCAAATTAGCCCAAAACAAACTTAAGCCCTTCTCACTCTCACCCGACAATATTATGAAATATACTTGCAGAAGATTCTCATTCCGACAGAAATTTGGTATTTTACTCTTCTTCTTTTTTTTTTCTCGCATCAAGTCAGTTATTATATGACTATTTCAAAAGGTGACTACAGGGTACTTCTATGCATTTAGATCATTTAACCCGTTGCTTACGGGAACTGGGTTGGCTATGTACAAAGTCTATGGGAATTTCAGAATCTCGTTGTGAACGGGTTAAGAGCTCCTTCGCTTATCCCCACAGATGCCAATTATATACATCAGCACAAGATGTTGTTCTGGGTTTGGATTTGTATGTAAACATATCTCAGTGATTGATGAAAAAGGCAGGAATTTTTTTTTGTCATTATCACAATTGTGAAACAAGAAAAACAAACTGTGAGGCCTAGATTTATAATCTTATTTTATTGTGATAATATAAAAGAGGGATTTAGGGTTTAGATGCTTAACATTTTCCCAATAATTGATGTATAAAAGCAAGGAAAAGGGATGGATTTATCTTCTCCAATTTATTGTGATAATGTAAAAAGGGATTTGGGTTTCATGGCTGCACCTTTCCCAATAATTCATTTATTTATTAAGGCAAGAACAAGGGAGAGATTTCCTTTCAGTTTGTTGTGATTACGTTTGAAAGGGGAATGGGGTTTTTTATCATCAAACGTTTCCCAATAATTTATTATAAACACTTACAGCGATGGATTTATCTTTTTCAGTTAATTGTGATAGTGAATAAAGGTAGTGGGCGTTTTGTTGCTAAACATTTGTCAATGATTTATTCAAAGGCAATAAAAAGGAATAGATTTATCTTTTCCAATTTGATGTAATGGCATATAAGGGAAGAGGTATAAACTTTCTACAAACTTATTTTTCAAGTCGGAAGAAAATGGAGGGATTTATCTTCTCCAATTGATGTTGATGTATATAACATGATTTAGGGTTTGTTACTAAACATTTCTCAATAAGTAATTGTATATGATGAGGAAAGGGAATATAATATCTTCAATAATATGCTGTTATATGATAGGTTGTGATGATGGTGTGATAATAAACATTTCTAATAATGCAATGATAGATGTCAGAAGAATGGACGATTCATTTATCTTCAGTTTATCTCGATTGCGACCGCCCGAGGGTTTTAGTTTTGTTGCTACACATTCCCTAATAGTTTACTGTAAAAGCAAGAAAAACACATATATTGTGAAGATTTATCTCCAGTCTTTAGATATATCATGATTGCGATGGAGATTCAGGGATGAAGAAAGTTAGATTTATCTCATCCATAGAGATTGTTTCTCATCTCGGCTTATCACGCTTTGGTGTAAACATTATCCCCCGAAGCGTGCGGGTCATAAATTTGTTGTACCGATTGGTAATAATGATTCCGCTTTCCATTAGAAGCAGCGTGGACTTGGACGGAGGATCGTGGATGATTTATCGCCCTTCTTTTGTATTTTCAATTATTTTGTTGAGTGTCTTGGCACGAGGTGTATACGAAGTCCAAGCTATTTTTGTTGCAATTATCTAGGAACAACATGTCATCACTGTAGTTTCATTTCATGAATTGTTAAGAGAGTGAGATTGTAAAAAAAAAACAAGAATGAAAATCCTTCTAGATGCGCATCTTTCATTAAAAGTATCAGTGGTATCTTCTTACAATGGATGATTAGTTATCTTCCCTGTGAATTTCCATCTATTTTGAAGTAACAGGATGTGAGATATCTTATGATAAAACAATAACAAAAGCAAAAAACAACAACGCACACACAAAAAATGAAATTGGCATGGCAACTATTCGTCAGCATTAATTTTGAGAGCGATGGAGCAATTGATTTGAAAAAAATAAATTATATCGGTCATCATAGTACCCCTGGGAATCATTTGGAAATACAATTTTGGCACAGATTTACGAGTCCATATGAACCAAAAACGCACATGTAAAGGTCAGTAGTACCCTTGAGGATGATTCAGATGTAATCCTCAGATTTGTTACTCAAATTCCTGTTTTCATCTTATTATTTTGTTTGAATTAAATTTACACCAGGCAACGATCAAATTTAATCTCCATGGTGTTACTTGTCAATGGTGTTACTTGTCAAGTTGCTTCCTTAGGGCAGGGCTCTACAAGATTGTTCTGTCCAACTTGCCCAGTCGGGCAATTTTCTAAGATTATAACTAGTCCCCAAAATGGGCTGCTTGCCCGAATTTTGTACATTTGAAAATGAGCACTCAATTTAGCACTGTCTTATTGCCTAGTCCGACTGCACCATTCCTCCTTCCAATTCCTATCCTACTAAAGTGCGGCGAAACAAGCAGTATCTGGCAAATTGTGAAGTTCCATAACGTTTCGTTTCACGCAAAACCAAAACGGAGCGAATTGAAAGTATCCTACTAGTCTATTCCAAACTTGGTTGCATCATCTTGTTTCCTGCCAGTACCTTACGGATGTCAAAACGGATAAGAAACAGAAGGAGAAACGGTGCAGTGGGACTAGGCCATTAGCCCGTTCGCTACGAGATTCTAAAATCCCCATAGACTCTGTACATAGCCCACCCGGTTCCCGTAAGCAACGGGTTAAAGAGCACTCAGAAATCAGTCATGATCATTTAATATAAAACCTTGAGCACAATGTTGCTGTCATTATTTTCTTGCATTTTATCTACATAATCCTGTAGAATTAAACACAGATATATTCATAATAATGCGGGTCAAAGATTACTTGCAAATTGTGTGCATGTGCTCTCCACTAATTGTCCCTTGCCTCTAGAGGTCAATTGGGCAAATTAGTTTATATAATCTTGCTAAATTGGTCACTTTTCTGTCCTCCTGTTTTTGGAATAGAAACAAGAATTGGGCATATGTCACAGATGCGATTGTATAAAAGGGTACATTAAAAATGCACTTGACTAGCAATAACCATACTGCAAATAGATAGAGAGCAGCAAAAGTACTTGTACTTGTCATCTAAAAACATATTCAAAAACATCTCAAAACATAACATTTACTATATAAACTAGTACATAAGCACTACTCATACTGAGTATAATATGTATAGTAAGCAGTGGAAAGTATTAAATATAAGGTGCGCTCAGTGTGATATGTAAAAGTGTCACTCCGTGTGATGTGTAAAAGTGTCGCTCTGTGTGATGTGTAAAAGTGTCGGTAAGTGTGTCATATATGAGTGGGCAGCCATGTCCAGATTCATTGACCATCATGTTATTAAAAAACAGAGCTTTGCTTAGCGCGGGTGTAGTGCGTATCGCTTTACCAACGCACACACCTGCCTCAATCGTCACTTTAATGCTCCAACTCACTGTTTGCTCCCGTAATTAAATTTACAAGCCCATAGGGGGGGGGGGGGCAGGCGCAACACCCCCACCCCCTTCTATCTCTTCTATCCTTCAAATTTTAATTTCAATATATTTAATTTATTTAAAATCATTCAGTTATCTTTTTTTATGAATGTAATATTAAAGGCAATTTTACAAGGGTCATGCAGGATCTAGGGAAGTGTAAACAGAGATGTAAATCGTGTGTTTGTGTTTGGAGGGGGGGGGGGGTGCCTCTTTCCTAGTCCCCTCTTCCAGTCAAGGATCACATATCTTTTTGAAGAAAGGATTGAAATAAGTAGAAACTACCCCTCCCCCCCCCCCCCCCCCCCCCCCACTTTCTGGCCACATATAAAGTTATTTTGATTAAAGTTTGGGAAGTGCAGAAATTGTATTTCTAGTGCATGGGGGACAAACACCCCCTCCCTATCCTCCTCCCCCTCTCTTTCTGGCCAAGCATCTTGTGGCTATTTAGATTAAAGGGTTGGATAATGGAGAAATGTTATGTTCAGTCCATGCGGGATGGGGACACATCCCCCCTCTCACTCATTTGTAGCCAACATTCTTATGTGATTAAAGGATGGAAAGTGCAGACATTGCATTTCTAGGCCATATTTGTGACTTCTAGGACATGAAAGGGGGATGGAGGGGGTGCAACATAACCAACCCCTTCCCCCTACCCACACTCGCACCTTCTGGTCATGGATTCTGAAGAACATCTCTTCTACAGCAGGTAGAAAAGCATCCCTTATTTTATGAGGGTCAAGCAAGTCCCCGGGAGTTTCAGATGAAATTGAAATGTTTTGCTGAGCCTTAAGCCTTTTCTTAGTGTGTTTGTGAGTGGGAATGAATCTACGTGGAAAAGTGTTACCCAGTAAAAGCGATTAATGTGCATACAGAGGCGTAGGGATATATGATACGTAGTCATTTGCTTGTATTGGCATATTATGATAAATTTCTACTGGGTAGAATTATATGATATTTATCATAATATTCTCTGCATTGTTTGTGTTTAGAAGCTGCTTTGATTGTGCGAAAAATGTGTCGGTATATTGTTTGTAAATATGACATAAAATGTGCATAATGCAATGATATTGTGTGTGTTTTTATTTTTTTAATGTGCAATATGTCCTTGTGTCTTAAAGTGTTTGTATATATGTTTTTTGTATCAACTCATCTTTGTTTGTTTTAATTTGAAATAACTTGGTGAATGATCTACCAAATAATGACCTAAGTATTACTTATTTATTGTTTACATTTGTATGTCTAATATATATGTGGGGAAGGGAGGAACATTTTTTAATGCTAATTGCATTTATTTCATTATCATTAGCATTGGCATTAGCATTTTCATGATGATGATGATCATCATCATCATCATCGTCGTTATCATCAGTACTAGTAGTAGTACTAGTACTAATATAATTTGTTTGTTTTCTCTGTGTGCAAACTTATTCTCGTAATCATTATTATTATAATTATTATTTTCTCTGTTTTGTTTACTCTGTGTTTAGACCATGATCTGGAAGAGATTGACATGCAGACTGTGCGCTACAAGCCAGAGGGCCTAGACAAACTTTGCAAGATGACCAAATTCTCCAAGAAAGAACTGCAGCTGATGTACAGGGGCTTTAAACAGGTAAAAAAAATTGATTACATTTTATTTTTCTACACAAACATTTTAAAGAATGAGAAATCATGTTTATTACAGTCAAAGCTGTTTATAGTGACCACCTAAGGGAGACAACAAAAGGGCCCACTGTAGCCGACAGTACAGGGGCTTTAAACAGGTACAAAAATCGATTACATTTTATTTTCCAACACAAATATTTAAAAGAATAAGAAATCATGTAAAGTCAAAGCTGTGGATAGTGACCACCTAAGGGAGACATTTAAAAGAGCCCAGTGTAGCCGACAGTACAGGGGCTTAAACAGGTACAAAAATCGATTACATTTTATTTTCCTACACAAATATTTTAAAGAATAAGAAATCATGTTTAGTACAGTCAAAGCTGTGTATAGTGACCACCTATTCAGGGAGACAAATAAAAGTGCCCACTGTAGCCAACAGTACAGGGACTTTAAACAGGTACAAAAATTGATTCCATTGTTTTCCTACACAAATAAATAACAATAATTTTAAAGAATAAGAAATCATGTGTATTATCTACAGTCAAAGCTGTGTATAGTGACAACCTAAGGGAAACAAGAAAGGTTACCACTGTATAGACAGGTTCCATAACATTGTTTTTCTCAGCAAGGGTTAGGGTTATAGGCAGGTTGGCTGCTATAGACAGGTGGCCGCTAAGACAGGTTTGACTGTATTACTTCACACCTCTCTTGTATATTACTTCCCCTGATAAATCTAACGTTCTCCTCCCTCTATACGACGTATAGACATATACAACATATATATATCGCATATACATGTATATAGACATGGTACATCGTACTATGTATAGTATCAAGGAGGTACTAGGCTACCTCCTTCTTTGTACATGATTATGTAAATTTATCAAGTATATTGCACAAGCTTCCAATGTACATGTAGCAAGAAGCAGCGTGAGTGTGTAGCGAAATACAGAAATCAATAATACTTTCACTTGAGAGATATGACAGGATTTTTTTTTTTCAACAGATGAACCAAAAAATCCGCTACCATATGGTCATTTCTCGACAGAATTATCTGTACATCACACTGTATCACGATTATTTCCACTCCAGTAGGCCTGATTATTTTACCCCTTCCCTTCAAGATTCTGAAATCTCCATAGACTTTGTGTACACAACCCACCAGGTTCCCATAGTCAAGGGGTTAAAATTATATGTATATTAAGGACTTGTGAAAATATTTGGGCTGTTTTTGTGGAAAAGAAATACTCATAATTCGTGTCCTAAATTATTGATTCTGTGTCCATATGTTTTACATAAGTGGTGAAAAGACATGCCATGAAATTGATATAGAAATGAACGCAGATATATGAATCCTCTTCTGGAATGGCTTTATATTGTTTGTATCTGTTTGTCATTGATGATCACAAAGTATGAAAAACAACAAATAAATGAATTGGAAATTGTTTACATTACATTATGTTCTGAGCATAAATGTATACATACAAAAGTCAAGAACACTCCATTAATGTGTATTTAAAAAATAATTTTAAATGAAAAGATAGGGCTTTCTCAAATGAAAAATATTCTCCCTGCATACACTGAGGGATTTTTAAAACCTGTTGCATAAAAGTAACCAAGTTTCCTATGAATTAACTCAAAACGACGTAAAACATCTGGGATGGAAGAAGGTAATCAACATTGACAACACTTAAACATGATTGGTAATGATAACGAGAACAACAGACTACAGTACACTAGTAGGCAACATTGACAACACCGGCATGATGACAATAAAAAAAAAACATATGGTATATTCCATACGTTTTTAACGCTGCGAAACCGCGGCTGACAGGTATTTAGGCGGTAATAGCTCTTCAATATCGCAGCCTCCAACCATAGGCACTTGTGACTGTCACAAGCACGCAGCCTGCGACTGAAGGGGGACGGAAGAGTACACAGCCAAGACAGGGAGGGTAAGAGAGAGAGATGGAGAGTGAGAAAGAAAGAAAGATCATCTTGAGAAGGAGTGGGAGGTGGGAGGGGGGAGAGTTTGAGGTTGAGAGTTTGAGGGTGGGGGGGGGGGGGGAGAGTTTGAGTTTGAGGGGGGGGGGGAGAGTTTGAAGGGGAGTTTGATAGGGGTGTTAGAGCATAATAGGGATAGGAAAGATGCACAGAGAGGTGGAGAGAGGGGAGGAAAGGGTGATTGTAAATTATAGAGTAAGATGGAGATGGGAGGGGATGATAAAGAGGAAGAGGAGGAGGAAGGAATAGAGGAAGTTTGAGTGTTATAGGGATGGAAGAAAGGTAAAGAAAGGGAAGGAGAGACTAAATGTAACTTATATTAGTGAAACAGAGACGGGAGGGGTGATAGAGAGGAGGAGGGAGAATGGGAGATATAGAAGGGGGAGAGGAAAGAGAGAGGGGGAGAGGGTGAATGGTATGTATAGAGTAAGATGAAGAGGGAGGTAAGTGGGGGAGGGTGATAGACAGGAGGAAGAGGAGGAAAGAGAGTGGAAGAAAGAGTAAGAGAGAGGGGAGAGGATGAATGTAATATACAGAGTAATAGGGAGAGGGGAATAGAGAGAGGGGGAGATTAAGAAGGTTTAAGAGAAAGAGGGAAGAAGATAAATATGGCGATAGAGAGGGGGGTGTTAATAGAGTGTAGAAGAGAGAAAGTATTATACACGTTGAGCATTATCCTCTTGTTTGCGGACTTATTATTAGTTTCTTTCATTTCTTTTACTTAATGATGAATTTCATCCAACTTTTACGGGATCTTCTTGTTCTATTTATTAAAGACTCAATTTGAATAATTTGTTTTCCCATTACATTTGTTTACCATTTCATTTCAAAGTTGTTTTCATTTTGTGCCCTAAGTCGATGATCTGGGCGCGAAAGCAAACTAGTAAATCGGCTGCTTAGAGTGATAACGGTAGTAGGGTCCACGCCTTGCATGTAAAATGCATGAGCTTCTATTATTAAAGGGAACCACAAAGTAATATATAATTGATGAAGAATTCTAAAAGAAAAATCTTTGTTTTTGAGTATCTCACATTTTATTTCCCACCATTAGAGAGGGTGATTATAGTAGAAAGGGTCGACGCCTTACATGTAAAATGCATTAGCTTCTTTCATCAAAGAGAACCAAAAAGTCGTATTTAATTGATGTAGAATTCTAAAAGAAAAATCTTTGTTTGTCATTAGGGAGTGTGTAGAAAGAGTTGACGCCTTACATGTAAAATGCATTAGGTTCTGTTATCAAAGGAACCACACAGTAATATTTTATTTATACAAAATTAGAAAAGAACAATCTTTATTTTAGGTATCTCACATTTTATTTACTACCAATTTATAGGGAGTGTGTAGAAAGAGTGAAGCCTTACATGTAAAAATGCATTAGGTTCTTTCATACAGTGATGTAATGTATAAATGATGAACAATTCTAAAAGAAAATTTTTTATAAGCTGCATCTCATGTTTGTATTTGTCCATTTAAACCCATTATCCCCTCCTTCACATTATGTATACACTTGATGTTAATGTTAGAGTGATTATGCTAGATATAGTCTCTGCGGCTTACATGTAAAATTCATGAGCTTCCTCCGTCAGAGAGAATTATCTCACTGTAATACATAATCGAAGAGAAATGTAAAGAAAACATGATTATTCTCTGCATTTCATAATTTTATTTTCTCCTTTTAAACCAGTTCTCCCCAAGAATATGTGAATCTCATGGGGGGGGGGCGGGGTGCTTTGGAATGCTATCCTTTCGTATCCATTGGGTAAAGCCTGGCGAAGTTACCGACTTTTTGTCTACGCTTTTGAAAAGGATGTTTTCAAATTGAAAATTCAAAAGATCCGTGACTTTATCTGCCCCAAATCCAATTTGAAAGAAGGGATGTAATCATTCTTCATCTTATTATCATGGTTATTTTATTCTATACATGTGAGAATTCTCAAGGTACGTGTCTCCATATGCCAAAGTCAGTAAGCCGAGATTTCGTTTCCGTATCTCTCCAAGTTAAGGATGTTTTTTGTTGTTGTGCAGTTTCGATAATTATTCATTGCCGTCGAACTTGGCAGATCAATCCCAAATTCACGCCCGAGGGGGCTAAGCATATATTGTGCGCATCAAGCGACGAACGATGATGTTGTTTTGCTATTCATTTGGGGGAGAAGTAATTGAAGTGCAAGACAATGTTTAAAGATAATTTTGAGTTTTTGGTAGTGATACTTTTTTTATAAAAACCGGTTCAAAGCAGTTCTGAGTCGTTGATTAGGTACTCTGTAGTTCAGTAAACAGCATTTAAAAAATCACAACAAATCACAAAAACCAGAAGAGTATTCCATGTTGTATTGGGACAATCTGTGAGGAAGTGTGTTGAACAACTTATCAGAATGATATTTTTATCTGGGACAGTCATCAGACAGAATCATATTTTTGTTTTGTTCTATGTAAAATAATGTTCGATTAAATTAGTGACAATCGATGGTTGCCAAATTTTACATTTTTAAAAACTTTGATATAACTTTCTGTATGAAACCCAAGCCCAAGATTGGCTCTTTGTTTTCATATACATTAAGGTTTCAAGAGAAAAAGTAAGAAAAAAGTAATAATAATGATAATGATGATAATGATAATGATAATACTAACAAGATTAAATGCACATAACACACATGTCTCTATGCACCATGAAAAAAAGTTAGTCTTTCACTGAGAAAAGAAAGGATTTGACATTTCAAATTTCGGACAAGGGATATTGATTAAGTAATCCACCTTGACCTAACCTAGACTGGTACCATGCAGTGGTAGACAGGCACATCTCTATTGTTATGAGAGATATATGATATTTTCAAAAATGCATTTTTAAAGCATCATTGGTAAAAGAATGGTATATGGAAGAGCCGTGTGTAAAACAAAAAGCAAGGGTTGATCTTTCATAGATTTGACGGAATGTTGATGAATTATTATTTGGTCTTTGTTGCCATTTCAACCTTTTGATGGGAATTGTATGAAATATTTGGCTTTGGCCGTGTCCTTGACCAATGCCTTCCATCATGCAGTAGGAATGATTATGTTAAATTTGAATTTAAATGTTGGATATTAAAGTAATTATATAATCATGAAAGGATGCTCAGGACAGTGCAGTATAAAACAGTATACTATACCTTGAATAAAATCTCAGAAAATTGATCCAATATCCAAATATTGCTTCACAAGGAAAATAAATATATTTGAAAAACATGTCATGACATGTTGTGCATAATATTATTGCAGTTAAGTACTGTAGTAAGTTTTATCAAATAGGGAACAGATTGACTTTCCATTCTCCATAGACCCCAGCCCTAGTAATTTTGGGAACAGTCCTGAATGGGTTAAAACGGGTAAGAATCACTTTGCGCGTTTAAAAAACCCTTCAAACATAGTAGAGAGAGAGAGTGCTTGCAATTCCAGTACGATGATGTAAAGAGGGGGATTTTGTACGTAGATCCTCGATAACGGAGGTGGCGTCATATCTGGCTTTAGCCTAACCAGCTCTACCCCTGCTCCCTGAATCGAGGCCCTTGTTTCCCTAAGCTTAGGGGATATAGTCACGATCATTGCAATTTGGGGGCCTATATAGGTTGCAGAGTGTGTCAGACCTTCTGACTTGTGCCTTCAAGTGCCACAGAGTACCAAAGAGGTGACGTCAAATGCTTTTTATTATACCATAGTCATGGTTCTAAACAACTTGGTCTTTGATTCAGGGTTTGTTGAAAGGGATCTAGTAACTTTGTTTAGATGGGCAAATTAAAGTGATGAATGGTTGATAAAATGTATATGTTTGTGATCTGATATGTCCACTAGGTAATGTGTGAAAATGCTACGTCAAATGGATGTTATATGGCTGAGTAACGAGCAAAAATGCAAAGTGGTATTCGCTTATATCAAATGCATCTTTGCATTCCATTCATGATCTAACATTTCTTATCAGCTCAGGTGAAGAGTTTCAACGAAATGCAAAAAAAAATGTGAAACTGTGTATACAAATCAAATGCATGCATATTATTCATGATTATAAAATAGGGGTTCTACACAAAAAGAGCATTTAAATTGTGATTTAATAAACACCACAATATGAAATACAAATCAGTTGTGTGCATTTGATTTCAAGCCCAAGATGCATTTTATATTGAACACATCTTTACATTTGATTCATACACTAAAGTAAAGTTGCATCTGATTAGCAACTAGAGTAGATAAACCATCCTTTATTTACACTAGATGAACAGTTGCGTTTGATCAGAAAGTTGCCATTGATTGCAACTCTGAGGTTATGCTCAGGAATTATCAGGACAGCCATCAAACGGTATTAACCCGTGTCCTACTCGATTTTGCAATCCTCCTAGAGGTAATACAGCACCCACCATATATATTTCCTTTAATAGCTTAAACAATCCCATTTAAATCTTTTCAGGAAAAGTTTGAATCTCTTTTTAAAAATTGTCTAACAGTGAATATGAGCGTATTCTGTGTGTTCATTTTGACATTGATGCGGTTCTGTGAGGTTCACCTCCATCTTTTTCTAGGACGTTCTCTAAAAATATAAACTTCCCGCAAAGTGGTCGTTAATGAGATGTTCAAACGTGTATTTCTGGCATATCTGGATTCCTGTGGCAAAGAAATGTACATGCAGATAAAATTGATTTGTGTAAATTCAAGTAGGTGTATGTTTTCTATCCCTTGTTTTCAAACAGTGCTAGTTGTGAGTTGTGAGAATGAGATTCTAACAATGTTTGAATCGAGGGATGAGCCGTGCTTGTATTTGTCATCTTTCTTCCTTTCATGTCAACATGTTTTATGAGGGATGAGCAATTTTATTCAGCCCACCCCCTTCCTCCGTACCTCATGTATCCATTATTGGAATTCTTTGTGCATTAGTCGTTGCTACATGGAATCAGGAAAGGAAAAGCCTCGCAGCTGCCCAATGCAACCTTTTGTAGAAGTTCATCCTTATTGTTTTTTTTATGCAGAAGTTGTTCCTCTAACGTGCCCAATCAATCTTGCTTCAATTCTTTAATTCCTTCAAGCTTCTTCCTCTCCGTCTTCTTCCCTTTTCCTCTCTCCAATGTTATTCCTCGCTTTTCCCTCCCCTTCTCTCCTCGGCAACAGCTCACAACAATGTTCTCCGCTTTCCCCATCACTGGCTTATCAGCTCCGTGTGGTCTGTCATGTGTACGCTCGACGACGACGAAGTAACGTCAGCAGCTTGCGTCCCCGCAAATTTGAATTTCAGCTCGTTTAATCATGTAAACACTTGACAAGTCTTAGGAGTTGGAGCATGTTCACGTGACGACGCCAAGAGAGGGAAACTGGCAGATGGGGTTGCACGCTGTGGCTCTCTGTTCATACCAAGTTTTAGTTTTGCTGAATAGAATTCACCTGTTGACTAATGCGCAAACTGTTTACCCATTCTTTTCTTTTTAGAGGTGATTTTTTTTTTTGTAGTTCAGTGTACAACCAAATCTATGGACTTTGTTCACAATTTATTTTGCCTGTTATTTTTGTTTAGAGTTGATTTTTTTGTTAAGCTTACAAATAAAATTGATGGACTATATTGCACAAACTTGTTGGCGGTTTCTTTCCTGTTTTTTAATATTTTTTTAGTTTAGCTCACAACTAATATATGGACTAAGTGCGAAACCTTGTGCCATGTTTATTAGGATTGACTTAGTTTTTTAGTTCGGTTCACCTGCCAATATTGCGACTAGTGCGCAAACTCTTATTTTGTCATGGTGGATTAGGCTGTAGGGCCGGTGAAGTAGAATCATTGGATCATTTGAGCAAGTGATGTACTTTCATCACATCAGCTATGACTTGTTAGCTCACCCAGGCTTGGTAGATCCTTCATCACTTGCGATTTGTCTAATTCCCTTGTCAATATTCTCCTGTCAACATCTTTCTCCTTTTTCCATTTCTTTTTCCACTTGTTTCTCTTTCTCTTCCAGTTTCATTTTTTTCCATTTTTATTTTCAATCTTTCTCTTAATTTTGATTCTCTTTGCAGTATCCTTTCCATTTAATTTATTTTTTGTTTGTATTTTCTCACCGTTCTTCTCTTTTTCTCTCTCTTTTATCCATCTGTTCTTCATTTAATTTATTTTCTCACTTTATTCTGTTTCTCTTACTATCTTTATGATGTATTTTTCCACTCTCTCTTGTTTTGATATGTCCCTTTGACAGTTTAAATCTCCCAGAGATTTGCCCGCCATTGGCAGGAAGTTGTGTGATGATACGAAAATGATGATGACCAAATACAACTGGTGGAATTGTTTCGTGCGATAATTTTGTTGACACACTGCCCACAGGAACCAGGTGGGTCCTGTATTGGGGATCGCAAAATCCAATAGGGAACAGTTTAAGTGTTACACTCCCATCCAAGACTTGTCAGTTCAGCCAAGCTTGACAAATTCTTTTATCGCTTTAGATTTTTCTCCTCGATTGTCAACATGCTTTAGTCAACCTATTTTTCTTTCCTGCCTCTTTATATCACGTTATAATACAAAATAGTGTGGACATGCAAGTTTAGTACAGACCCTTATGATTATTTGAAGATGTTTTTTTGGTTTGTGTCCTTCCTTGGTGATTAAAAACATTAAACATCAAATGTTTACTTGCTTCTAATAAATTTTCTGATAAACTAATAGTTTCATATCTTCTAAAGATGGTTCATGTACTATTATGATGATGATGATGATGATGATGATGGTGATGGTGATGGTGATGGTGATGGTGATGGTGGTGATGGTGATGGTGATGGTGATGGTGATGGTGATGGTGATGGTGATGGTGATGGTGATGGTGATGGTGATGATGATGATATGGATGATGGATGATGGATGATGGATGATGGATGATGGATGATGATGATGATGAGATGGATGATGGATGATGGATGATGGATGATGACGGTGAAGGTGACATTGATGACGACGGTGAAGGTGATGATGATATAATAACATGTTTGTAAAGCACCTACTCCAAAACTGGCCTCTAAGCGATTAAAGAAGAAAGCTGTAGATCGAGTGTATGTCTCAAGCCTGAGTATCTATGCAACTTTTTCTCATCATTGTAATTAAGACTAGCAGTAAAGGGCAAAGTTATTTGTCTCAATAATTATTAAATTGTTATTGCTTTGGAATGGTTCTAGAGTAGCAAAATCAGTAAAGCAGAAAGAAGCAAGTGCATTGATAAATATAAGCCATATGAGGTATTCAAAGGTCTAGTTTGTTTATTATCAAGCGTATTAATGCTTCATGTGGATGGGATTCTAAGCAGGGTTAATAAAATGCTACCATCATCTTTTTATAACCTATTTATTATTATATTTACAAAATGCAAACATGTTGTTTGTCATCATGAGTTAGTTTTATTTGGTAGGGTCCGTAGTAGGAGTAAGGATCATAGTATTGTATAACCTTCAAGTTTGTTTATTACCAGGGGTAGGTATGATCTATCTTTGACCTCTTGAAATAGTGGAATGGCCCGTTAAAATCCCTAATGACTGAATTACTTAAAACATTTGCCCGATCTTGGATTTAAGTACTCGATGATGGAAGTAAGTAGCAAAGATAGACAAATACTCAGTGAATCTTCCAATTCGAAAAAATCTAATAACAATTTCCGGATTTGTTAACTACTAGAGGTCACTGTTTTATTGAGTCATTCTTTTCCTTTTTGAATTCTTATTTTGAGTGGCAATTAGGGAATAATTTGATTAGTCTTTGATACGCAGAGGTTTTTTTTCTCCCTCTCTTTCTCTCGTTGGTTGCACTCCGATAGAATTTACAATCAGGATAAAGATCAGTATAAGATAAATTTTGAATTTCTATATATTATATATAGTCCCTAACACAAAGCATAATCTCTGGGCGCCATGCAGTAACAACAAATACTTATCTGCAGTGACTGTACATATTGCTTTAAACATTGAAATAACATGCGTATGGTTGGAATCTGCAAAGGAGGTTTTTATATAAAAACCTATGGTTAAAAAAAAATTTGCATTATAGTCAATTAATATGGCATCCAGAAAAATTCAAAATTGTTTTTATTTCAGCATTTCTTTTTAGTACGGTAGGTGGAGTAATTGTACAAATATTATTGTTCATACAACAACACTCTAATGTGACTCTTATAGTTACGAGGAAGGGGGAGCAAAACCCCATGATAAGTTCACTTGATATGCATTATAAATGTCAAATTTACAAAGTAACATGCAAATTTTATTGACCATTGCGTATAAGTCTGTGGTAAAGAGATGTATATATACATGTTAATGTAGATTTAGACCTTAAATTAATGCTGACGAACTGTATATATCACACTTTGTGTACTATATGTCCAAACATTCACTTGATAAGTACTATTAACCCGTTCAGGCCTGGTCCCAAAAATATTCGGGCTTGGGTCTATGGAGAATACATGTTGTTGCAAAATCAGTCAGTCCTGAACGGGTTAAAAATGAATTTAGAAATTACATCATAATTTGTTTGACCATTGCTCATTAGTGAAGAAATACATATAGACGAAGACCTTGATTTAATGCTGCAGCCCTGTTAACATCACACTACGTGATCTACGTGTCTAAACATATATACTGTAGTTTATTTTGTCTAAAGGCCTCTTTAGATTTACAGAGGAGGAAGAAAACAAAAGCGTGAAGAAACAAATACGAAACGAATACCGCGAAGACGGTCACTGGAGACTCGCTAAGATTACATTTCAAAGTTAACGTGCTTGAATCTAATGACCATTGCTTGTGAGTTACCATGGCAACGCCGCAACCTGGGGCTCCCCAGGGTGTTAATTATCTCCATCTAAATTAGTATGTACATCAATATATACTGTCCGTTGAGAGAGAAGGGTGCTTAAGTCACTGTTTGTACACGTTGAAGATAATCGTGTTTAGAATTTGAAAGCCATGTATAGTAGAAATCAAATGGAGCTCTCTTTTTTATTATTGATGAATAATATTCCTGATATTAGACATAATTGTTATCAGAAAATGTTGCATTATGTAGTTCTCTACGACTTAAAAGATGGTATGTATAATTCAATTTAGCCAAAAATCCACTTTAACGCCCATTCTCACTCACATCTGACTATACTACTTTGGGCAGGCAGTGTGAATTGTTGTGAAGCCAATTCAAGCACAGGGGAAACTCACCTAGAAATAATTTGAATAAATTAAAATGAGCAGAGAAAATTGGGCTTCGCTATAAAAGATTTCTAGATTGCTTGTCTGCGTGATGCTCTAATCCAATTCAAGATCTTGTACCTGCTCCCTTTAACATTTGTACATTCTGCGAATCTACGGAAAAGCCATTCGAAAAAAACACCCCTTTTAAAAATGCCTTGCCCCACGCCCCTATCACATTAGTATACATTTGCAGAAATTATCAAAGGTGGGTTGAATTTAACACAAGGTTTAAATTGCAGCATATAGAGCCATTTTAGTGATCCATGGACTGAATTTAAACCATTATTAACCCCTTGACCACGGGAACCGAGTGGGTTGTGTACAAAGTCTATGGGGATTTCATAAACTCGTTGGGAACAGGTTAATTATGCCTTGAAGTCGCCATATGGACTATTAAAATAACTGTGGGTTGAACTGACCCTTTTGATGATAATTTGGGCCATATTTCTTTGGTCAATCTCAGAATTTGCAGATTTTAGTACTGAGTTATGGGGGTACCAAGTATGGCACAGTTTATGGTAATTAATATTTAAAAAATAAACAATAAATTAATGTGACATAAAATGGCTGTCAAATCATTCAATAATGATTGATTAATGTCCAAATTTAGTAATTTACAGCTACAAACTAAATTAATTATGTTATATTTTCAACATCACAAAAGTGTGTCTGTCTCTTAACCTGATAATGATGGTCATTATTAGGTAAGTATGCAAATTAATGAAATACAAGTAATTATTTTTTCTTACAAGAAAATGCTTCTTGTTTGAGTGTAGAAATACAAATATGCTATGCAAATTAACATTGCCATGAGAAGCAAACGTGCAGAGTCGTACGGTACTGTAACATTCTATAAAAAAAAATCTCAAGATATCGTGTGTTTGCCTGCTCAAACGGCCTCAAATTTATTTACGTGGCAATTATATTCTCAGCATACACGTAGTCTGGTATATTAGACATGTCTGCAACACATTGGATATACTTTTTTATATACTCATTGCCTCGAGCAAGCAAGGTGTTAGCATGTAGATGGTAAACAGTTTCCTTGTAATTCCTGGGTCACCCATGAAGAGATTTTCTGTCTACCCCCCCTCCCCCCCCCCCCCCCCACCCATTTTTCTTACTGTCTTTTGTTTCTTGCTTAAAACATTGTGTTTTTCATTATCCTCAACAAACATGTACATTCATTGCCTGCAGGGACCTAATTGTGGGCCCTGTATTAACTCTATGCGATTTCAAAATCTAGTAGGGAACAGGTTGCATTTGTGCTATTAGGTATGAGAAATGGCTGCATCACATTTTTTCCTTCTTTCACATTAATCACAAGATGATGATGAAATAGTACATGTCGACACATATGTGCACCACTGTAATAATATACATTTGTTCCTCGCACAAGGTGTTGTAATATGTGGATGGTAATGAAGAGCTTAATGCCAAAAGGTGCTAAATCCACTTTTTCAACTTTAGAGAAAAGTTGGTTTTGTTGTCTAAGTTTGTACGCATGCTTATGTGAATATTGCAATGGAACGTTCCATATTTTTATATTGATTGTTCTAAAATGTTGGGTGGAAAGTTACGTAGCTTATTGATGTACTTATATGGTTAACTTAATTTTTATGGAAAGTGGATTTAGTGCGTTTTGGAACTAAGCTCTTCAAATAATGTCTGATTATAAAGGGGGTCATCAACAATGCTGTATATAACATTCTTGTTTACCGCTCCTTTCCCTCCCTTTTTTACCTTCTTTTTTTAAATAGACTTGTTGTTCTTGTTAAAGGAATCTAGTAACTTTGTTGACATGTGCAAAAAGTGATGAATGGTTGATGCAATGTATATTGTTGTTATCTTATATGTCCACAGGGTATTGTGTGAAAATTTCAAGTCAAATGGACATTGTATGGCCAAGTAATGAGTGAAAATGCAAAGTGATATTCAGTAACTCACTGCACTCACTTTGTACACGGAAGAAAAACTCGCCCGGAGTTTTTCTTATCTGAATACTTCAATCATACATATCTTTGTAACGAAAGGGAAATTTGAAAAACCGAAATGTTAATACGAATACAACAAGGTATAAGGGAACCGCTAGAATTAAAATTTTATTTTGAGGATTTGGACAATGTTACTAAGTCCCTTTAAGGTACACAGACTTGAAATAATATGTGATAATACAGCTATATATAATATAATAATATTGCTTCTTCTTCTTCCTTGTCTTTCTTTTTTAGTTCATTTGTTAATTTTCTTTATCAAACATCTTTTTCTAATTTGCCTGTGTCCTTTTTCCTAAAATAATGTCCTTCTTTCTTTAACCCATCAAGGAGGAGAGCTGTTTAAAGGCAAAATTGATCATTATTTTCCTCTACAAATTGGCAATTCGTAATTCATTTCTACCTTTTAATGACATAAAAATAGGTGGAAAATATTTAGTAATTACAATGTAAGACAAATATGAAGTGACTACGCCGCAAAGTTGCCAATTTGAACGCTGAAACATGTTTTTGAAATATCTAGATTATATCTATGCAATAATGAAAATCAATACAAAATAACTAAAGCAGGTGGAGTAACAAAATAGGGCTCTAAAAATAAAGAAGTGTATCCTCTTTCTCTGTTTATACTTCATATAACTTTGTATCTTCTTGATATTTGATATATTTGATATATATTTTATTTCCACACTTTTTCAACATAATTATTTACAAAATACAAAGGTATGAGCAAAATAATTAACAAAAATCAATATAGTTTTTTCTAAAATAAACCAATGTATACAAAATACAAAATTTAACAAAATTGAATATTTATATAATTTTACAAAAAATCATAATAAATAAAATGAACGTGCGGAGGAGGCCTATGTAAAAAGCAAAGCTTGTGGGCCATAGGCCTCCGGGCAAAATGCGAACTTCATTATAAGGAAAAAGATGTATAATGACAACAACAAAAAATAACAAATACCAAAAAAATAGAAAATGAACTAAAAATTAAAGACATAAAACAAAAAAAGGACAAGACGAGACAAACAACATACAATGCTCAGCAGTCTGCACTTCTTGCTGAAGTGTAGGACGACCAACCCACAAATATGTGGGACACCGTCCTTGATTCTGTCCAACAGGTGTTTTTTTTTAATGTCTTGTGTTTTTGCTCTTTCTCATTCTCTATTGGAGACCCTTTTTGTCTTCTCATAAACATGTAATAATAATAATAATAATGATAATAATATGAACATTTATATAGCACAGCTACAATAAATATATACTCTACTGCACTTAACCCATCAAGGACGGAGTCCCACATATTTGTGAGTTGGTAGTCCTACACTTCAGCAAGAAGATACAAAGTTATATAAAGTGTACAAGGAGAAAGAGCATAAATTCCTCTATTTTTAGAGCCCTATTTTGTTACTCCACCTGCTTTAGATATTTTGTAATGATTTGTATTATTGCGTAGATCGCTATTATTTAGGAAAATCCTTAAATTGGCATCACATTGTGATATTTTAAAAACAGATTTCGGCGTTCAAATTGGCAACTTTGCGGCAAAGTCACTATATATTTGTCTTAAATTGTAATTACTAAATATTTTCCCCCTATTTTAAAGTCCTTAAAAGGTAGAAAAAAATTAGGAGTTGCCAATTGTAGAGGAAAATAATGATCAATTTTGCCTTAAAATAGCTCTCATCCTTGATGGTTTGTCCCGTTCAGGACTGGTCCCAAAAATACTCTAGCTGGGGTCTATGGAGAATACATGTTGTAGCAAAATCAATCAGTCCTGAATGGGTTAAATTATTATTAGTTACCATGGTCATCTGGTACAGTTCATACCGGCACAGAGCACATATCACACGGTCAGGAAGGGAAGGGGACTTAGGGAGTGACAACTTAACAAAATTGTCAGATGTCGCTAGTTTTGTCAGAGAAACTATTTGTTGTTTCAAAGATTGAGGAAACTGACTAGAAATAAATGATGTAAATGACAAGTGAAAAATGAGAAAATATTTGCAAAAGACTTTTGGCCCAATTTTGAACTAGAGTCTCCCCCTTTCTTAGAAAAAACGAAAAAAGACTGTCCCACCTCTCATTGGGCCCCTTTTCTTCCTCGTAACTATATTCAGACACGCAGCTGCAATGCCATTACAGTGTGCAGATTCTCCCGTAACTACAGCAACGGTCGGTGCAATAAATGCAGGTTGTCATGGCAGTCTTGACAAGAGGGGGACAGCTTAAATGCACTTCAGTTCTCTGGTTAAAAATTCATAGCTTCATTTGTTGGCGGGGTGAACTTTCTTAATCTGTGAGCTTTCCTTAAAGGGAACCTGCGCCCAAATATGATATTCTTATAAACGAGATGTACTAGTTTTAGTAGTCCATTCCACCAACAAGTTCAGAAAAATTGGTTTCCAGGCAAATTATAAAATTTGAAAACCCATCATGGGTCTGCAGAAGAAGACCTTGCTTATATTGTCTCCAAACGTAGGAGGGTATAATATTAGCACATGAATTGCATTGTTCATGAATAACAAAACATTTTGCAAAGTGTTCAGTGGGATTATTTAATATGAATTTAATATCAAACAACGTTACCAAAACATATGACCCTGTGTTGTTCTTTGCGTGGTGATGGTCCCCTCTAAGCGTCAGAAAGAGATTGGTGCTAAGTAATTGTCGGTTTGTTGGAGATAAAAACATGTTTTTAAGTTTTGGAGCCCTGTAGAAACCAAATTTAGCTCTTTCATTTTTGATAAATATTCATCAAATTATAAATAATTATTACAAAGAAATGTGAGACATCAAACTCTCATTATAATAAAGTAATATGTTCAGTCCTAGGGAGTAAGTTTTTTTTATATTTGTATTTTTTTTCCAGTCCTGATGTAACAAAATTTGATTCCCCTACTCTGTGGAAATTTGCTAATTTGTAGGTTTAACTCTATGTTACAACATGTACCAGTAGGCAATGGATTAAGGTTGTTTAATGTATTGAGCGTAATGTATCGTAAGCCAATCCTTTCTACATCACTGCTAGTCTATGCGCCATCGAATCTCTATGTGTGGGACTACTCAAAGGAAAGTAATGGCAGATTGCATGAGGGCTTTTTCTTGCTACTTATGTATAAGGTCTTCAACAGGTTAAAGGGACTTAGTAACATTGTCCAAATCCTCAAAATAAATTTTTCATTCTAGCGGTTCCCTCATACCTTCTTGTATTCGTATTAACAATAAAATCATGGGACAGGTTTCGGTTTTTCAAATTTCCCTTTCGTTACAAAGATATGTACGATCGAAGTATTCACATAAGAAAAACTCCGGGCGAGTTTTTCTTCTGTGTACAAAGTGAGTGCAGTGAGTTATTGAATATCATTTTGCATTTTCGCTCATTACTTGGCCATGCAATGTCCATTTGACTTGAAATTTTCACACAATACCCTGTGGACATATGAGATAACAATAATATACATTGCATCAACCATTCATCACTTTTTGCACATGTCAACAAAGTTACTAGATCCCTTTAAGGTTTCTCAGTTTAATGTCATCCATTTCTTTCTGCATCATCGCCATTGTACGCCTCATCGAATCTCTGTGTGTGGGACTACACCAAGAACATAACGAATGGCCGCGAGGGGGCATTTCTTGCTCATCTATCGGTCTCTGCGCTTCCCAATCAACTCTGGATGTGCAAAGTCAATGAAGCAAGACAAGTTGATGCAAAGATTTGTCGCAAATTACGACAGCTCCAATCGATTTGCAATTGAAATCCAGAACCCCAGAAGAACAGCCAAATTATAGGAGTGATGCGACTCTGTGTTTTGCTGTACCCAGCGATTGATATCGCCCATTTCTTTTGGTGTCACTTATGAATAATTGATTTGACCTGGGTGATACTGTTAACACATTTTAGGTGTTGTACCCCAACAACCTAGCTTGATGGGCATTGAATTAATTGTCAACAAAATTAAACTTTTTTGTTGTTTGGAATTTGAAAAGGTGTTATAGCACATTGGGTCAGGTCTCCATCTTTCAATATGAAGGTTGCGGGTTCTATTCCCAACCAATGAGCGCGTGTGTGTCCTTCAGCAAGGTACTTCATCCTCATCGGCTGCTCTCAACCCTGGGGTGTTTCACAAAGATCCTAATTTGAACCTAACTCTAAGTTGGACTTAAAATCGTCGTCGTCGTCATCATCGTTATCGTCATCTTCATCGTCATCATCATCGTCATCATCATCATCGTCATCGTCATCGTCGTCATCATCATTATTAAATGATAATACTAATAATAATATAGTTTCTTATATAGCGCTAAATACATAAATTATGTTCCATAGTGCTTTACACTATTATTACCCTGGTCATAGGATAAAATGCAAAACAGCACACATTTGTGCACCATCTCCACTCCCTGGGGAGCATTCCTTCCAAGCGGCTCATGGGCATTGTGAAGATCATTCACATATTTGGCTTTCACCTCCCACCGGTTCCCATACTTCCACTATAAATCCATCTTCAAATATTCATTGGAATCTATACTAAACTTGTATATTTACAATTATGATAGAAGTTGTATACTTATGATTTTTAACATTATTATATTTATTATTTTTTTAATTTTTATTATTATCATTATTATTACAGTCAATAGACGATCTTTAGAAGATATGAAAGTAGTAGTTTATTAGGAAATCTAGAAGCAAACAAACATTTGATGTTTAGTTTATCTAAATCATCAAAGAAGGACACTTCCACTATAAATCCATCTTCAAATATTCATTGGAATCTATACTAAACTTGTATTTCAAACTTTCTAGCATAAGTTGTATACTTTGTTTTTTTTAACGTGGAATGTAATGAGCATTAACCCATTCAGAACAGCTTGAATTTGGTATACATACATTCTCCATAGACCCTATCCTTAGTGTTCAAGGGACAAGTCTTGAACGTCATTTGTGTGAATTTATATGATTACACATGCATGCACATCGATCATTAATGCATTGCCTATACATCTATATGGGAACATATGGTTGGTCCTGTATTAGTTCAATGAATGGCCTATGGGAACATGGTATGGCCTATGGGAACATGGTGGGTCCTGTATTAGTTCTGTGTGAGGATTGGCAAATCCAGTAGGGAACGGGTTAAAAGTGCCGGGACCAAATCGTTGCCAGCTGTGCTTGTATAATACTGGATTAGTGCTAGGAAGTAAGGCAGGTGTTATTTTATTCTTATTCTATTCTCCTTTTTTTCCACCCTGAAAATCAATATATACTTTAAGTAACTCTCTTAACAGCTGAAATTTGTCTGGCATCGATTAACTTAGTTTAAAGTGATCCATTTACTTCATAAGATTTTTCCAAAAGTGATATTTGAGACTTCAGTCATATACATGTATAAATATCATTGTAAGATTCTTCTGACTGGTTAAAGTCTTTCTTCCCGTGCCAATGTTGGCACATAAGGCGGCGCCTATCTCTGATTCATTATAGCCCTAGGCCACACTATAATGTAGCGATAGCGACAGAAGGGGGCCACTCGTGGTAACTCGTGTGATTAACTTTCCCTTCTCCATTCTATAAATGCCGAGCGCCTGGCTAGAAGGCAGAAGGTACCATTTTAAAAGTCTTTGGTATGACCCGGTCTGGGTTCGAACCCGGGACCTCCCGTGCATGAGGCGGACACTCTAACCGCTAAGCCATCATGCTCGGTACTTCTGACTGAGATCCCTTTAATCTTTTCCATACTATACTTGTGTAACTACAGTGACAGAGAACAACAGTGTAACATAATTATATTATTATAAAGAGCATAGAAGCGTAATGACATTTGCATTAACACATTCAATTCCATTTGATTTGTCTTCAACGCACATTTTTCCATAGAACTCTATAGTCCAAGATAGCTTTGGTTTGTACCCTCTATGGGTTAACTTAACCCATTGCCTACGGGAACCTGGTGGTCCGGTATTAACTCTATTGGGGACGACAAAATATAGTAGGGAACATGTTGACATGGCACAACCATGTCACATGGCAAACCGCACTAATTAGGGGACAATTCATGTAACAGTCGGCAATTGCCAAGCCTATCTGTTTACTTCATTTTTACAGCTATAAATAGGAGGGGAATAATTTGTGCTGACATTCCACACAGTCTCAATAATACAAACACACATACATACATACAAACTTTCAGAAAAATATACATACATACATTCATATGTACGTATGTACATACATACATACATATATACATACATACATACATGTACAAACATACACACATACACACGTACACACATATGTAATGTCGGAAAACTGACACATTTAAAGAAAAAGTGATTGCATTCTTCTACCTTCATCAAACAAGAAAAATAAACAATATCGGCATGGTTTAGGAGTATGAATTATGACTAGTAAAGACTTATATGACAATTTCTAACTGTTCCGTATTTTATGAGAAAGAAAACATACATTGTTCACACTGAACAACCATGCTTTACTTTTTGAACTCCTGTAATTTTTATTGTTCTCCCATTTGGTTGATGGATTCGGCTGATGTAAAATTAGGCGTGAAGATGACGCCATTTTTATCAGATAACGTCGTTCTGCAAGGGCCCAGACTTTCTTGAGTTATGCATAGCATCGATCATTCCCACGACGGCGTGATTCACTCTTTTACCTTCATTAAAAATGTATGCAAAATGTGCATTTAATTTTTTTTTAATTACTGAAGACTTTTATAACAATGTTTAAATGCATACAAAGTTCTCTTTGACTCATATATCCTCCTACTTGGGTGATCAGGAGTGAAGTTGTGCCATTTTTGTCAGATGACATTGTTCTGCATATATTCCCAGACTTTATAGAGTTTCAGAATCTTCAACAGGAGAGCCCATCAGAGATTTTTTACTATTATGGCTTTCTAATTCATGATCGCAGTATAAACTATAATTTTTAAAATATGAACTTCAAAGTGTAAAATTTGTTCATTTGTTTTTGTTTTATTTTGTTCACGATCCATCATCATTTCATCTGCTCCTCCTCAGGAGTGTCCATCAGGGATGGTGAATGAGGATACATTCAAGGGAATCCACTCTCAGTTCTTTATTATTATCTTTTATTATGGCTTTATATTGGCTTTCTGAGTGATGATTCCGTTGTAAATGATACTATTGGCTTTCAGTGTAAAATTTGTTCATATTTGTAATTTTTGTTTCAATTTCTCATTTCTACAGGAGTGTCCATCAGGGATGGTGAATGAGGATACATTCAAGGGAATCTACTCTCAGTTCTTTCCGCAAGGAGGTCAGTATTACTGTTTTGTTCACGTTCAAAGCTCTGTGACCCTCGGTCGGGGAGGGGCAGATGAAACCGCCAAAGTTTTATGGAGAATGTAAAGACTATGCTCAAATCAAATCATAATATGACATATCAAATGATAACCACTTTGATATGGTAATTATATGAACTTTTTCCCATTACTATAGCACCAGCAAAAAAAATGAAGTTAGAGTTAAAGTTTCACCGAGAAGGTCACAGAGCTATTTACTCATAACCTTGTAGAACTAATGCAGCAACAGTGACACTAAATGTGTGTGTACTTAAACATTTCTGTATTGTAAACTATAGTGCACATTTACATTGCCGGCATTGCAAGAATGATAGACCTGCAAAATTCCCGTCAGATGGTTAAATTCCACCCTAGGATATTCACTTATAATTAATGTGTTGTCAAATGACCTGATTTAAAAACCAGGTTTAAATTTAAGCCACTGATGAGATCTTATGTCAAAGTCTTGCAATGCAGATGGTGCACATTTGGACCACACAAGAAGTATTCAAAAAATGTGTAACATCCATGTATAAAAGGAATTTTAATGTTGTTAGCCTAGGAAATCTAACAGAATTATTGTCCAGTCTCAAATGAGCATACATGTATATACCCACGTTGTTTGTTTTTTAATAGTCCATAATAGTCTTCAGCATATTTGTGTATTTTCATGATTTTTCTGGTCCTGACTATAGCCACGAGACATAATTGAGAACACATTTCAAAACTGTCGATATGCAACAAGTTTTTATCACCCATACTCAGTAGTATCTTAAATTTATTGTTACAAAATGGAATAAAGTTATTGTTGCTCATTTTACACCATAACTCTGAGACTAATTTTCACTGTTTTACTTTTTAAAATAGTGATTATATTTAATCAGATGACTAAAAGATGATTCAGCGATGACCAAATATATTAATGGATTTCAAATCTGTTAGATTTCACAAATTCTCATTTAATTCTTCAAACTACTTGTTATATTATTATCTAACAGTATTCATGAATGCAAAATGATATTGTCTGTGTTCCTCATTTAATCATTTTGTTAGAACTTTTTAACACATGTGTCTGTACACTACTAATGGGTTTGTGAAATATATGTGTATGAAATTTATATTATGGTAAAATACAATATTAACCCCTTGCCCACGGGAACCAAGTGGGCTATGTACAAAGTCTATGGGGATTTCAGAATCTCGAAGGGAACTTGTTAATATATGCAATGCATGTTTTATCAGGCCACAAAAGAATGCAACATTTTAATGTCAATTTTGGAGTATAGCAGTCTTAATATATTGCAAATTATTAAGTAGAATGTTTACCAGATATTTTCAAGGAAAATACTGATGAAGTCTAGTATTTCATGCATTTTTCTTATTACGAATACATTATTTGAGATTTAAGTGCTTTTTTTGAATTTTACACAGAATTGTACAGTATAAACTATGTTATGTATATTAGTATTTGGATTAGAATTCCTTATAAATGCTTGGTTTTTTGCAACAGATTTATTTATTAGTTTAATATTGACTTAGTTTTTATGTGGTTGTTTGCTTGTAATCAAAGAGAATGTTGATAAAGAAGAAATTGAAGATTAAAAACCAAGCAGAAGCACAGAGGGGAAACACCATGACCGGTTCTTAGGAAATAGACTCATTAGGCTATTTACCCTTTTTATCATTGGAATTCTTTCAATAATCCACTTTGATATTGCCCGGATCAGGAACCGTTAGTAAGTGGAATTGTGTTGCACTTTTAATTTTGTATGCTGCAACATTTGAATTGTTATTGTGTGTTTAAGCCCCAGTCCCATACTCGCGTCTCACAATACTCCTAGGAGGTTCTGCACAGTACTGGAAGAAGAAAGAAGAAGAAGAAGAAGAAGATCACAACGATTTGGCATTCGTGGAGAAACTGATTTTATCCACGAATGCCAATTTGTTGCAATTCGCCGTAAAAATAGCCACTATGGGACTGCAATATTTTTGTCTGCGATGATTTTTCTACCGCGAGGGTTAAAGACAAAAGAAGAACAAACTAACTCAGAGTGCAACGAGGACAAACGACTATTCATTCTGCATCGCTGTATTATTCTTCCACATTCGTCGTTAAATCGTGGCTAAGTCAGGTTTATTTGTAAAAATTGTTACAATTGATTTGTTGTTCTTACCCTTGTGATTCGTTGCAGTAAGCCGTAAAAATCGTGAGTATGGGACTGGGGCTTTACACTCATGTGTTTGCAATTGTTGCAAATGCATTTTTGCGTGCATTTGTTTTAAATGTCTTTGTGTGTACATTTGTTTTAAATGTCTTTGTTGTGTCCATTTGTTTTAAATGTTGTTTTGCATACATTTGTTTTAAATGTTGTTTTGGTGTACATTTGTTTTAAATGTGGTTTTGCGTAAATTTGTTACAAAAATTTGTGTGTGAATATTTGTTTTGCTTCATATTTGTTGTACGTAAGATGCGCATTCATTCTGTATCTTGCACTATATTAGAATTGATAAGCAGGTTTGAGATAAAAAATGTGATATTTTCTTGCGATTTTCTATGTGTTACTGTCATACAAGTGAACAGAAATAGAATCATATTCACACCAGGTGACCATTATGTAACTTTTTTTCTTGCAATTTAAACTAAATATAATGTGTAAGTATAGTCCCATGAGTATAGAAGATGCCTGCAATTTCCTTTTGTGAGAATTAAGATCTTTATTTGGACTAATATGAATCAAACATAGAAAGCATTTATTTATATCAATTGTATGAAAAAGATTTTTTTACATTTTTTTGGTTTTTGTTCAGAAAGGGTAGTCAACAATGGCCCACTTACTCATTATTAAGTTGTGTATTAAAGCATGGGTTAAAATTGCATCATTTGATATGATATCAGAAGTTCGTGGACTAACTTTAACCCGGGGTTCAGTAACCCTCTGAATGGAATTCTGACCATCAAGGGCAAACTATATTTTTAAATTATCAACATAATTTTGAAGTAAAATTGTTTTAAAAAAATAAATAAAGGATTGTAGTAAAAAAGGAAGAAAAACATACAGTTAACCATACAAAAAAATTGCCCCCCCCCCCCCCCATAAATCGGACCACTCGATCTCTTTTCTGTGTAAAATATGATTGAGTCTACTTCATAAATAGATGAACAAATCTAATTAGAACATATTATTATTGCACATTGGATAATCATTGTTTTCACACGCCGCACACAGTCGCTTGGCGAAAGTGGCATCAAGTTATATGTAGTTAATAGTTTTTCATGGCTTATAACTGTTGTTGATTTGTTTATGTTTATTATTGTTGATGTTGCTCATAAATGCAGCATTGCGGATGATGAAGTTTTGATAGCCTGCTCCATCCTATTTTATATCCTTTGCGAAGATTTAACACAAGGCTCTAGAGTTTGGTGTAGGCAATCGGGCAACGATTTGACACAGGGCCCTACAGTTTGGTGTTGGCAATAGGGTAACGATTTGACACAGGGCCCTACAGTTTGGTGTAAGCAATAGGTTAATGATTTGACACAGGGCCCTACAGATTGGTGTAGGCAGTAGGGTAACGATTTGACACAGGGCCCTACAGTTTGGTGTAGGCAATAGGTTAATTATTTAACACAGGGCTCTACAGAGTGGTGTAGGCAATAGGTTAACGATTTGACACAGGGCCCTACAGTTTGGTGTAGGCAATAGGTTAATGATTTGACACAGGGCCCTACAGATTGGTGTAGGCAATATGTTAATGATTTGACACAGGGCCCTACAGTTTGGTGTAGGCAATAGGTTAATGATTTGACACAGGGCCCTACAGTTTAGGGTAGCCAATAGGTTAATGATTTGACACAGGGCTCTACAGTTTGGTGTAGGCAATAGGTTAATGATTTGACACAGGGCCCTACAGTTTGGTGTAGGCAATAGGTTAATGATTTGACACAGGGCCCTACAGATTGGTGTAGGCAATAGGTTAATGATTTGACACAGGGCCCTACAGTTTGGTGTAGGCAATAGGTTAATGATTTAACACAGGGCCCTACAGATTGGTGTAGGCAATAGGTTAACGATATGACACAGGGCCCTACAGTTTGGTGTAGGCAATAGGTTAATGATTTAACACAGGGCCCTACAGTTTGGTGTAGGCAATAGGTTAATGATTTGACACAGGGCTCTTCAGTTTGGTGTAGGCAATATGTTAATGATTTTATACAGGGCCCTTACTTTCAGTGTATGTTTACAAAGATTTATTGCAAGGCCCTACAATTTGGTGTAAGCAATAGGTTCATAATTTAACACAGGGCCCCAACTTTCAGTATATGTTTGTTTACAAAGATTCAACACAAGGCCCTACAGTTTGGTGTAGGCAATAAGTTAATGATTTGACACAGGGCCCTACAGTTTGGTGTAGGCAATAGGTTAATGATTTGACACAGGGCCCTACAGTTTGGTGTAGGCAATAGGTTAATGATTTGACACAGGGCCCTACAGTTTGGTGTAGGCAATAGGTTAATGATTTGACACAGGTCCCTACAGTTTGGTGTAGGCAATAGGTTAATGATTTGACACACGGTCATACAGTTTGGTGTAAGCAATGGGTTAATGATTTAACACAGGCCAAACACTTACTTTCAGTGTATGTTGTTTCCAAACATTTTACACACTGCCCTGCAGTTTAGGGTAGGCAATAGGTTACTAATTTGTTTTACAACAGGGCCCTACAGTTTGTTGTAGGCAATAGGTTATTGCATTCCGCAATCTGTTCTACAGTTATCTTTGTCATTTTGCCTCTGATGCAGATTCTGTAAGGACTGAAAGCTCCGCCCTATGTTGACTCCTATTGTGTTCGCCAAGTCAATCTGATACAATCTATCTGACCTTATTATTAATACAGAAAATAACTCTTAGTTATTTGACAAATTAATCTGATAAAATCTTTCTGACCTCTTAATATTAATGAAAATATCACCGTGTTTTATTGAACTGCATATGAAATTAGTGCTGTTGCATCGTACACGGTGTCATTCCACGATGATTGATATATGGCACTTTGGGTTACTTATAGTAAATAAAATTAAAATATACACATTGATCGGCTATTTTACAAATAAATTTGATGAGTTGAATTATGAGACAGGTGGCCATTTTGCAAGTAAATTTTATTTTTTATCATTATAGAGCAGACATTTATGTTCATCTTTATTGTACTATTTGATTGCCTCAGTTAATATTTTTAAAGAAATACATGTAGCCAAATTTACATAGGCCATCTTGAAATTACCAAAGCAGTTATTACATTTGTTGATCTTTTCTTGATTGGTGTTTGGCTGACTCAGTGTTTTATGAACCAATAGATAGATTACTGTACTGTGTGGTGTTTTCGCTGGTGCTGTTTTATACTTGCATCACAACTGTTTTTATGCATTGCATTGCATGTGACGTGCGATTTTGTTTCCATGGCGACGAGACGAATACTCATGTTTCAGGGAAACTGAGAAGGATTTTAAACTGAGCTATTATAATTTGTTTTCGCTTTCTCATCTATAGCGTGACAGCTATGTAAATATATATAATAGGCAGAACCATATTGGAGGAAATCTTCATACTAATTCTTTACTTTTAATAAGCTAAATAATGCAATTAGTTGTGCAACTGTGTAGCATAACATGTTCTAGCTGTGGATATTAAGTTGTGCAGAGCTGATAGGGCAAATTGTGCATTAAATGCATTAAATAATAAGGCATATATGTACAGGTACAGTGCTGTTGGCATGTTAAAGGGGACCACCAGGCAAAGAACAACACATATGTTTTGGTACCGTTTTGTGATATCAAATAGATACCCAACATTTTGCAAAGGGGTGTGTAATTCATAAACAAAGCAATTCATTTCCACCACTTACGGAACCACTATTATTTCCTGGTTCAGTACGGGCCAAACATTTGCGAGTGCGCCAATGCTATTCATGCGTACGTTTGGAGACAATAGAATCCCGGACGATTCGTTCGCCCTGGACAAAGTAGTCTCGTACATGCAGACCCATGAACGCATGATTTAGAATGGTGTTGCATTTTCCAATTTTTTTTTCTTTCTGGAAACATATTTGTAACAACTTGTTGGTGGAATGGACTACTAAAGATGTTAACTGTCATTTATTCATTTATAAGAATATTTTGTTTGGGTGGTGGTACCCTTTAAGATTTAAATGTGTGTGATCATGCATGAATGAAGTATATATAATAACTGAATTAAAATGGATCATCAAATAGTTAGATGTTTATATTGATTTTATTAACTAAAATAAAGTGTAAAATCATCTTACTAACAAATTGTGTTCACATCATGATGGCTAGTAGAATGTCTTCAGGTTATATAACAGAAAAGCATCTTCTTTTAGATATAATAACAGCACTTACCCGTGGATGAAGAGCACCTAACAAATCATTAGTCTGCACATCCATCTACCCTCCCAAAATTGTCAAGACAGGTCTGAAAAAATTATCCCCATTCCCTCCCAGCCAACAGAAAAATCTAGAATAGCTATGGGAATGGGTTTTGATTGATGGGGTGGGGGGGGGAGGTTTCTCACCCAAATAATATGAAATATATTCTATAAAGTCATCCCAGTCATAACGTATGAGAAGAACTAGCCTGTTTGATTTAATCATATGAAGAATAAAAAACCCACAAGTTTGATATTGCCCCTTGTGTGTGGCATGCTACCAAAACTTTTGCAAGGCAGAGCGCCGTTAATGCTTGAAAACATCATTATTTAAATGGTTTTGAGAACATTTTTTTATTTAAATTAAAACAAATAAATTGTCTTCCATAAAACCCCATTGCATGGGAACATTCACCCAAACTTTAAGGATGATAATTAATGTAAATAAATTAAACAAATAAATGATTTTCATATAAAAAAATGTTTTTAAATTGTATTTTTTTTTTCAAATCTATTTTATTTCAATTGTCTAATTCCCGAAAGTGCCCCTTCCTTTTGGGGCCTTGTTACTATGGCAACCTCTTTTCTTTTTATCTTTTTAGAATCCGCTCATCATGGGGAGGGCAGAAGTGAGCATCCTCGCGGGGCAGGTGATGACACTTCCATTTTATCTCCCATTTTCCCTCTGCAAACAAAATAAATGAATAAATATACAAAATGTTCTCTGCTCAATGTCTTGGGACGCTACCTCTAGTAGCCAAATGATATAAACTGCTTTCTATCTATAATATATATATATATTCTTTTTGCAGCATCTTTAGCGTACCCCGCCTGAAGCAGTAGATTGATAGTAGAAGTCTTTTTTCCCCCTCCTCCTGTTTGTTTCCTAAGTCTGTCAAGCATTTGTTCTTGCAGCCCTGCCCGCCTTGCCTTGCCTTGCCTTATCTTATGCCTTGCTTTGCTTTCCCCGTGAATGAAAAGAAAAAACAAAAAATGCCACCATTTTTGTTTAACCCCAATTTTGTTTTCTTCTGGTGGCAGCCTAGTAGAGAGTAAAGCAAAGGCCCACCCACATGTCTTAATGCCAACGCTATAATAACAATAATTATTTGTTATTTATATACATGTAGCGCCTAATATAAAATTATCTCTAGTCGCTTTTCAAAAACAGCATACTTAAATCATTTACGATTACATGTTAACATATAATTAGCTTACCGAATACTGAATGTTTGCATCATAGTCGTGCATGCGTGAAACATTTCCATTCGATTGGAATATTACATTTTTAAGGAATATCTCTGTAAAAAACAAAACTATATAGCGTCAATGGGGTGCATAATTGTCTCCCATACTGTTACACACTTGTTTTTCGAATCAGATGGTATTTGTAATATATGGTTCATGATAATGTAGATATCCGATCTCATTTATGTTTGGTCTCAAACACCTTCAGTCTACTGGGCTAGACCACATAATATGCTGTAGCCACCGCATGCCAACAATGTACACGTTATACCATGGCACCCAGGGTATGAAACTACATCATGCAAGTAGACACTTTTAATGCACTTCTGTTTTGGTAGTTAGACTCAGGAATGTATGATTATATATTTTTTAAAGGAATTATTATTATAAAGCTAGATTAGAATTTTAGAATGGTATTAACAAAAACAATTTTTAATGCACTTCTGTTGTCTTAGATAGACTCAGGAATGAATGATTATATATTTTCTAAAGGAATTATTATTATAAAGCTAGAGTAGAATTTTAGAATGATATGCATTTATTATGACCATTGAAATAATAGCAATGTAGATTTGTCTTGTGCCTCTGATTGCTTTTGATATATAATTTGTTCAGCTTTTTAGCCTAGATGTATGATTTGGATTAAATATTTCGCTTTGGAACACTATTAATGAAATTATTCTGTCACTGAGCAGCATGGGAGGATTCAAGAACACACTATAGTGACTTCAAAATTAAAAGAATATCTTTAACTCGAAATCTCACTAAATGTGAGTAAATACCCCAGCAGTATCGCTTTGTAAGACTGAGAGGAAAATATGACAATGGAGAAAAGGTGTGGTTACCATGGTAACGCTTTTTCCTACGCCCGCACCCACAAAAGATGTCTATATACCTCTAGGTCATTTTTCTTACAGAGTTTCTTTTCCATTGCTAAAAAGCTACAGAAATTGTTTGCTCCACAGGATCTTTTGCAAAATTGTTGTTATTAAGCGTGGCAAGTTGCCTAAAACACACTAAAAAAAAATGTCTTGCACATCTGTATCTTCAGGTCATTGTGTGTACCAAGTTTTGTTTGGATTGCTTAGAAAATAGAAGTAGTTAGCTTTGAATGTTTGTTTTTAACGGACCAGCAGCAAGATCAACCATGCATATATTATTTTATGTATCTCTTTATAACTTTGTGTGGCCAGGAGAATATTATTGGCAATGTTAGCAGAAACTAGATGGCTTGAATCTTATCAACTGATCTGCATCTAGAGCATTACCATGGTAAACTAATTACATCTGGTGGTGAGTTGCACTTCTTTGGGACTTATTAACTTCTGATAACAAGTGTGACTGGATACACAGTTCACTGAATAACTCAAGAAACATGACAACTGACAAGACACATCTTGAAAATGTCATGATTACAAAATGTTAATTGAAGGTAGACATAAGTGCAGGTTATCACACTGAAACTACTGTCTTCAGAATTTTAGAAAAATTTGACGGGACACTAGAAAATAATTCAATTACTAACTTGAATACTTTGATGGAAGACTTTATAAAAAAATATTTCATATATATGATAATGGAAACATTGTATTCTGACATGCTATAAAAATCGGATAATTGCAAAGATACTATAATATAAGATACAACATATAAAAAGTATTAAGATAACAAATATTATAAACTAGAATATAATACTCGTAATATTCTTCTCAGAATATGGAAGATATTATGGTCTAAAAAACCTGTTATCATTCAAAAAGAGCCATTAAAACACAAGAGGGCGCTCTCTTAAAAAGCATTGGTTTCAACCATTTTTCATACAAAATTATGCATTCGATGTCTTGTTAAAATAATGATTAAATAGAGAGATCATGAACGACTATTTAAAAACCTCTTGAAAATTTTGAAAAAGTGTCAGCATTTTTTAAAATTAAACAAAAAATCATCGAATAAATCTGGGCCCCAGATTTATCCCGATCGAATATATTTATTGATATTTCAGCCGTTTCTGAACCGATTTTGATCAAATAAAGTTTATTCTGTCATTAAAATTGTATGCTCTTTCAAATTTTACACTCAGTTAAAAAAAAATTTGTGCAGCGCCCTCTATACCAAAACTGAACTACCCCTTTAATGAAATGCCATGCGATGAAAATCATGCAATGACACCATGTGAAATGTTGTACACTTTATAATAACATATGTTTTATATGACATAGACAGTTTTCTGAATAAACAAGAGATGTGAAAGAGACTATAAATTCAACAAATATTTTTGTAATAGTCATGTTTATATTCTTTGGGGTTATAAAACACAGCAATAATGGTATAATGTTACAGATGATATGCATCATGTCTGTTTTATAACCTAACTTCATGCATCTTAGTAATATCATGTGTGAACATATCCCTGTAGAAGGACTGTGTGCTAGTTAATAGGTTTTTTATTTTGGTTTGCCACGTGTGCATATATGTGTTTAGATCTTGTTTAATAGCCTGCTTTATGTATTAATGCACCTTGTATTATTTGCATGAGTAGAAAGCATGTAGATATAATGTGCAGTGTGATAAGGTAGGAGATTTAAATTAATTATGAACATATAATAGGCGCAATGATAATGACTTTTACTCAGACATTGGAATGTGATTAAAAGTGTTCACAAGGGACAAATTAAAAGCTAATTATATGAAATGCAAACTGTTCGCTGAGAGCTAAACATAACATAATAAAGAAATTTTATTTAATTGGGAGTTGATTTATTTATCATGAATAGCCCAATATTATAGCACATGTTGTAGAATACCCCTTTTCCAACCCTTCAATTTGTAATGTCAAGTCATATTTCTTTGTAGTCCGGGGCACATATTATTCATAATATCACACTAGCTTGGTTTCAACCGTAGTCTATAAAGTAAGCAACAGTTTTCTTAGTCACAAAGCTGATAATCTGGGTAGACATTTACCCACCAGCCACCTACTAAGTAAACCATAGTTGCATACTTAGCCATATCATCTAAAATAGAATAAGAATAGGACTATGCTAGTATAGTTTTTATATGAATATGGGTCCAGATTTGTTTCGCAAGACTCGTTGCAGTGGGTCACATGTAGTATTTTGATAATTCCTTTTTTGGTCATGACGGCAAAACATTGATTATTTTTTAAATTTCATCTTTATTCCTTGGAGTGGACGATTATTTTTCTATTCAGACCAGGAAAATGTTGCTGTATACTTACAAAATAATGTACAGTGATCCCTTTTTATGACCATAATGTTGTATTTGTGGTAAAGTCGATCAGTAGTTTCACAAGATGAAGATCATATTTTAACCCTCTGACTACGGAGCACTTGGTGGGCCATGTACAAAGACTGTGGGGATTTCAGGAATATGGAAGGGAATGGGTTAAACCGTTGTAGACAGTTTGATTTTAGTATAACACAATTTTCCACAGACCCCGGCCAGCCATAAGTCTTTTAGGCTCAATCATCAATATGGCGACTATAAGAATCATTTATAGTTGGGTAGATTTGTCAAATAATGTTTTTTTATTTTACTCACTTCTGATAAAATAGTCACCGCTTTTTGGTTCACAAATGGTGCCAATTACGTTATCTTTTGTATGATATTGCTATATCAAGGTGTACATATTCATAATGGTTAAAGCTCTGAACTATAAATTTTCATTAAAAACAAATCCTCAAATAAGCAAATGTCAGCTTCTATACATTGGTTTTCTTATACATAGATAGTAGCAAATAGTTAAAGTGGCATAAATGTATGTAAATAGATAGTAGCATACTCATCATGGCTTGACTTGGCGCACTTCCGCTGTCTTTTGAGACAGAAGGGGCCCAACAACTCTATACAGGGTGGCCCAGAAAGAATGCAACACCTACGATCGTTAATTTCATCAACACCATCGACCAAATGTCATTGTTTTTTATTTGATTGGGTAGAACATTCTTTTTCCAACAAAATGATACCATGAGCATTGATTTTGGGTAAGGCGTTTGATTCCTAGGGCCATTTTTCTGAGGCAATGTTGTTTCCTAAATTTGCTACTTTTTCGTCTCCAGCGATCCTCGGAACACTGAGACGTTATCGCCCCACGGCCTGCCGTAGAATTAGTTGTACAGAAGAACCGCATGACTGCTCTCCCTTTCTTCCTTATCAAAGGGAGAGCAGTCATGCGGTTCTTCTGTACAGCTATTCTATGGCAGGCCGTGGGGCGAGAATGTCTGTGTTCAGAGGATCACTGGTGATGAAAAAGTAGCAAATTTAGGAAAACGACATTGCCTCAGAAAAATGGCCTTAGGATCCAAACGCCTTACCCAAAATCAATGCTCATGGTATCATTTTGTTGGAAAAAAGATGTTCTACCCAATCAAACAAAAAACAATGACATTTGGTCGATGGTGTTGATGAAATTAACGATTGTAGGTGTTGCATTCTTTCTGGGCCACCCTGTATAGTCTGTAGACGTTTTGATGTATGTATGTGAAACTTTTGCTTTCATTATGGGGACTTTCCAATTGCACTAATCAGTGAATTAGCGTATCCATTGAGTCGACTGACTAGATACACATTAGCAGGTCACTATGCCGCTGTGCAAATTATCTAAAACTCTTTTTTATCTGAATCGTGACTGATCATTTTGTATACTACATCTTCCTGAATGATATGTGAACTAATGCTTACTGTCAGTCTGCGCTTTATTACTTTCCATTGTTTCTATCACTAATGTTCATTCTGAATTTGCTTAATAAGTAGTAGATGAGTCTGCTTAGATACTGCATACATGTTATATACACAAGTACAACATTTTCCATTGTTTCACTTAAAATGACTGCATTTTCTAATTTAGGAATGCGCATCTAAACTTAATAGGCCATCTCTGCTGAAAATGGTGCCTCCTTAGCTTTGAGCACTTTGTAATACGCCATCAACAAACCCATGCTTGTCATCCTTTAATAGTTTCCCTGAGATGCTGCTGTCTAAAAACTTCTTTTTAGTTTCTTGTATGAAGTACAGTTACAGGATACAATAAAAAACTAAAATCATACATATATTTTATAATACATTCTTATTGTGATGCAATACTCTAGAAGTGGAGTGCCTAAACGTAGTAGCCTTTGCAGTCTTTGCAGCCATTTTGCTGATTAGTTATAAGCCTGTTTGGGCTTTATGATTCTGAGAAGGAAGATAGGGATGGAGGGATCGCGGAATCGTCAAATTTCCGCTGATGGTTTTAATTCCCACCCCTCGATCTCCTTCAACAAAGAGGTGATGGTTATTATCATTTGTAGAGCTGTGGAGAGTTGGCTGACTTAAAGTCAAACTGAAGGAATAGTTGACCACCTATTAAAGGGAAACAGGTAAAGTGACCACTGTAGACAGGTGACCTCTATAGAAAGGAGTACAGTCAAACTTGTGTTTAGTGACCACACAAGGGAAACAAGAAAAGTGACCACTACATGCAAGAGATCTCTTGCAGACAGGTTCCATAACATTGTTTTTATCTGCAGGGGATCACTTGTGGTGACCACTGTAGGCAGGTTGGCTGCTATAGGCAGGTTTGTCTGTAAAGGGTAACTTTCCTATAACGATTCGTTTCAAGGTAAGCTAGATGTGTCCTTAAATAACTAATAAATAACTAATTTGACCAACAACAAAAACCTGTTGCGCTTTTGGTTGCTATAGATAAGTGGCTGCTACTTTACAGGTTTTGCTGTATTCCTTTTGTGTAATGTTTTTGTTTTCCTTTTATCTGTTTCTTTTTATCATGCAGATTCCAGCCACTATGCGCACTACGTCTTCAATTCATTTGATACGGACCACAATGGTTCACTCACGTTTGAGGTATGTGGAGATTCTTTATTACAGTGTTCAAAAAGTTTGTTTGGTCTTAAAATTTTATGTTGAAATGAACTCCTCTTCTTTTGCTCCAATATACAAATGTGCTATGAATATCCCCCTAAAAGTATCTTCCTTAGTTCCCCTGTTGTTCCTTCATACCATTCCCAACCAACCCTTTTTTATTTATCTTCATTGCCTTACAATTAAGAAACCTCTTTTTTAATTATACAGCCAACTTTAAGTTTAAAAAAACACAGAATCAAATAAATTCATGAAGCATTCCACTCAAACATGTGTAAATAACTAGAGAATCAACATAAATGTTAACCTTTTCAGGGCTATTTGAGTTCCAGATATCTTTTTGATATATCTGCTGATTTCTCTGTATATCCCAGTATTAGATATCTTTGGCATAGATATCAGTGGGTTAAATAGGAAGAGGGAAATTAATTTTGCAGTGACATTTGAGGTGTGAAACTCTAATAATTTCTGGTGTGTTTGAAGACCCAATTTTTCTTGCCATTATTTGATTAGAAGTGCAAATAACACGACCATGCTAACCAACAGTGTTTAACCAACCTCGATATGATGATATTGAGTCTACTCCCAGATGAACAAGCGATGGATGCTCCCACTTCTCCCTCTTATACCCCCCCCCCCCCCCACCCCCAGAAAAACCCAGTTTTATCTCCCCCTCTTACCCTCTAAATATCCATCCCCCTCCCTTCATCCTCTCTCCCTGCATACTTCTCTCACTCCCTCTTTCTTTCTTATTACATCTCTCCCCTCCTCCTCCCCAGTCTCTCTGGTATCCCTTTTTGTCACGCTATCATTTCTCTTGTATATTCCCTCTCCCCCTCATTCTCTCCCCCTCATTCTCTTTCCATATTCTAATCATATCTTTCCCATCTTCCTCTCTTTCTTTCTCTCCCTCCATCACCCCTCTCCAGTTTCTTTTCCCCATTATCTCTTGCTGTTTCCCATTTCTCCTTTGATTTATTTATTTTTTCACTTTCTCTCCCTCCTTTTATTCCCACCTTCTATTCCTCATTTCTCTCACTCACTCTGACAAGCTATCTTTCTCATTCAGTCTTTCCATCCTGTGTATCACCCTTCTTCCTCTATTCTCATCATATATATTTCTTATATTCTCACTCTCTAACTTAGTACATAATATATACTTCTCCTTCCCCCTCTTCTCTTTAACATTTCTCTCATTTTCCCCTCTTTTCTCATTTCTCTACTTGCGCTTTCTCTATCTCCCTCTCCCTCTCTATCTCTTTTCCCTCTCTCACCAAATGTCTCTTCATGTTCTCTTCTCCTGTCAACTCGTCTTTCTATCCTTCCATCTCTCTCTCCCCTCTTTCTCCCTTTTCTCCCCCTCACTTAATCCCATTCGTTCTATTCCCCTCTCTCTCTCCATATGTATAATTAGTGTGCCCATCATCCAGGTTTCCTTTTTCCAGCACAGTGTCTGTGTTTACTTTTCCTCCCGAGAATATTGCTCAATAATAATATCCTAAATAATATGTGACTGGGGTGCTCTATCACTATATCCGACGAGTCAAGGAACAATATGCTTGTGGCATCACTTCAAAACATTTTGTAGTTGAGCTGTCGTAATTTTCACTAGCTTTGTCCTAGAGATTTAAAACAACCATATAGCATTCATACATGGCACACATGATTCCTGCTGGTATAGGGCTGAATTAAATTTCTGCCATAACCAGGAAAAAATGTATTTTTATTTATTTTGGGGGGAGGGGAGGGGCTACTTGCAATGAAATCTATGCAATATTTCAAGGTCTTGTCTGGGATTTTCAATGGGCTCTTTTTGGCATCTTTGAGCCTAATTGCGACCTTGAGGCCCTCCCTCCCTCCCTCTGTCCTCTGTGTATTTTTCCATGGTCATACAATCTTTACCTGAACCCTTTCATATTGTGAAATGTTTCTCTCATTATTTTGGTATATTTTTTCTACCTTTTAACGGGTGTATGTTATACCACAATCAAATAGTCTTGAATGGGTTGCAAAGGAAATCACATATTTTAATATGTTTCTCTTACTGTTTTGGTCTTTTTTTTCCCCCTCCCACAGGAGTTTGTGCAAGGTTTGTCAATCCTGGCCAGGGGCTCCCTGCAAGAGAAGCTGAACTGGGCTTTCAACCTCTATGACATCAACAGAGATGGATACATCACGCGAGAGGTGAGGTCTCCATTCATAAAATGTTTTTGTTTGGTTAAGGGGCAGATCATTGAAAAATAAAGAATTACAAATGGTGTGCCCCCGATAATTTGCGTGCCCCCTCCATCAGTCCAAGCATGCTATCTCACTGGCCTTGGTATTGCTAGAATCTCACAGGAGCAAATTAAGTCCCAATGCAATATGAGCTTTCGGACTTAAATATTGCTATTAAGCTGATGGATAACTTCAAGATTACCCCCCCCCCCCCCCCCCTGTCACCTTTAACAAAGTGCTCTGCATGTAATCAAAATTAAAACATAATTTTAAATCATTTTTTGTTTGCAAATTGTGTTTATATAATTTGTCTCCTCCTATCAGTTAGCCTATTGCCTTTGATAGTGAATGGGTTAACAGCTAGCTCACGATGAACAATTTACATTTGCAGAATATCTAATCCATCAAAGATGATTTAATTTGTATATTAGTTTACAAATGTTGACTCTAGCTCGAGTATTTTTGGAGCCCCTCCTGATTGGGTATATATCTCCCATTGCATTACAAAACAGTATTATAAGAGCATCCTTCTTTTCCGACATTGATCTATTTCCAGGAACCCAATAATATGCTGGGTTTAAAGGGGACCACCATGGAAAGAATTACACAGGCTTATATGTGTTGGTACCCTTGTTGGATATTAAATAGTTGTCCAACACTTTGCAAAAGGTTATGTGATTCATAAACAATTCAATTAATCACCAAAACTTACGGGAACCTAACAGGGCCTTTGGTTCCATAACCCTAAAAGGGCCGGGCTATTTGAGGTCTTCAGCAGGCCGGGGGGGGGCCATTATGGCCCCCCCCCTAAGATCTCGGCCGCGGAGCGGCCGATCGCCGTGAAAACTTGCACGCATGATAAATGAAGTGTATAGAATACAATGGTAATTTTTTTAAAATTTGAAAAATTCATTAATTTGCATATTTATGGTAATTTATGCAAATAAGTCATGAAATTCATATTTTTACCCATAAATCATATATTATTCATAATTAAACTCTGGTTTTCACTACATATATTCTTTAGAGCATGTGGAATAATAATACGACAAAAAAATTAGGAAGAGCCAGGTTCTTCCTTATGTTTTCTATTGTTTTGTTAATTTCTTATGTATTTCTTTGTTTTTTAATCTTATGTATTTTATTGTTTTTGTTGTTTATTTTATTTCTAACTATAATTTAAGTATTTTGAACCCCCAAAACAACATATAAATGTAAACAACACTGAATAACCAATGATAAACCTCATTTTACGAAAATTTATATTTCCATATGTTTTGTACACAAATCACGAAATTGAGCGATTTTTGGGCTGACATGCATAGACAAAAGGTCACGTGACTTTGTAACGGTATGTCCGATTTTCGAAATTTTTGTTTTAAAATGTGCGCAAGACCCGAAAGAAAAATGTCACGGCGCAGCGGCGCGTCATCTTTCAGCGTTTTGGAGCAATAAAAAAAATCGCGGAGGGGGGGGCCATTATGGCCCCCCCCCGACCCTATTAGGGTTAAGCGCCAAACCTTTGCGAGTGTGTCAATTGTATACACGCGTACGTTTGGAGACAATATAACGCTTACAGTAACGCCCTAGACAATAGACTAGTCTTCTTCTGCAGACCCATGAACACATAATTCAATATGGTGATCATTTTTCAATTTTGTATATAAATTGTCTGAAAACCTAATTTTGTGAACTTGTCGGTGAAACGGACTACTAAAACTATTACATTTTATTTAGAAATATATTATTTTTTGGGGTGTTGGTTCCCTTTAACCGCCAACTGATTTAAATCAAGTTGCTCGCGTACCACATATTCCTGTGACATTTCCAAAGAACAAGAAGGAAGCGGAATGATGCATGCGGATCTTGTTACAGAACATAATCAAATGACAGGCGCCGCAGATATGGGGCGAATCTCATCATGTAACACATGAACAATGTCTGAAGGACTTGGCAATCACGTTTCTTTTTTCTGCGTGTGTGTGTGTGTGTGTCAACTATTGCAATAATAAATACCTCAACCGTGCATGCAAGCTAGTGTAAGCACATGTTGCAGATTTCAGTCAAACCTGTTTTTGGTGGCCACCTGCCGAAAGTGGCTTACAAAAGTGATCCTTTGTAAAGAAAACGGTGTTATGAAACCTGTCTACAGAGACCATTTTCTTGTTTCCCATTATAGGTGGTCATTAAACCTAGGATTAACTGTATTTTATTTTGTGATGAAAGATATTCTCTGGTTATGGGGGTTGAATCAAATGATTGATGCCAAAGAAATGGGTCAAATCAGATCATGTGACATGTTTTTCATAGTAAAAACAACGCCATCTTTTCCTCAATGATAAATACAGAGGCCATGGTAGTTAAATAATGTGTTGAAGATAATTTGATTTTGGAAGAAAGAAAAAAATCATTCTAGATGTATCCCAAACAGTGTGACTAGTCCTAAATTAATACAATCAAACCTGTGTATAGTGACCACCTTTGTGAAACAAGAAAAGTGGCCACTGTAGAGAGGTGACCCCTATAGACAGGTTCCATAACATTGTTTTTTCTCTTGAAGGGGATCACTTTTGGTGGCCACATTAGGCAAATTGACTGCTACATGACTGTACTAGGAATTTGCTTAATCTTCATGGCCCAGTTGGGCTAGTATTAAAATCATTTGAAATTTTAGTGGCCCCAAACCTGAATCTGGTGGCCATAAATGAAGAAAAACCATATTACAAATTCATCATGTTTGGTTTGTGGCCGGGAGATAATTTTTGGTGGCACTGGACCATTGTTGATTTTGAGCTCTGTATTATTTGAACACATCTACATCTACTGTAGATCATCTTGAAATTGGAGTTTTAGTTCTTTTTTCTTCTGAGAAGTTTTTACTGGCAAAAGGATGTGCCAAATGGAATGTAAAATTACATTTATATGATTATAATATTTTCTTTAAATAGCTACCAAGAATATGTACATAGTACATGTATATGTTTATCTTTTGAATCCCTTTTTACACAGCATGTATAATCCGTATATTGCATTTGCACTAAGAGATGTTCAAAACGCAAATTTACACTTCGTGTTTGCCTAATTGTTTCTATTATCAGCATGAAATTTCATCTGCATTGAAATTTCATGAGAAGAATTGTTAAATTTGTAATCACAATAGAAATATTTACCTCCGAAGTTTTTGCAGAAGAAATATTGCCAGTAAAAAAAACAAAAATTCTAAAAAGACACAGGCTTTAACTTTTTTCAACATCATCATCATTATCATAAAATCATATATGTTGTAATTCTGCCAGGATTGTTGAGGTTACTATTTTATAATGTGTCCACAAGTTACCATATTATTCTTTTTGAGTACTGTTTAACTACATTTTGTTAATTTTTTGATGTGTTTTTTTTTTTTCTTCTTCTATGTTTCAGGAAATGTTGAATATAGTTCAAGCCATTTATGATATGATGGGCAAGTATTCTGAGCCGACGGTTGAAGACATCTCTCCGGTAGAGCATGTTGAAAGAGTCTTCCAGGTCAGTCTTGAGTTTTATATAACTACTGTACATGTGTGTCTGTGAAGTGGTGGTGGTGGTGGTGGTGGTGGTGGTGGTGGTGATTGTGATGGAGGTTGAAGACGGTTGAAGACATCTCTCCGGTAGAGCATGTTGAAAGAGTCTTCCAGGTCAGTCTGAGTTTTATATAACTACTGTACATGTGTGTCTGTGAAGTGGTGGTGATTGTGATGGAGGTGGTGGTGGTGGTGGTGGTGGTGGTGGTGGTGGTGGTGGTGGTGGTGGTGGTGGTGGTGGTGGTGGTGGTGGTGGTGGTGGTGGTGGTGGTGGTGGTGGTGGTGGTGGTGGTGGTGGTGGTGGTGGTGGTGGTGGTGGTGGTGGTGGTGGTGGTGGTGGTGGTGGTGGTGGTGGTGGTGGTGGTGGTGGTGGTGGTGGTGGTGGTGGTGGTGGTGGTGGTGGTGGTGGTGGTGATGATGATGATGATGATTGTGATGGTGGTGATGGTGGTGATGATGGTGACGATAATGATGTTTATGATGACGATAATGATGTTTATGATGTAGATGATGATGAGTATTATGCTAATCATCATCATCATCATTTTTGTTGCAGAAATGAATTATGGTTACAGTGCTCAAGTATAATTATCATGACAGAACCTAACCAGTTAAGTTGGATAGATTATGTAATGCACATGAAGGAAAAAGATTATTCTTTACATGAACATGTTTCCCTCAATGTGTCCATGGTAATTAAACATTAATTTCCAACTCCTTTTCCTTTTTGTTAACAGAAAATGGATTTGAACAGAGATGGTGTAGTTTCAATGGACGAGTTTATTGATTCATGTAAAAGGGTAAGTATACTAATTTTTTATTATTTTGAATTTGTGATCTACTATATTTATTTCTAGTTTCTGTTATGCTTAGAAATTGTGGTCAGCTTTTTAAAGGGATCTACTAAGATTGTCAAAATTCTCAAAAATTTACTTGGAACTCTAGAGCGGTTCTCACATACCTCATTGTATTCGTATTACTTTCGGTTTTCCAAATTTCGTTTTGGTCATAAAGATATGAATGATTGAAATGCTCAGATTTGTAATTATCTAGTGGATAATTATAACTGATAACCGATCACAGGAATACACATTTGATCAACCATTGGCCAGTGTGTGCACATGTCAACAAAGTTACTAGATCCCTTCGGATTAAGTTTTTATTATTCTGAAGAAGTGGTGACAAATGATAAAATTGGAGTTCAGGTTAACCCGCTGAGTGCCAAATTAAAGGGATCTAGTAACTTTGTTGCCATGAGTAAGTAATGAATGCTGGATAAAATGTGCATTGTTGTGATCTGAGTATGTCCGCTGAGTAGTGTGGGAAAATGTAAAGTGATAACTTTCCAGTGCATAATTAAAAATCCAAACAATTGTAAATACCTTTTTAATGAAAGGGAAATTTGAAAAACAAAAAGAACTGTTCCATGCTTCTATTGGTTCCTGAATACAATAAGGTATTAGAGATTTTGGATTTGGACAATGTTACTAGATCCCTTTAAGTTGCAAGAAGCCACTTACACCAATCCTTAATTGACATGTTTATACTGTATTACATGAATGGCATAATCCTCCCATGCGTCTACAATGAGCCATTCATTCCACACTTAGTTATTGTGCGTATATTTTTGTGGCCCTAGGTCTGTGTGGGGGGGGGGGGGGGGGGGGCAGTGCTTATTTCGAACTCTGTATTATTTGAATACATTTACATCTACTTTAGATCATATTGAAGTATTGTGTGGAACAAGTAAAACGATCTGATTATGTGAGCAATTGTGGCTCGAGTCTACTATTAAAGGCATTCAGAGGGTTAAAGTGATTCATGGGAAGCAAAGAACAAAGATGGTCATGTTGGGACTCGAACCTGTGACCTGCAGATTTTCTGTCCAGGGGGGTGTTGCATAAAGAGTTGCGATCAATCGAAAAGTTGCAATTAAAGGGACTTAGTAACATTGTCCAAATCCTCAAAATTAAATTTGAATTCTAGCGGTTCCCTTACACCTTGTTGTATTCGTATTAACAATAAAATCGTGGAACAGGTTTTCGGTTTTTCAAATTTCCCTTTCGTTACAAAGATATGTACGATTGAAGTGTTCAGATAATAAAATATCCGTTGGATTTTTGAAACCATGTACAAAGTGAGTGCAGTGAGTTAATGAATATCATTTTGCATTTTTGCTCATTACTCGGCCATGCAACGTCCATTTGACTTGAAATTTTCACACAATACCCAGTGGACATATCAGATAACAACAATATACATTGCATCAACCATAAATCACTTTTTGCACATGTCAACAAAGTTACTGGATCCCTTTAAGTAATCGCAAGTCAGAAAATACATGCAATCAAATTAATCAGATTTAAGCATTTAGACGCATTTTCTGCAATTGATCGCAACTCGTTATGCAACATTCCCCATAGCTCTTTCAATTTTCTTAGACATTATATACATATTATCAGAGTATTTGGTACAAGTTTTATGGGATTTCATTATATTGATTTGAAACATATCTACCAGCATTCAAGAATATATATCTAGAAGAAATCATTCTTCGGTGACCTTCACATTTATGTCCAGTGCTCTGTGATAAATAAATTAATGGTGCCTACTTTTAATATAAAGCACAATTTTCCTTCTTGTGTGGCTCATGCATAATTTGTATTACTCCGGTCATCTGATATAAACTGGAGTTTGCCGTCAATCAAGCACAGGAAATGCACACGTTCTACTCCCTTGGATGTACTCCAGCCAGGCATCCACATTTATGTCAGTTCTGGTATTTATTTTGTTAATCTTTTCAGATACAAACTGCAGTCAATCAAGCACTGGAAATGCACATTCTTGACTCCCTTAGGAGTATTCCAGCCAGGCATCCACAGTACATTTCTGTCAGTTTGTTTATTCATTTTGTTAATCTTTTTTCTCTTTCCCATTCTCTTCTGTACATATGTGTGTCTAGGATGATAACATCTCTAGATCGATGAACGTCTTCGACACAGTCTTATGATCAGCAGCTGGCCCCCTTTGCTGTCGAGCGGATCAACTGACCCTTCGCCTGCTTGAACCTGGTGCACTGCGTGTTAGGTCTATGGTTACTACCGGTTTTTGGAGGCAATGGGTTATACAATCAGCTTGATATACAGTGCAACACGTACAACGGTCGGGGATCATACGGATGGGACATTGTCTTTATCGTGGGAATTTTTTCATACAAAGTCATTTAGTTGTACATGAAAAGTTGCATGCAGCTTTTAAAAGATTTTTACGATTGAATTTTTGACTATCTATCTATAAACTTTACTGCATTCTTTTAGTATGTTGAAGGGTATATTTTTCTCTGCGAAATTGTACCGCGTGAGAATTTGACGTTGTTTATGCAATTTTCCCTCACACAAATCGCTATTATAAAAGTCCTTTACTGCGTTCTCTATCTAAAGAGGTTTTCGATTTTCCAAATCAATATTTTTTTTTGGTACGGACACATTTGGATGATAAATGGACATGTGTTTCTTGCATTAGTGGTTACATTTCAAGCTCTTTAGATCTCATACCATAGCATGGCATTAGGTAATTATATCGCTAGCTGAATACCGCTCCTGGAGGGCTGAGGAGCGGTAGTGATTTTTGAACACTCAAGCTTGCATCCAGTACATTTTATCAGGGTTGGCACTTCTTATCTCTAGCCCCTGGGCGCTGATATCTCAGCAGAGGATTAGCAGAGAGTAGAGAGAATGAACCGCATAAATGTGGTCGATACGGAAACAAAAATGATAAAATTGATCACCACGATGGTGGAAGACAAGCTAATGGGACAATCACGTCATGGTTTAACCCATTTAGGACTAGTTAGTATGGAATGGTATTTGTGCTGATCGATAGCTTTGATCTGTACCGATGAAGACAGATATGATTTTTGCCTCATTTTCTGGTCCAGTCATTGTCCCCGTAACATAAAGATTTACGATTTAACGTATTAAGATCAATTGGTTGATCGTATGATTAATAAATTGATTGATCAACAAGAGATGCAGGTCATGTAAAAAGGGAAGGAAATAAAATGGTTTAATTAAAAGGGTGTGTGGATACTGTCATGTTTGATACCGGTGCTATATTTCCAGAGAAATCAAATTATATATAGCTTGGTACGGGTTTGTATTTGTAAATCAATGCATGATCATTGCATAAAACCATCGTCTATGGGAACCTGATGTGTTAAGTGCTAACGCTATGGATATCACAATATCTTGTATGCCAAAGGGTTTCCTGAAAATGTGGATAGTTGTAGTTGTTTGAGGATTAACATTTTCAGGAGCTTGGGTCGATGATGAATGTATCATGTACCACCAACATCATATAGCTAGTTTTGAATGGGACAAAAGTAGAAGCATTTGCATTTGTCATGCAGTGGTATACTCTCCCTTTTATACTGGGTCTAATAGCGACCACCTCCAACATACTGAAGATTTGCGCAAGATAGAAAGGGAAAATGTGTGAAGAGTACTACAATTGTGATAAATAAATCATACTGGTTTTCAAGTCACTGCTATGATCTTAACTTAACCTATTACGTATGGGAACCTGGTGGGCCCTGTATTGACTCTATGGGGATTGAAATATCTAGTTAGGCAACAGGTTTAATTCCAGCCATTTGCTTTATATACATTATATTTGAATTCGGTTTCATGGCGCATCAGTTTCCCATAAAGCAATCAATCAAATCATGAAACTATAATGATTATAAAAATCCCTTCATACATAATATAATTTGTAAGATGATATATATTAGAGTCAAGTAATTTTGTTTTCATATAGCGAAAGAGTAACATTATGAGCGTTTTAGTTCTCAGAAAATTGTATGTATTATAATTTCTTGTTAATAATGTTTTTAAAATATATAAAGGGCAAACCTGGATTATGACTAACTTTATTGTTAACTTCTTGCCAAACAAGCCCATAAATGCCCAAGTTGTGCAGTTTTGTATTATTAATCCAAAAAGTACAATTACTCTTTCGAACTAACCCTCTCAGCATAACGTCATTCTAGATATAGTGTCTCACTACAATTGACCATCTCAATGAGAGATAGGAATGACTACAGTCAAACCTGTGTATAGTGACCACCAAATGGAAACAAGAAAAGTGACCACTGTAGACAGATAACCTCTATAGACAGGTTCTGTAGTGATGTTTTTCTCTGCGGGGGATAAATGTTGGTGGCCACTATTCAGACAGGTTGGCTGCTATAGACAGGTGGCCACTATTAGACAGGTTTGACTTTAGATGATACATTCATACATTTCAGTTCATGTAGTTTGTAGATTATGTTAGTTTTTTGTTTGTCAGTACACAATGACAGATAGTAAACAAACTACTTCTTATTTCTGGTGGAGTTGACACTTGGTGGTATATCCTTCTATTTTTACAAAGCCATACATATGGAAATGTTTTTAAATATATTCAGATTTGTTTAAATGATATGGTTGTATTTTATCAAAATAAGATTAAGAATAGGACATTATATCTAGCAAGAACATTGTCCGTGATTTCACTGCTTTTTTGCACAAAAATTAATTAGGTTTTTTTTTAAAGGAAATAGAGAGCTAAAGGTTTTAGTCTAGATATATATTAAATTGGAGAAAGCAAAGTAGTGAATCTGAAGTAGCTTCTGTTACAGCATTTTGTGTCAATGTCTTGGAGCCAAATTAGTATAAAGTAGGCAAGTGTGGTGTTATAATTTGTACTTCTGCATTCCAGAATATATACAGTACGTCTTGGTATTTATTGATGTCAATTTAATATCCTTTTTACTCATTTGTAAATCAATAATAGTAATTTGGCCCCTGACATTTCATTTCACCATTTAGATTTCTTTTGATATTTAAAAGGAGTGTAAACATATTATTTTAATGCATTGTGTTTCGGTGTACTATGTATCTCTCTCTATCTGTATAATAAGTGCCTTTTTTACGGGGTATGTCGGTAGCTTCTTTGATTGAAGCATGTACATAAGAGTCTAAAAGCAGATGTTTATTGATTTTAACGAGAAAAGTTGTTTTAAACCAGACATTAGTTTGGACTTTGTAAATATGGATAAATGATTTATTGAAAGATAGTTCTATCAAATTCAATATAGTCTTGTTGCTTAAAAGAGTAAATTATAGTCTACCTGATATATTTTGAATTATACAATCATGTGAGTTGAAAAGTAACTAATGGTTGATTATGCAACATATTTCACAGAAGAGCGATTAATTCCAGGAATATATATTTAACATAGAGTACCATAAACTTCATCTTCAAGTTATCTATCATAATGATATCTGTCATAGCAAGGGCTCATATTTATTCAGTTGGCAGATGCCTTTGTCTTGACATGTGTTTGGATTAAAGGGAGAGTTTAGTTTTGTTTCATTTTTATGAAGAAAAAGGAAACAAAAAAGGTGCCAAGCATTTATCATGTGACTATATAGCTGTCATGTGACCAGCTGTCATGTGATCGACTAACAATGTTGTCATGTGACTATAGTTGCAACTGATATGATGTATAAGAACATTAGATTTTGCAGGTTTTCAGTGGCTATCTAAGGTTAGGCAACAAGACTTATAATATGAATTGTCTACTTCTGTTTTTGCTTTATTTCATTGGATATTAGAACATTTTTGACGAGTGAAATTGCAGTTGTTCTTTTTCTCTTTCTTTGTGTAAATTATTTTTATCGAGTCAAGGGCAAACTTTAAACTTCAATCTCATGTAAATGTAAATATTAATTTATTCTTTAATCATTAAAGTATTTTTGAAGTGTAGTTGTCATACACCCACTATACTTCATCAGTTTTCTTGGCCCCCCCGAGTCCTGTTTTACTGCTGTTAAGTTAACTCGTTTTCCTTGTGCCGATCTACCGAATGAGGGACTTTTTTTACTACTTTATATTTAGCAGGTTATATCACAAATAAAAAGGCATATATGTACAAGTTGTAAACAAAATAGTACCAGTATTTTGGCAAAGATTTGTAAATTACCGCATTCGCATCACATATTGTATGTATAAGCCTCCCTACACCACTCAAAAGTATTGCATTTATAATATGCTGTACTCTAGTTGTACACATCTACTAATTGACATTAATTGCATCAATGAATTACAACATAATAGTGTAATATGCCTTATAGTATATACATTTATATTCTGTACATACTAGTGTCTTTCCTACATATGTACATGACATAGTCACATTGTGAATTAATGTACACAGTTGGTGTTGCAGGCATTCAACGCTTCTGTGTACTTTTTCTGGAATTCAGTGTATCAAATTATTTATTTGATTTGAGAATATACTAGGCGGGTTGGTTGGGTTGGTTGTTTGGTTTTTGCAGATGCGTTCAATCAATTATGATTATCTAAGTCCGGGGACTGACCTTTATCGTCACCATCTGATAGCCGAGATTTGAACCCGGGCCGATTAGTGCGAAGAGCGGAGCTCTGACCACTAGACCAGAACACCTCTTCACATTGTTTACTCCCCTCCCTAACTTCTCATCTGTACGAGTTATTGAGGTTGGAGCTATAGGGAGAAAAGTGTTGTGTCATAATAAATTCAGATCTTTCTGACTGGTATAAAAAATACTGTATACGCCATATATTTTGCGTACATAGATTTTCACGAATCTGGACTCTATGACAATTTTGCGAGTGGTTAAATTCGTGTTCGGCTGTTACCAATTATACACGTACGTGTATTGCTTTGCATTTGGTGTCAATTTTTTAGTGTTTTGTGATTCGCGAAATTTGCGAAAATAAAACCCTCGCGAAATATATGGTACTTTATACCAACTTGTATGAAAATTATTGTAAAGCAGAGGATTATACTTCAGTCTGATTTAATTGTTTCATGGTCAATTTGTGCTAAAAGCAAATTTATAATATTTTAACAAACCAACATTTAAAGGGGTACTACAGTTTTGGTATGGCTGAGCCTTAGTAAACCAAACCTGCACAATAACATTACAAACTAATAGTTATAACTCCGCCATGCTCGAAAGGTATAGAAAATTACAAATGACTAAGTAAAAAGCCTTTTATCATTCAAAAAGAGCCATTAAAACACAAGAGGGCACTCTCTAAAAAAAGCATTGGTTTCAACCATTTTTCATACAAAATTATGCATGTGATGTTTTGTTGAAATAATGATTAAATAGAGAGATCATCAAGAACTATTTAAAAACCTCTTTTGACAATTTTTGAGAAAGTGTAAGCAAATTTTCCATTAAAAAAAAAAATCATAGAAGGAATCTTGGGCCCAGATTTATTCCGATCGGATATATTTATTGATATTTCAGCTGTTTTTTAACCGATTTTTATCAAATAAAGTTTATTCTGTCATTAAAATTGTATGCTCTTTCACATTGTACACTCAATTTTGTATTACCTCACAAAAAGTTATTTCGTGCAGCGCCCTCTATACCAAAACTTAACTACCCCTTTAAGTGGAAAAAACTCATACTTTCTCTCCCCATTCATAATTTGATTTCCTTACTAGGATAGCTCTATACAATCTTTGTATGTTATAAATGTAAAGAGAAAAAAAGCATCAGTATTTATTAGCATAATATACGATGTTAATTATATAAATAAAATATGAAAACGGTGATTTTCTTTTTCAATATTAAATTTAGAAGTTGAGAGATGTGTTCCCAATTCTTAGCTGAATATTTTTTAAAGCAGTGTATATTTTCTCTCTTTGTTACTTTTGGTATAATTATGTGTAGCTGGCTATTATAGTTCATCATGGTTGTCAATACGATCATTTAATTTAGCACAATGCTTACATTTTTGTGTATCTTGTACAACGTATACATAATATAAAGAGTCGTTTTCAGGTATTATTCTACATGACTTTGATGATCTGTCGGGTGTATATATACTTCTTATGACCTCATTCACACCGCATATCTCTCTACTAGCGGAGAGTGCTTGTATTAGTGTGGATGATGATTGTTCAATATTTGTACCAGACATTACGAAACATAATTTCACAATAAAAGCAGATTGGAAATGCAGTTTAATATGTCTGACGAGTTCATTAATAATTGTCCTTATAACCCCTTGAGCCCCTGGGCCCGGTTTCATTAAAGGGTACCACCACCCAAAAATAATATTCTTATAAATGAAAGGTAACATCTTTAGTAGTCCATTCCATCAAGTTCGGACAAATATATTTCCAGAAAAAAAAAAAAAATTATTGGAAAACGCATCACCATTCTAAAGCATGCGTTCATGGGTCTGCCAAACGCATACGTGAATAGCATTGGCGCACTCGCAAATGTTTGGCACGTACGGAACCATGAAATGATAATGGTTCCGTAAGTGGTGGTATTTAATTGCATTGTTTTTGAATTACACAACCCTTTGCAAAATGTTCGTTATCTTATTTGATATCACAAAACGTGACCAAAACATATAATTATGTGTTCTTTGACTGGTGGTCCCCTTTAAACTTTACCAATTGTTGTAAATGTACAATTATTGTAACTACCATGGCAACAGCTATAATCCTCAATGCTGATTGGCTGTTGCCATGGTTGTTACAATAATTGGACATTTACAATTGAATTTTTTTTTTTGTTTTAACAGGGCCCAGAATACTAGATTCATTTTTCATTGGCCCCAACGAATGATTCAAGTTAAAATTGCTCATTTAAAATGGCTTACCTATTTTTGGTTTACCACATAAGCAATTATACAGCAGTACATATAGATGTGTGGTTATACATGTGTATGGGTGAGTTTGTGTTAGTATGCTTAATTATGTGCATCTGTGTGTGTACTGCATGTTTGTGTGTGTGTGCATGCAGAACTGATTGGGTTGACTACATGATGAATTCAAAATATGTTTTGAAAGCCATATTTGCATAATTGTAACAATTTATATTCATAGGGTTGGCTAACCAGCTAGGCTAGCCAATTTGGTGGGGGCGCCCTAACTGTACCCCTCCCCACCGGCCACACCCACCATGTTAAGCAAAGTTTGTCCACCTAGACTGACAACCCCCCCCCCCCCCCCCACCCCCTTGACTCCAGTACTATTTCATCACTTACATTATCTGTAGGGTATACAAGGCAGAGGTATTTTTTTTAGGCTGTGCACCTGCAAATTACTCTGATTTAGCCTCATCATCTGTCAGATTTGGCTAAAATCACACTAGATGATTAAAAGAACATACAGATTGTTATCGTAGGATTTCACCCACATCGGACAACAGTGATATTTTAGCTTTAAAAAACATGAGGGGTAATGCCGTAATGCCCATGTTTTTTTAGCAGAATTCTGCCGAAATTCATACTAGGTGTTCATTCAACCATATACCAATTGTTTTCCTATAATTTGAGTCAAAACATCAAATGTCAAAGGTCACAAAGCTCTAGTTACCAAATGAGTAGTATCAATATTGTTAACACGTATAAAGTGTACATTCTTTCTCAATCAGTTTACGCTCCATAGATGTAGACCATGGTTAAAAACATGGTTTAAAACTTTACATATTTAATAAAACCTCCTTTGTGAATTCCAGCCATTTTGTCCTTTGGATCCATGGATTAAAAGGACATAATATCCCAAATTCTCATCAGTGGCACGACTTTAGTCTAGTCTAAAAAGACAGATATTATCAATTACTGTTTGAACCATGTTCCACCTGTGAAATTGGATTAGCCCATTGTAATCATGATCAATGCAAATCTCTCTACAAAAAGCATCCAGACATAGCGTCTATTGACATTCCCGTCATAGCATAACCGGTCAGCAGTAATATTGCATCCTGGATCATCCATGGCCCCGTTGCAGAAAGAGATACAATCGATTGTAAGTTACGACTGATTGTAAGTAAAAAAATGTACGCGTCTCAACCAATCAGATTTGCGCATCTAGAACACGTGATCTGACTTACGATTAATTGCATCTTACAATCGATTGTATCTCTTTCTGCAACGGGGCCCAGGACATTATGTTACTGGTGACCTGTTATACTATGAGTGGAATGTCAAGCAATCCTTTGTCCTGATGCCTTAGAAGCAGAACTAGAAGATAGATTGGATAATGAAAAGAAACAATAAGAATCTCTCCAGTGGCACATGACAACCATCAATGGGCTCGTGGAATTCCACACGTGTGAAATGTTGACTGGTAATTTCTGTCTTTTTTACTTGTTAATCCATTTCACTGGAATGTCTGGATGCCTTTAATAGCAAGAGGAATTTAACTAGTACTCAGTTATTAATAAGATGAACAATCAACAGTGGAATACACCTTCCCCCAAACTGAGTGCCTGCCTACAACAGCAACACATGTCTGAATACATTACCAACTCACAAACTTTCAATTTCAATTGCAGTTGATGTCTGAATACAATACCAACTCACACACTTTCAATTTCAATTACAGTTGATGTCTGAATACAATACCAACTCACACAACTTTCAATTTCAATTGCAGTTGCTTTGTCAGAAAAGCTCAACCATCATTGGGTCAAGAAAGGCACTGATAAGCTATTGTGTGGTTGTTTTAAAACTTTAATTCAAAATATATACATATATTTCTGTATGTAACTCTTTAACATCATGTTAACAACAAACATTGGACATTCAGCTGGTCAATCGCCTAAATGAAATAATTTCCAAATAATTCCAAGAAACTACATGTGATGAGAACATTTCCTCCTTTTCAAGTCAATAATAAATTATAACAATAATTATTATTATTGCTTTTGTTAAAATTAATTATGGGATCCTAAACAAATGTAACCAATCTCCTTATCTTACTTCAAGCATACATCTAGTAGGTAATAATGCGCCTGTCAATTGTTTCTCCGGCCCCCGGGTACCCGGGCACTACCGGGGAATGCGGCCCCTCTAAGCTGACAAGTCCCGCCGACTTCCCCACAGGGCATAACGGCATAAGGGCATACCACCGGAGAACTTTTCAATCGTGGACGAAGTCCCGGCCACCATACCATACTATACCATACCCTAGATCCCTGCTCAAATTCCCGGCCCAAATGAACACCATCGAGCCACCGCCGCATCCCCGTACATGGTCCCCGCCCGGCAGGGATGTCTGGACTCGAGTCACCGCCGCAAGGCCGTACATGGTCCCCGCCCTGCAGGGATGTCTGCAGTCGAGCTACCGCCGCAAGGCCGTACATGTTCCCCGCCGGCAGGGTCGTCTGCCGCACAAACCCCCGACAAAACACGGCGAGTACCCCGGTAGTGCCCGGATACCCGGGGGCCGGAGAAACAATTGACAGGCGCATAACAATAATGTACATGTATCCCTTTTTTACAATAAAATTGCAACTAGAAGAGAGAAAAAAGCAATAAAGTGGAACCTCATTTATATGACAGCACCTTGGTGCCAATTGAATTTACATGTAACTTGTTATATGGAAACTCATAACGAGTTCCTTGGGACCATGACATTTTTAATGTTTTATCAGATATCTGGTTATGTCAGGGTAAACAAAAATATAAATAGCTGGGACCATCAAATTGACCTTGTTCTATTGTTCTATAAGAGGGTTTTGTTACCTATATCAGAGCCCTTCATAGCGAGATTCCGATTCAATTGTTTCTACAATAAGATTGCAACTAGTAGAGAGGAAAAACCAATACAGTGGATCCTCATTATAAGGAGGTCCTTGCGACCATGACATTAATATCTTGTGAAATCATGGGGGGGGGGGGGGGGAAGAATATAATGAGCAGGGACCAGCAAATTTTCCTTGTTATACAAGCTAGGGTTATGTTACATCACAGCAACATAACAAAAACTCTTGCCAGTAAAATTACCTCATAACGATCAGATAATGATCACATACCTTGTTATAGCTGGTTAAAGACATTTTAAGATACCACATGTACTATATGTATCTTTTCATTTGTCATATACACGATTCTGACATTATTCTAGGGCTCTTCAAAGTAATGATTATCAAATATGTTTGAATCCATCAAATACATTAAAGGGGTAGTTTAGTTTTGGTAGAGAGGGCGCTGCACATCACAATTTTTTTTGTGAGGTAATGAAAACTGAGTGTCGAATTTGAGAGAACATGCAATTTTAATGGCAGAATAAACTATATTTGGTCAAAATCGACCCAGAAACGGCTGAAATATCAATAAATATATCTGATCTTATAATTATTTGGGGCCCAAATTATCAGATGATTTTTTTCAATTTTTTTTTTAAATGCCTTGCACTTTTTCAAAAATGTTCAAAAGCGTTTTTTAAATAGTTGTTGATGATCTCTCTATTTAATCATTATTTCAATAAAACATCACTTGCATAATTTTGTATGGAAAATGGTTGAAACCAATGCCTTTCTGGAAAGCACCCTCTTGTGTTTTAATGGCTCTTTTTGAATGATAACAGGCTTTTTACTTAGTCGTTTGTAATTTTGTATACCTTTCGAGCATGGTAGAGTTATGTTATAACTATTAGTTTATAATGTTACTGTCCAGGTTTGGTTACTAAAGTTCAGCCTTACCAAAACTGTACTACCCTTTTAATAACTGCTCAATTTCGAGTCATATTATGGCAAGCTGAATAGGTTATGAAAATAGTTAAATTACATTGCCAGGATAAATAAACCAAGCATATTATATAAAATATATATACTGTATACGCCAATATTTTCGCGTACAGATATTTTCGCGAATGAGAGGGTCTCAGACATTTTCGCGAGTTGTTAATTTCGCGATCTGCCGGCCCTGTGAGAAAATAGCATCGCACAGAAATTAGAATATGACAAAAATGATGTGTACTTTGCACGAGAAAATCCTTTTAATAAATGAACAAATGTGTATTCTATCATAACGGCGACATAACATAATGTAATTTCTACGGAAATATTGTTAAAATGTACAGAAATTTTACCTTAGTTTCGGTCAAAATATGATTTATAAGCTTTATATTAACTAGAAGCATTGTCCTGCGAATGGCGATTACAGTATCGTACTAATAAATAATAATGAGGTTCGCATAGAGCTGAATACTGTAAAAGTCTATGGTTACGCATTGTCTGTATTGCGCTCTGTATCTGTAGCTACTGCCATAGACCATGTAGACGGCATCGCAGGGCGGCGTGCCGCTGACGGGAACATGCAAACATATGGGAGATTGATTCAAGCACGAAAGTCAATTAGTATTGATATTAGAGCGCACGGAGAAAGCGCGCGATGAATACGTGCGCGTGTTTATGCACCGATATATAGTCTCAATGGATGTTACATTCATAGCATATTTGTGAACTACAAATGGACAAGACAGGCGCGAGTATGACGTGAATATGCCGCCATCTTAAGTTTATTTTGATTCCTTTTATTTTTAAATCGGTGGATACTAGTGATCACACGGCGGGTGTGATGCACCGATCTATAGTATCAATGGATTGGTAAAATATATACGGACAAGGTACGCGCTAGTAGTACTACCAGCAGGAGTTTACAAAGTAAATTTGGCGCCATGTTGCATTTATGCCACATCCTTCTTTTTATATCGGTTGATAAGCACATGCACGTGATATTAGTGTTGAACTGTACAGTACTGTCCGTGGGTGAGGGTAAAGTGCAAAATACAGCGTTCGGTAATAATTGCGTTCTTATTTCATCTTGGCAAAAGTTGACACGAGTTCATGCCAATATATTCGCGTGTTGTTAATTTCGCGCTTTGGTAGTGATTCGCGAAATTCGCGAAAATAAAACCCTCGCGAAATTAACAGCTTATACAGTAATGGATTTAATAGAGTAAACAATTGCAATCAAAAAATAGTCTAGAGTCAGTTAAAGGTGCACCTGTAAAGTGTCAGATATTGCCCAAAATTACATTTGAGACTTCAATCCTGTACCAAAATCATTGTAAGATATGTCCGAATGATGTGTGAAAGTTTCATTGAAAAAGAACACTGCTTTCCTGGTTGAAAAGCGAAAATATGCATCAGCTTTTACAACAAATTACTGTATGACGTTTATGAGGTTTATGACCGTTCATTAACGCTCTTGAGCTGAATGATAGATAAGGGGCATTTGAAAAAATCTAACTCTATTTTATTCTTCTCTTACCATAAGCTAAACAACACGGTATAAGAGAAACGAGGAAGCTCCAAGTAATTTTCATGGAGTTAGACACTTTACAGGCATCCCTTTAAAATTAAGAGTTGCAAGGGCATCCTGGCTCTTCCAGTAAATGTTGTACAATGACATGTAGTGGAAGGGTGACCCCTAGTTCTCTTTTTTCTTGATTCTTAATCTATGGTCCCTTTGAATAAAAATAGTGTTACACATTCTAACAAGTCTTATGACCAAATAACTGCATTGCTTAAAAAATATATATCTGTCTATGGTCTACGTGGCAAGAGTACTGCTCTGCAGTTCTAAGTAAACAAGAATTACATTTGCGGTGGCCCGGGGCAACCACAATTTGATGTCGGGCCAAACAAGAAAGATTTGGGTGGCCCGATCAGGCACACACACTGAGTTGTACAATCAGTGTTATAATCAGTTTCCAAAAAGAGTAACTGAAGCTCATTTCATGATTCAAACCATTATATTTTTTTTTAATGAAATTAAAATAAACTAGGCTGTTTTGAAAACATGTTTGTTGTTTACTTAAAATAATTGTGTTTTTTATTATTTTCTTTGTTTTTTTCGGGCCACCGAAAATTTGAAAAATGTAAGAATTTGGTGGCCCACAGGCCCACTTGGAAAAAATGTAGAGCACTGATGAATCTGAATTATAAGCCAATACCAGGATCTAATGCAATTATGAATAGTACACATATATCAAGATCTAATATATAACAGTAAAATAATGTCAATCACAATTGCAAGACCAAATTAATTCAGGAAAACATGTCAGCCTGTGTGCAGCAGCTCTTCGATTTGACCTGTGAATGTGCATAACCCATATCATATGTAAACTTTTCCAATGATGCTTGTTATTTAGCTTTTAAATCCATTGACTACAGAAGATGGTACAACTGATCAACTTACATCTGGCACTTTGTACACATGGTACCAATAGGGAATACATGTAGTTTAGTTCTTTACCTAAATAAAAAAAAGAACAACAAACAAAAATGTGTTGTTGTGTTGTTGTTGTTATTTTTTGGGGGAGGGGGCTACTTTTCAAGTATGCCATTAACAGATTAACACTCTGAAAATTGTTTAAATTACAGGGGCTTGTTAAGGCAATTTGAGAGCTAAATTGCCCCCAAACCCTGTGTATTTTTTTCACTTTTTCACATGTATGTGAACTGTCGCATAATTGTCAAAATTGATATTTGAGAACCCTGCACTGCGTTACTTCGGAATGATCTGGTGAAAGCTCTGCAATGAAACTGCATCTCTTTGAAGGCTGTGACCATTCTGTGCTTCAGTGTCTGCCATCACGTCTTTCGGCTGTCCTCCTTTGTGCACTGTCATACCATTTATTCGATCAGTTGTAAAGTGATTCACACTATTGCAGAATGATGTGGTGTGGACCCTGAGCAGCCATAGTCAGAAGGCTGTGAGTGTTCTGTGCATGTTGTCCCTGCTGCTGGAGCTGGTGTGTCAGCTGGAGAGGTGCCGACTGTCCCGACGTGAAGTGGGCCTGGATCTGCGCTTGGGCCTCGGCTTGGACCTGGGCTAGGGCTGCGTCCGTGCTGACGTTGCTGAGTGTGAGCAGGGCGGGGCTGGCGATGTTGCTGGTGTCATGCTGCTGGTGTACACGTAGCTGGTGCAGGGTCTGTACTTGATGCGGGGACGGTGTGTGCCTAGCATCAGTGACCCCGGTGAGTGTCCCCGTGGCAAGGTTCACAAGGTTGATGTCAATGCCCCCATGGGTGGAGTTGATGGTGGTCATCCCTCCCCCACCCCCACCAGTCAGCTCTTGGAGGTTTGCGGAGCTGATGTGCAGCTGTAAGGGTGCTATCTGCCTACCAGAGGATGATGGGGCCAGGCGAAGACTACCCCCATGCCCATGCTCCTTCACCACTTGTCTACTGGATGCTGGGGCTATGCGTACTGGTACGTTACCTCTGTGTTCGTTTCTCACCTGTCTACCAGTTGCGGGGGCTAACCGATAGCCACCCCCTTGGGCACTGGCCACGCTGCCTGTAGATGCGGCTTGCCCTGCTGCAGTCATCAGCTGCATCAGGATGCCTGTGTCTTCAATTTGACTGCTGCTCTCTTTCTCAGAAGGTTTGGCACTGCAAGAAGGGGGGGGGGGGGGGCAAAAAGAAATGGCAGGGAAATAACATTTTAAAAATATTTTGTATAGCCTTGATAAACAATGATACAGACCTGGGGCAAGCAACCACTTTTAAATGCTTTCCTATAATTTGAGTAAAACAAAATCACTTGGTTTAAAAATTAATAAATATTCACCTATAGCCATTCCTTTAATGTCTTCTACAATTTTTGTTTACAAAGAATAAGTGGGAAATTGGAATGGGAGTCATGGATTATAAGAGAAAAACAATATTCCTGATCAATCATGGTAAAGAAATATTTAGAACAGAACTGCACATAACTTGCAAAATAACTGCCACACTTACACTGTATGGGTCTTCTCGTGTATCTTCATGCTGCTGAGATGCCTGAACGTGGCCTTGCAGACCTTACAGCTGTAAGGGAACTCCCCACTGTGGATGCGCTGGTGGCTACGCAGGTTCTCCTTGCGGTTGAACTGCGCCCCACACTGATCGCACGTGTGCGGCTTCTTCTTGGTGTGTATCAAAGAATGCCTGTTGAGATGGCCGCTGCGCTTGAAAGACGCCCCACACTGCGTGCAGACGTGTGGCTTCTTGTCGTTGTGGATCATCATGTGAGCCTTGAGGTCATTGGTCGTCTTGAACTTGGTGAAGCAGATGTCGCAACCATATGGCTTCTCAGCGGTGTGCACCCGCCGGTGACTGTGCAAGTCGCTCTTCCGCTTGAACAGCGCACCACACTCCTCGCACTGGAACGGTCGGTCCTGGCTGTGCATGGTCTCGTGGCTCTTGAGGTAGACCAGGACACTGAACCTCTTACCACATATGCTGCAGGCATACGGCTTATCGTTCCCGTGGTAGGACTGCACGTGCCTCTTGAGGTTGATGGACTGGATGAAGCGTTTGGGGCACGCATGGCAGGCAAAGGGCTTCTCACCGGTGTGGGTCTTGACGTGCATCTTCAGTGCCGAGTTGCAGTGACAGTTCTTGCCGCAAAACTCACAGATGTAAGTCCTTCGTTTCCTGGGCCCTCCCTCCTCCCGCCGCTTGTGTGCCTCAAGGTGCTTGGCCAGCGCTTCGGAAGATTGGAAAACCTTCCTACACTTGGTACACTTGGCATGCTCCCTCCGGTAGTGCATCTTCAACTCCTGGTGGGTGTGGACGACCGTACCACAGAACTTGCAGGAGTACTCCCGCTTTTTTCTTGTGACTGCACCAATGGCTTCCCTTTTTGCCCTCAGGGCCCGTTGCCTGATAGACTGTGCACGCTGAGACGGTGCCCTGGGTGCAGGCAGCTTTTTAGGCTTAACGGGTTTCTTAAAAACGCCCTTCAGAGCTGCTTTGGTTTCTACTTTGAGAGGTGATGTCTCCTTTTGTACTTTCCCCACTGCAGGATAGTACGTTTGTCTAGTAGAATGTAAGGGATGTTTTCGTGGAGATTGCCTTGGGACAGGTGTCTCACTCAAGTTCTGATTTTCAGCATCACTTTGATTCTGCTCCTCATCAAAGTCTCCATCATCGTCCTCCTCCACAGAAGACTGCGCATCCTGATCTGATTGAAGCCTTTCTTCTGTAGGATAAAACAAAAGACATTGGGATTAGTTTTAAAGGAATCAAGTATCATTGTCAAAATCCTAAAAACTTTCTTGGAACTCTACCAATTCTCACATGTCTCAGTGTAATTGTATACCAATAGAAGCATGGAACAGTTTTTGTTTTTTTTAATTTCTTTTCCGTTAGAAAAAAAATTGTTTGGATGTATAATTATCTTATAACTGTGTACAACAAAATCAGTGCAATTAGTTTTTTTTGCTCATTACTCAGTTATGTGACATTCATTTACCATGGAATTTTTACACATAACTAAGTGGACATATCAGATCACACAGAAATGCACATTTTATCAACCATTTGCCATTTTTTGGACATGTCAACAAAGTTACTAAAATACTAAATACTGCAAGATTTCTAAAAACCTTTCTGTGACCTGTAGATAGATCATGGTGGCGTAAAATATTTTGATAAAGGCTGACCATTTAAGGCATGTTTGTAGTATTTTACATATTAGTTTAATAATGACAACAAATCTATTATATACACCACCATGGAAACCGATACTGTACAAGCAACATTTAAATCTATGTCTATAAAGAATAATGGAAGGGTATTGTTTGACCAAACAATGAATTTATGTACAGTGAAACCTCATTATATCAAGCACCTTGGGTCCATTGAATTTACCTTGTTATACCGTAGAACACCATCGTCAAGCACCCCCAATCACCTATACGCATCTTGCTTTTAAAGAGCGCCCACTCTCTGTCCAAACGGGAAACTTTAATCAAGAATGCAAATAATGGTGAGGAATATTCATGAGGATAATAATGGAGGTGAATCTCATGGAAACGTCTTTAAAAGCAAGATGCGTATAGGTGCTTGGGGGTGCTTGTCAATGGTGTTCTACGGTATCAGATATCGTGTTGTCACAGAGCTCATTTTAAGGAGGTTCCACTGTATTCTTTGTTATGCCAATGATGCAATAAATATATTCACACATTCGTTATCCAACACCTCATACCTCGTATTGACTGTGACAGCTGGATGAGTTTATCGCACATTGCCCGGTTCGCCTGCCTCTTGATTTCTTCCAGCTCAAACTTCTCCGCGATGGCGATGACGTCCATACAGTTGTCAGAGTTGGTCTGCTGCATCAGAAACTGGCAGGTAGCCTCTTGAACTGGGGACACCTTGAGGTGGATCCCTATCTGCAGCCACAGCTCCACGCTGCGCATGCTCAGGTCAAGCTTGCCCGTGTAGGCGTACTCGAGGAAGACGCTGAAGCTCGCGGCTGAGAGTTCACTCAGCCTAATGCCCTTCCTCAGCAGTTCTGCGTTAGCCCCGCTCTCTCCCTGCAGCAAGGGTCGGTAGAGCTCCCGGAAGAAGTCGCTGCAGGCCATGAGGACCGCCCGATGGGCACTGAACGGCTGCTCCTCCACGATGATCGAGGCGTCGCACAGACTCGGAAAGTGACGCCACCACATGGCGAACATCTCCAGCGCCTGGAGCCCATGGTTCGGTACCTCGTAAATGTGGCTACCATGCTCTCCCAACGTCACGTGAAAATTCATGATTTGTGCCATGTTAGTCTCCTTTTCAGGAGGTAGGATGACGTTCCTCCCTTATAAATGTCAAAAAAGGGTCTTCTACGCAATTCAATTCAGGCTGATTTGATAGTTGTACCTGTATTTGCAAGATAAGAGGACAAGAAAAACAATGGTTACTCTTTACAAAAATAAAGCCTTATTAATATTATTGCATAGCTGCAAAACAATGTCATTTTGAATTTGAACAGGTGAGCTCTATAGTATGTCTATTGCAAAATCTAGTAAGAAACAGAATATATTTTTAATTCACAGTTTTATTAAAAATTCACCAAGTTCACAGAGCGCAGTGTTGAAGTAAAATTTTTTTTTAAATACTGCTAATTAGGCCATGAAAAATAAATTGTTGGATTGGCGTAACCTGCCGGACCCTAAAAATACCGCCGACCCTAAAGGTTTTTTCTGATTTTTTTTTTTATTAAAAAAACAAAACAAAACAATTAAAAAAAATTTTTTTTACAATTGCGATATGTGTTATGTGTGTGTTATATGTGTGTTTTTGTGTATTTGTGCGAATCCTGAAAAAAAAAAAAAAAAACCTACCTACCTACCCTAATTTTTGGTTGCCCGTTACTCCAATCCAACAAAAAAAAATGTTTTGCCTTAAAGTAACAATTTAAAAAGATATAAAAATTAATCTTCAATATGCAGGGGGTGTTTCACAAAGATCCTAAGTTGATCTTAGCACTAAGATGGTCTTAAATATTATGGAAAGCCATTAGTGTCTTGAAACAGTTTTATAAAAGTTATGTTGAAATGCATAAAATGTTGATTGAAATCATATATTATTATCTAATTATCAAAGAGATTTCATGAATTTTATAAGATTATGAATCTCTTTGATAATTAGAAAATATATATGATTTGAATCAACATTTTATGCATTTCAACATAACTTTTATAAAACTGTTTCAAGACACTAATGGGCTGGCTTTCCATAATATTTAAGACCATCTTAGTGCTAAGATCAACTTAGGATCTTTGTGAAACACCCCCCAGGTATCGGTATAACATATTATTAATTTTCTGAGGATTCCATGTATGTAAAATGTCAACACAATGGTCAAAAGGCCAATATAAAATTTGCATCGCTGAAATTGAAAACGTTCTGATCTGAATTAAGTGCCAGGAATAGGGGGCCATTTTTCTTTTAAGAATAAGAATGATCATGTGATACACAAACCTATACTACATGATCTGATAGATACAATATAGATCTATAGATATATTTTGTTTGAAATATGTGTCCTCCATTGACAAATGGCAAGATAAAGCAATAATAACAATAATGTACTTCTTTACAATTATATCATTTCTATAAACATAGGCATGATCATGTAGGCATGATCACCTGCATGCCTACAAAACAATAAATATATGGTTGCATCTGGTCACGGGACTAATGAACTTAACTGGTTTATTTGTAGAATTATAAGGTTATTCCATTTCAGTTAGGTCTATTTTGTAATTGCTTGTAGTTGCTTTTCCCTTCTGTTCATTTGCATAATATATCTTATTGTTATGAGTTTTCTTGTTTGCCAGATTGGCTTTATAAGTGCACTACCAGACTTCAACTTGTTATGTTCTCCCTTCGTTCTACTCTTTATGTTTTGGATGTTCCTGTATGATTAATTTGCTATATACACTGTGTTTGAACTCTTAATTATTCTACCAGTTAATTTCCGCTATATACATGTATGGTTGAGAGACCCACACATCGGCACCCTAAAACATTTCCGACAGTTTTAGACTTTAAAATCGTACAAATTTCTTAAAACCTTACTCACACATTAAGAAAATAGTGCAAATTGCGATGCGATGATCAGATTTGCGATTTATAAGTTATATTTTGAGATATCGTCTTCAAACGCGTGCGTAATTTTTTGGCTTCACGAGATCGCGGTGTTTTTTAAAACCGGCACCCCCTCAACTCTCATTGACAATGACAATGCACGCAACTCAAAATTTCTTGTGCGATGTTGGCATCATTTCACAAATTTACTCGTAGCGGACGATCTACGCATTATTTTTCCTCGAAATTATGACCAGTTCAGTTTCTAAGGGTAGCGCGCATCATCACATGCGCAATTTTTCACAACACGCGCAAAAACAAATATTACGCGGGGTGCCAATAAATAAAAACAGTGCCGATGTATAGTACACCTACCATACTTGGACGTGGGCGCGATTGTAGAATTGTGTGGTCATCACATTGAAGTATACCACTAATGTGGTATACAGTACCTGAGCGAAGGTTTAAAAATGCAAAGGAAAAGTTACATTCTTCCTAATGATTCATATATATTTTGTCAAAAATTGTCACAGAATTGATTAATCTGCAATCTAAAGTGATGAAATTTCGACCCGTTATTTGCCCTTGGTCAGCCCGCTGTGTGGGGGTACGATTAATGACGTCACATGTGTGAAGAGCGCATGAGAGCGCTCCCAAGCCCGTGGGCTTTGTGTACTGTAGGTGTGCTCCCAAGCCCGTGGGCTTTGTGTACTGTAGGTGTATGTGTATACCACCCGAACGCTAAGTATTCTCATCACAATGCCTGATCTTCAGGAGGAACTGCCACTAAATGTAGACATCAAAGTTGATGTAAACAGCTCCACAAAATATAATGTCATTGGTATAGTGATAGTGATGATGATGATGATGATGATTTTGATTATGATGATGATGATGGGGATGTAGGAGGGATAGAATGAAGAGGACGAGACGGAAAATACCATGAATTCATTCTTCAGTAAAGTCACTAAAAACACTTCTACTACTAGTACTATTTAATTCCGAATATTAATTACATATGCACCGTTATTTGAACTGCATGACATCATAAAATGCAAAGGTGTGCTCAAGATTCACTGTCATGTCTATAACCTGAACAATAGTCACCAACAATATTCACTCCGCGCTAGCTGCCAGGCTAACATGTTTACAAAAACATCTCGGGAAATTACACGATATAGAAGGGTAGAGAAATCTATTTGCATGATTCAAGTATAATGGAATATTCTTTATACGCAATAATAAAATGTAATTATAGCTGTTTTCGAGAGATTTGTATTCCACTTCCATCATCAGCTGGCGTAAGTTTGTGTCATGTGAAGTCTGTATTATAAACCCTCACAAAAAGTTCTGCAATTCAAGTTTGAGCGTTCATATCTCCCTTATTACTGTATTACCGTTCATAAATGTGTTACCATTGGAAAGCTTGTATTCTCCCCTTAATATGACAATAAAACAATAATATGACATTTTTTTATCATGGAATGTGCATTACAAAGTCAAAAGTGAAATCTTGCAAAAAGCATTAATATGGTCAAACATAATGATAATTTCTCAATCAGTCAATAAAACACACTACATCTTCCTAGCAACATACACAATCGTATATTGCACCACCTCAAAATAATAAAGGTATATATTTCATCCTAAAAAAAAATGATAAAACGCCTTTGACATTCATGCATGACCGACTGAACATTATTCATAACACCGTTCTCACAACAAAAGGAGGGTACACTGTTGTTTTATCAATGCATTTTGCAACATTTTACTTTTGACTTTGCCCCATATTCGGGTGTCATGCGCATTCCATGATAACATATTCATGGCAAATGTCATATCAGTTTAAAGTGGGGAATACAAGCCTTCCAATCATACCAAACTCATGAACGGTAATAAAGTAACATGAGAGATATAAACGCTCAAACTTGAATTGCGGAACTTCTTGTGAGGGTTTTAATACACAGTTGTATACGTCTCACTCTACGCTCTAGGTGGGGGACTCGCACGTGTGACGTCATTAATCCATACTCGGTAATTCCTGTTTCAAGCCATATAGAAGTTCTGAGAAGGGTCTTGGAAACACGCTTCTTATCGCATTTCATTGATATTTCAAGACTTAAGAGCAGATGAGTTGTGTTCTGGTTGGTATAAACTTCCCGTACAATATTTTGTCTATTTTGTGATATTTTGTGATATTTCTTCGCTCAGCTACTTTAACGTGGTATACTTCAATGGGTCAGCAGGTCAGTGAGCTGTGCAAACAAACTCCTGCGATACGGTGGGGGTGATTAAGATGATTCCGTGACATGTACACGGTTGTACAGGCACGGAGTATACAGCATGCGTGGTATAACTATGAGCGCAGCTAAATTGAAGTTGTGGTCATTTTGTCGTTGATGCCCTTGCAAACACGATGCCAATCGGCAATAGCGATCATTACCATACCATCCGCGTAATATAAATATTGATATTTATCAAAACCTGGGTAGTTTCGCAACGTGTTATAACTTATATCTAAAACGGTTTCTCAATAGAAATTAGTACTTGCTTTATCGACTCCGTTTTATGTTCGTCAAACAAACTTGAGGCGGTAACTCGTTAGTCAATGCTCGGCGGCTTGTTAAATAGGCAACCGGAATAGTGCATGCCCCCTTTTGTTCGATCTGGACGACGACCCCCTCGGGAATGCCTCTACGTCCGGCCGCACAACGTATACCTACCCTTCGATCCCAACGGTCTGGGAGTCGCCAACATTTCGGGGGGAGGCGCGCCAGAATGGGAACCTAAATTCCGGGTTGATCAGCTTACCGTATTAATATAATAGATGAATAGTTATTTATACCCTCTTTTGATTTCATTCTAGACATAATAAGTGATCAAGACAACTATAAAATACAAGATAAGAGTCTCAAGACAAGAATGAAGAACCCATTTACTCTTTACAAGACTTTATTTAGTTACTCTTTACTCTTTTAAGTTTTATACTATAGTAAGACTCTTTACTCTTTACTCATCGTTTTAGTAAAACTTTTACTAATACTATAGGGCAATTCCACGGTAACGGAAGGACATTCAGACACAATTTTGGAACTTCAATCAAATAATTCCAGGATCCTGCTTTTGATTTTTTATTCTAAATGTCATGTCTTTGATCCTTGTTTTGATTTCCACTATTTCTAAAATTTTGACCGCATTATGTAAATTAGATATGGACACTAATGAGGCTGGTAACGGAAGGACGCCAAAATGGACATGGATTTTCAAGTTTTTTAGTTATGACCCAATCTCTGTGAAGTTACGAGGTTTATCATGTTGAGTTGGCTACTAGTCAATTTCCTTATGTTCACAGAGTATAACACCACCTTTTAAGAAAAATATCTACATTGGTATATTAATTATGAGAAATTAATTACTCCCAGTGTTCGGTAAGGGAAGGACCTCTGAAAAGTCTATTGGAATTGTACAATAAAATTAATTTTGAAATTTAAAGACCATTTATGAGAAGGAAACATCTCTTTTGTGGTCTAAAATGAGTTTGTATCATAGATAGCATATGGACATCACAAGCATTTACATTTCTATTTTTTTCTTACTATATTTCATGCTCCAATGGCTCTTATTCATGGTCAATCCATGGTAACGGAAGGACACTGAGACACAAATTGTCAACTTTAAGAAAGACATTTTTAAATACTTGTGTTGTTAGAACAGTCTATTTTGATAACAATACTTCCAAAACATACAGTTTTAAGGTCCCATAATTTTTTTAATTTTTTTTATCTCCGCACATTATTGAATATGCATACAAATGAGGTCGGTAACGGAAGGACACTAAAATGGACAAGGTTTTGTTATCAAATCAGTTTTAACTAAAACTCTGTGATATTAAATAATACAAAATATTTTAAGGGTACACATTTCATTCTCTGAAGGGTTAAGAAGAATTTACTTGTTCTTTGATTAAAATTTGTCCGCAGATATTTGAGTTATTTCACACAAAGCGGACCAATGTTCGGTAACGGAAGGACATAATGGACTATAATGTATGATATAACACAGTAGGGTCATTCCATGTCAAATCACCTTTAAAAAAATTGAAAATTTTCATCGCAGCCCCCTTCAAATTTGCTAATATTTGGTATGTATGATATTTCAACCTTTAAAAGCGCAAATATTTAAGTTTTAGCCCAATCCGCCCAATGGTTTTGGTGCTATGGTCGATTCTTATGGGGGAGTTTTGTAAGAAATGGGGCGTGGGCACCATTTTTCAAATGGCCATTGTCCATTAACCGTTGGGTCAATTTATTTTGTAAAGGTGTCATTGGACTGGGGATGTTATGTGCAATCCATTTATGCCATTTGTGTTCATGCATGAGCAAGTTTGGATACGATAACCTTTGACCTTAGATTTTGACCTTCCGTTTTACCTCGTGGATCAAATAATTTTGAGAATTTGTTTTGCTTAAATCTTGGCTTGATATAATTTCTACAACATATGAAAGAATTGGAGATATATTATTTCTTGCTTTTTCTACAGCCTTGTTTTTAGTTTGCAAATTTCATGTAAAATTTAATTATTTTAGACCTACACCCATGTCCAAGAATTCTATAGGGGTGTATTGTATAAAAAAAAGACCTATTCAAAGTCATCATCAGAGCCTATTCACACCCTGGCTCACCACAGTTAAATAGACCTACTAATCCCCATACGATAGAAATCCAGACAATTGGCATCATGGTACAAGGGCCCTGTTGCAGAAAGAGATAAAATCAATTGTGAGCCAGATCAAATGTTCTAAATGCACAAATCTGATTGGTTGAAACACAGAAAATTACTAGTCTGACCATGCTACGCCACTGATAGCTGGCCATTGCAGGTATTGTCGCATTATTTTGGGTTTTCATATATGAGAGACCAATTTTTGAACATAAATTTTATCATAATATGTAATATGAGGTACCTTGTCCATCTGTTACCATGTGTATGGTAACGGAAGGACATTTTCTTTTGTTATTTATTAATTAACGAAGAAACAATGAGTAATACAATTGTTAGCAATGGGAAGGCCTACTTGAACTTGCTTTGCACTGAAGATTGGTCTGCTCTCTAACAATTATGTGAGCCACAAAATTAAAAATATTGATTTTTTGGTAACGGAAGGACATTTTCATAGGCTGAAAATAAGAAGTCATTGAAGCATAACAAATCAAATACATCATACAAATTTACTATTTTACGAAATGGTCATATCTCGGGAGTCAGAATAATGGATTTTAGGCTTAACTGGGGAAATATAAAACAAACACAGGATCAAAACACTTTTTCACAAAAATGTCAAATTTGTGGGGTTCAATTATGGTTATAAAGTTATTATAAAAAAACAACTAAAATTATGTAAAACTAAAATGTTCTCATTGAATTCCAAAAATATAGAATTTAAAGGCATATATGCGTGGGTTATAAAGGGTAGTCAGCAAATTCCAACTCGACTCCACCGTAATCTCTCGAGGTAAACTCACGATATGTGTTGGATCGATCGAAGAGCGGTGCTTCGAAATATCTGAACACGGACCTAGGGCATCAAACAGCGGCACTTTGAAGTATTTGCGGTTAAGTGTGTTACGTGATATTTTCGCTCGTAAACATCTCTGATGGATCTCCATTCGACTAGTACAAACATTCCGAACGCGACTATTTTGTATGCATTTTTTACTCGGGTATTCGGAAGCCGGGACAGTTTGCGATCGCTACTTATAACTGAGCCAATGGGGATTACGTACCGTGCGTAAAAGTGCGCAAGATGGATCCACGCGTCTAATAACCCACGCATATAGGCCTTTAACTTTGTTTAAGCTTTGATTTGATACCAAATTTGTATCATAAAAATGCTTGTAAAATTTTTGGTCAAATGTCCACTTTGGCGTGGAATTGCCCTATAGTTAATTAAATTGAAAATGATGATGATGATGATAAACATCTTCCTCTTCACCTTTGTTTAAACAAGTGGAAAGTGATCATCTCACCAGCGCTGTATCTCACCACCAACTCACATTCATTCAAAACCATTCTAAAATGAGAACAAGTTTCCTATACCTGCACATGTAAGCAGCATCGCATGCTGATCTTGTATACAAACACAAAGGGATGCCCTTGCAAATACTCAACCGCGCAAAAGTTACACGACCATTTTATCGGCACAAGAGAATGAAAAATGCGCCACGATGATATGTATGCACGAAAAACCTACTTCACTAACATAAGGACATGCTACTTCACTTGCCTGACATGATGTCACTATAAATATTTACAAATTACAAAGTACAAACACAGATTTTACACAAAATCTTACCACAAAGGATCTGCACAGCCAGGCCCGCCTTTCTGAAGAAATCCCTTTACCCGTTTCTTTTATATTTCGCTGCTCCGTGTAAATTGCGCGAACGTACCGTACTACCTATGGTTTATACTAAACAGAAGCAGCAAATACGAGCACGGAGATCTTGCGTAATGAACATTTTATAAACATACGATCGATACGAAAGTCTATGACTTGAGCTCGACCGATCTGACTGTCAGCGAACTGATAACAAATCGGTAAGAACTATATCAGTTATTTTGTTCAGCTGTAATTGTGTTTATGCGTTAGTCAATTAACCCCTGATTCAAAGTGACACAATTTTGCTGTTTTCATAAAATGCAAATTGTGATAATGTGAGCTAGTGACTGTCTGTTCAATGTGATTGTGACTGTGACTAGTGTGAGTGAAGTCTGTGTGTGAGACGCATGCATGCATGCACCTGCCACTCGATCCCAAAATGCATGCACCCCGGGCCCCCGCGCCGCAAGCCGCAGCCCCATATTCCAGGGGTGCATGCACCCCTGCAAGTCAATTAGGCCAGTTAGGGGCTTACATTGTAGATCAGTAATAATGTCAAAGAGGGCAATATCGCACCCCTACAAGACGAGAGGTTAACTGCATATATACTGCCTTAAAGGTACTTCAGATTCGTCAAATCAGATGCGCGGCGCCATCTTAAGTACATGTACACGTTGCGCACGGTGCGTGATGCACGTTAGCTCAGTGCCATGCGGTGCGCGCAAACTGGCCCAGTTCAAAATGGAGACCCGCTGTGTAGCATCCCCACGCTTGAGCGCCTTTAACTGTGATCAGCGCCGTCCGTAGGACGGCGCTGTGAAGACGAGATGTTAAAAAATTTGATGAAATTTTGCGACGGGTGGTTTCAAGAACTTTACATCTATTATTATTATTTTTTTTTTAGTTCTAGACATGAATTAAACCTTCAACCTACCTTGCTTGCTATTTAATTTGTTGCAAAAGAATGATTACTTACCTCAAATTGATGATGATGATGATAATGACTGTTATTTCCTTCGTCTTTGTTCGCTGCATGCAATGTCAGGTGACCGAAAACTCGTCGTCAATGCATAGCGCATGCGCGGGGCGATCGGTTGCTGCCTGCATTGCCGACAAGTTTTTGATCACCTGATATTGCATGCAGCGAACAAATTCGGAAACCATTTTCGTCACTTCTGTAATCTTGCTAACTATGATCAGCTCTGTGCGTAGCACAGAGCTGTGAATTACTGACGATCGAAATGGTGTAGCGTTTTTGCGATGAGGTGTTTTTATCACCTTTAATTATAATTTTTTTGTATTTGGTTAACCTTTTCTAGAGAACAAAAGTGCGTTTTATCTGCGCGCTACATAGAAATTATATGAAAAGAATAATAACTTACCTCAAATTGATGATTAATCCCAAACGGCTTCGCACAAATATTCGAAATTGTCCTGTCGCCTCCAAAGTCATCGGCAATGCATGCTGGGATATATAGGCGCGGTTTTATTCCGGTTCCGCGCGTAAGTGGCGATCGGTTGACTAATACATATAAGCCAGGCCACTGTACTCAATGTTAACCTAACCGCCTGGCATATACATCGCTCGAAATCTTGCAGGAACATGTTTGTAGATGGGCGATGAGGTGTTTTATCCTCTTTAAGCAGATTTTTTTTAAATTTTGTTTACTTGTACTGCACCCTAAAATACCTATGTACGACGGCGCTACACAAAATTGCTATAAAAAGAATGATAACTTACCTCAAATTGATTATTTATGTCGATCGTCCTTGTTAGAATCCGGCTTTTTTTTTCGATCCGTCGGCATCGCACAGCGGGATTCTAACAAGGACAATCGACATAAATAATCAATTTGAGGTAGGTTATCATTGTTTTCATAGTAATTTTGTGTAGCGCCGACATATATGGGGGTTTCTGTGTGTAGTACAAGTAAACAAAATTAAAAAATAATCTGATTAAAGGGGATAAAACACCTCATGTCAAAAAAACTTCTTAATTTCAATCGACATCTCGTCACAGCGATGTGCTACGCACATCGCTGATCACAGTTAACGACGAACTATCAATCGCTGTGCAGAACGCGCGCACATCTTGGCTCGTACGCCAAAGTTTGACCTGCGACCTCACGCATGCGCACTGTGGACACAAATTCGGATACCATTTTGGAATTTTTGCTTCTTACCACAATCTGGACGATAAAAACCTAATTTTGTGAATAAATACACCGAATGGAGCCTCATGTATCAAGACAGTGGACCATTGATGTCCATGGATAACATCCGTCGTAAGTATAAAACCAGATATAAATTGTATAGTATCTTATATACTATTTTTACCAATAATTGTTACGAGCGGTACACCTAACACACACTTCAATATGCCAGGCTCTGTGCTACGCACAGAGCCTGGTTAGGTTATAATCTTGCCAGTTTTATAGTAAATTTCAGTATAAATAAAACGAATGGAGCATCAGACATGTTACGATTTGGATCATTGATGCCCATGCATAACATAATTCGTAAGTATGAACCGAGATATGTTATTTAAAGTATGATATTGTTTTTTTTTTTATAAGTGTGTTTGCCGTTAAAGCCTATAAAGTGTTACCATCACGGTATACACACCTCAGTATGCCAGGCGCCGTACTACGTACGGCGCCTGGTTAGGTTAATACTGCCTTAACCTAACCAGGCATTGCCAGGCGCCGTCCGTAGGACGGCGCCTGGCATTCTAAGCTGTGTATACCGTGATGGTAACACTTTATAGGCTTTAACGGCAAACACACTTCTACAAAACCATACAATATCATACTTTAAATAACATATCTCGGTTCATACTTACGAATTATGTTATGCATGGACATTAATTATCCAACTGGTAAAACGTCTGATGCTCCATTCGTTTGATTTATCCTGAAATTTACTATAAAACTGGCAAGATTACAGAAGTGACGAAAATGGTATCCGAATTTGTTCGCTGCATGCAATATCAGGTGATCGAAAACTTGTCGGCAATGCGCGAGGTCGCAGGTCAAACTTTGGCGTACGAGCCTGGATGTGCGCGCGTTCTGTACAGCGATTGATCTATTTCTGCGTGCGCGATACACCCCTGTACACGTACTACATGTGACAGTCCCTGGCTTATTGTATTAGTCAACCGATCGCCACTTACGCGCGGAATACCTCCTATCCCGCGCATGCGCTATGCATTGCAGACGAGTTTTCGGTCACCTGACATTGCATGCAGCGAACAAAGACGAAGGAAATAACAGTCATCATCATCATCATCATCAATTTGAGGTAAGTTATCATTCTTTTGCAACAAATTAAATATCAAGCAAGGTAGGTTGAATGTTTAATTCATGTCTAGAACTAAAAAAAAAATAATAATAATAGATGGAAAGTTCTTGAAACCACCCGTCGCAAAATTTCCTCAAATTTTGTAACGTCTCGTCTTCACAGCGCCGTCCTATGGACGGCGCTGATCATGCCTTAACCCCTTACTCCATTGCCTGGTAAAAAAGCCTGATAGTCAGCTGCCCTCATTGTCCCAGTAAACACTGAGGAAATCCCCTGTCTGCCTAGCCTTAAACTACAGATGTTTTTCACACTATCAATTTGATGCTGTGTTATGGTTGTAATAGCATAATATGGCTTTGTTCAACAAACAATTATAGCAAGTCTTCACTCTAAAGAATTCTTACAAACTTTGAACTATCTATAAGATTAACATGGTCATGATTGAATGAAGGCTTCCTTGAATCATGACCATGTTAATCTTATTCTCTGGGTCGGCATCACGTCACTTCCGGGTCATTGTTTTGTTCACGTGACGTGACTCACTGGAGTGAAAACATAGCGTTTTCACTCCAGTGCAGTGTACGATCGAGAGCGCGTGAGTGACATACCCGGATGTGCGACCAACAGAATAAGTAGAATCAAAGCTGGCTGTAAAGATTTAAGAATTATTTATAGTCACAGATTGACCTACATTCTGGGCCTATGGCCAGGCAGTCAATTCACACATTCACAGACAATGGACACAGATGTAAGATCCTTTCAGTCACCTTGTCATTGAAGTTTTTTTGTACCACTGTTCTGCAGTTTCAGTAGGAATTTAAGAATGTTACTGGGCAGTGGGCATAAGCCTAAACATGTAAACAACTGGTCTACTTTTGCATTTAGAGGGCAGTACAGCTCTGGCACAGATAATCAGATTGGATCAGATCCATTGCAGTATTTCTAAAGATCACAATTCTCAAATAGGAATTAAAAGTACTTTTTACATCAAAAGGCTCAATGTAAGTTTCAAATTGCATTTAATTCTGAAAATCCATGTCCATTTTGGCATCCTTATGTTACCGGCCTCATTAGTGTCCATATTTAATTAACGTAATGTAAAATAAATAATTTAAAAATAGGAAATCAAAGGTGTCCCACCAAGAGTCTCAGAAATGTAATTTACAATGATGAATCATAAGCAGGATCCTGGAATTATTTGATTTAATTTTTAAAATTGCGTCTGAATTTCCTTCTGTTACCGTGGAATTGCCCAAATGTGAGCAGGCGCTTAGCTTAGACAAAGGTGCATTGTTCATCTTAATAAGTAACTGAGTTGTAATTGACAAATGATTGAGGTCACAGGCAGAATTTCAATCTGGAGACATTTTTAGTGGGCATTCCCAATGTGAATGTTCAAGCTGATTTCTTGTTTTAATGACTTTTCCATTGAAAAAATGATTGTTATAATCAGGATCCACATAAAAAATATCCCTGATAAGGCTAAAATTCACCTTTTAAGTGATTTCCATGTCATAGAACCTTTAAACAACAATTGATTTGTTATGTTTGCTATATTTGATCCAGGTCTGTTGAAGTCTGAAGAGAGGTGGTTGACCATGTACATGCGTTCTTCTGATATTCCACTCGGACGGAAAAAATAAATGGGACAACTTCAGAGTTTGAGAGGCTAGGTGAAACGGAATATTGCAGCATGGCTAGTTGGCTATTTGATGATATCTATCCATTCCTTATCATTTCTGGTTTCATTCTTTTCCTCAACCTCATCTTCTGCTGTTACTTGATGAGGTAAGGCCGGGAATATGTTCCATCTTTCAAATCGCTGATTATTGAAAATGCAGTGATTTTGATTAGTCAGTAGGATAAGCCAGAATCTGATGGAGAAAAATACTATTTTCTATCATCTAAAGATTGAAACTGCATTTGTCAATTCAATTAGCCAATCGTTTTACTGTTGTAAATTGTTTAGCTTTAGGAAATATTTTCTATCATTTAAAGATTCGTGAAATTACAATTAATTTGTTGGTACATGTAGTTACGATTATAGCCACAGTTTGAAACGTCTGCTGGTATTTCTGATTATATTATCAGCATTTTCTCCATCCTTTCAATGATTATTAAAAATGCAATTACTTCATTTGTGAGAAGATGAGCAACAGTTGGAAAACGAATGTCCAATCCTAAACTTCTCTTGGAGTTTCTGACCAGCAGAAGTTTGAAAAGGGTATCAAAGGAAGAGCTTTTTGAGCTAACAATCTGGAGGTCTCAAGGTTTGATTTTCCGGGCGGGCCCAATTTTCTTTGCTAATTTCATTAAAAAATAAGATGTGGCTTAATAAGTTGTACGAATATAGAATTAGAATACTAATTTAATATAGATGTTCACTACTGATATGTACTTCTCATTTTATTCCATGTCTGCAGATTGAGGAGAGAAGGGCAGCTTGAGAGCGGGTACAGGCAGGCAAGTCATTTTAATTACTTATAAATGAGGAGGGGGCAAGCACCCCTGGACTATGGGGGCTACGTACACTTGAGGGGTTATTGTTACCCCCCTCCCCCTTCCCCTCACAGGGATCCACTGATCCAGGATGGCATGACCCCCCCCCCCCCCCCTCCTCTGTTGGTTTGATCCTTGCTATGTCATTGATTATCCTCTTGTACGGGGAAAAATAAGGAATCCAAATTGCAGACAATTTGTTTCATTTTTATTCAAATAGACAAGTTTTTACTTCCTGCATGATCTGCCTTCAGGATCTATTTCTTATTTTTAAAAGTGAAATTATTTTTTTCTGTTTGAGATACCAGCAAAACAAAATTTGTGTTAAAAAACCCCTAAATTGTTATAGTTGCTGGGAGAATGTCATTATTGCTGGTATTTAAACTTTCAAGTAAATTATGAATTTTCCTTCAAATTCTTAATGTACATGGACTGAATTTATCCAGAGTATGTATTGCATATGAAGTTTGGCATTATTAATAAGATATTTAAATGTAAAATTGTTTAATTGTGTTTTTTTTAATGTATGGACTGAATTTATCCAAAGTATGTACTGTATAAAGGGCACATGAAGTTTGGCATTATTAATAAGGCCAAAAAAAAAAATTTGTTTGATTGGCGTAACGGGCAACCAAAAATTAGGGTAGGTCGGTAGGGATTTGTTTTCTTTTTTTTTTTTCTTTGCACAAATACACAAAAACACACACATAACACATCGCAATTGCAAATTCTATTGCAATTTTTAATTTTTTTATTTATTTGTTTTAATTTTTTTTTTTTTAAATAAAATTCAGAAAAAACCTCTAGGGTCGGCGTGCATTAGCGCCGGTATTTTTAGGGGTGGGCGGGTTACGCCAATCCAACCATTTATTTTTCATGGCCTAAGATATTTAATTGTAAAATTGTTTAAAGGGATCTAGTAACTTTTTTGACATGCGCAAAAAGTGATTGATGGTTGGTAAAAATTTGTATTTGTGTGATCTGATATGCAGGTATGTGTGAAAAATTCACGTTAAATGGATGTTATATGGCCGAGTAATGAGCAAAAATACAAAGTGATATTCACTGACTCATTTGACTGACTTTGTACACAGTTATAAATTTCCAGTGGATGATTAAAAATCAGAACACTTCAATCATAAATATCGTTTTAACAAAAGGGAAATTCAAAAAGCCAAATTACAAATGCAACAAGGTACATACTGTGAAAGCCACAAAAGTTATAATTATGTTTCCAGGATTTTGACAATGTTACTAGATCCCTTTTATTTTTAATGATAGGTGCTTTCATTTATTTCTCAAAGTATCATGTAGTGAAGATTCCTTTTCTCCCCCTTCCTTGTGCAGGTTGCATACACAACTAGGATGACCAATGATGTAAGTTCAGGCTAAAATAATTGATTTCATATGTATTCAAAATATTATCTGGGTCGTTTACTTGATTTTCACCAGCTAAGCACTTGAGCAAGTGTTTAATGTACACCACATGTATTATAATAATTATTTTTAAAAATATAAAATAATAATAGGTTCTATTTATATAGCTCCTGATATGATACAATATTATCTCTACGTTCTTTATGCTAAAAGGACTAATAGAAATATTACTGATTCATGAGCTAACATTGATAATGTGATGTCATAACATAACTTTTATCATAATTATTTTCAAGCCATACAAGATAGGATTATTGTGTCATACGATAAATTAAAACAAACATAAATTGTTTGTATTTCTTTGTTTTAGATGATGAAGCAAATCAATACAATTGTATTATACTTGACCAATACAATAGCTAAATTGCTTCTGTTGTGCATCAGGGTTTTACTTACAATATGATGCACGAAAACCAATGCTCTTGTACTGTTTTGCCTTTACGAGATGAATAAATAAGATTTCAATTAACAAACAGATTATTTATCTTTTTTTCATGTATTGTTGGTTGAGAACGAGAAGGGCACTAAGTCACTTTTTTATACTTCTGAGATAATCATGTTTAAAGTTTGAAAGCCATGCACATGTAGCAACAGCATGTATATTATACATGACCGGCTGTAGCAAAACCGGGCACTTGTCGGTAATTAATGTTTTGAAGAAATTGGCATTTTAAGTTCACACAATGTGTGTAAAAGACCTATGATTGTAAAATTTAAACAATCATATATCTTCGCCAATTATTGACCAATTAGTTAGAACAAAGCATCAAATGAAAGCTTGTGATGAGGCCTTTGTAGTGGTATGAAAATCTATATTTTGATTTTTACCGACAAGTGCCGGGTTTTGCTATAACCAGTCACATATTTGAGGAATATTTGCCATACTAGACATAATAATTATCCGAAAATTGTGCATCAGATTGATAACAGGAGGCTTTGACCTACATACGTACAACTTGGTATGCTTAACTCAATTGAAGAAGAAAAAATCCACTTAACGCCCTTCTCACTCACACAAAGATATGATGTCCGTCCCTCTAATTATTTATTTTCACTTTTCCCTCTCTTTGTGTAGGAGTGTGCAGTGTGCCTGGAAGAGTTTCAGGAGAGCGAAAGCATCGGCCAGTGCCCGTGCAAGCACAACTTTCATGTAAAGTAAGTTACATGCAAGTTCACTGGGTAGTAGAGTACCAAAGAGTACTCTATTATGTGTCTACCTGAATATGGGGAGGGCATGGGTTCAAATCAGAGCAGAGCTGGTAAGCCTGAGTCATGTCGGAATTTTTTTGTTCCGGAATCCGCCGGTGTTGTGCCGGTCGGAATCCGGTGTTCCGATAAAAAAAAATCTGCCAATGAATGATACGGAACGAACACGCACTAGAAGGTCTGCCATGGTTTCGGCAGCGCAGGCATGCAGGCCCCGCGCTGCGAGACAGGCCAACTCAACTGCCTTGACTTTGCAAGCAAGTTGCACTCTTAAAAAGTGCCGAAAAGGAACGAAAATGTCTCTTATTTTACTTACATGTTTGTATGGCTTTTAAAATAAATACGAGAACAATTACCTGCAAAAACAGCAACAACAAAAATGCGCTGATTATATCTCGAACATTTTCTAACTCGCTCGAAACTGCATGAACTGAAGCTAATACAACGACACGAATAAGTCAACACTAACTTATACTTTGCGTGCAGGCTTATAGGGTCTATTTTCCTACGCGAGATCCATCCGCTGGGGATTTCCCCAATTCCCGGCGGATCGATCTCGCGCAAGAAAATAGACCCATAACCTGCACACAAAGTATACAAGTGATATGGCGGGCTGTGTCGGAGCATTATTAGTACCGATATCGATAGAGGGCGGACTGGATGTCAATGTTTGAGAAACGTTTTGATGACATATATGGTACGGCGCAGCTAGCTAGCTCTGACTGATAGCGCTAGCAGCTGCATGACTGTGCGGGGTGCGCCGGGGTAGCTAGCCTAGTCGATCGTTAGATCGGCTTTCATATAAACGCAGCGGATTTCTTGTCGTTGTAAGTTGCATTCGACATCGTCTTTCTTGTACTTTTTTGTCATTTGTTTTCTTCTGTTAGTTTTCTACTACAAAATATGAATTTTTGAGGAAAAAGAGGTTTTCCGTGATTTTCATCGGAATACCGGAATGGAGAAAACATTACCGGAACACGCACACACCGGACGGATTCCGGTATTCCGTCCGTTCCGACCCAGGCTTAGTATGTACAAATTACAAAAGCTTGGATTTTAGTCATTTTTTTCCTTCAAACATGGTTAACCTGTCACGCAGTGATGGAGCATGATCCGATGGGAGAGTGGGGGGGGGGGGGGGGTGGGTCTTCACTATACTACATGAGACATACAGAGTAGATTTTCCATTAAAATATATTTTTAAAAAGTAAACAATTCAGAGAGCAATAATTTATCATAACGCTGTTATATTTGATACTATGTTGAAATTCAATTTCATATGCTCTTCATGGTATTTCCCCAATCTTATTTTCGCACTATGCAGCTGCCTGTCCAAGTGGCTGGAGGGCCACCAGACATGTCCCATCTGCAAGATGACAGTGAGACCGAGCCACGTCACGGAGAGGACCAGATTGTTGGGGGCTGGAGTGGATGCACTGGTATAGTTTCGGGCTTCCAGCGGTTGGGTACTCCCCCGCTTGTGACTGAGAACTTATGGAGATTTCAAGACCAAACTGAGTTACAGAGAGGACCAGGTTTCGGGCTTCCAGGGGTTGGGTACTCCACGCTTGTGACTGAGAACTTAATGAGAGTTTGAGACCAAACTGAGTTACAGAGAGGACCAGGTTTCTGGCTTCCAGGGGTTGGGGACTCCCCGCTTGTGACTGAGAACTTATGGAGAGTTTGAGACCGAACTAAGTTACAGAGAGGACCTGATTGTTGGGGGCTGGAGTGGATGCACTGGTATAGTTTCAGGCTTCCAGGGGTTGGATACTCCCCCGCTTGTGACTGAGAACTTATGGAGAGTTTGTGACCAAACTGAGTTACAGAGAGGACCAGATTGTTGGGGGCTGGAGTGGATTCACTGGTATAGTTTAGGGCTTCCAGCCGGTGTTGGGTACTCCCCCGCTTGTGACTGAGAACTTATGGAGAGTTTGAGACCAAACTGAGTTACAGAGAGGACCTGATTGTTGGGGGCTGGAGTGGATGCACTGGTATAGTTTTGGGCTTCCAGCGGTTGGGTACTCCCCCGCTTGTGACTGAGAACTTAATGAGAGTTTGAGACCAAACCACGTCACGGAGCTAAAGGACCAGATTGTTTGGGGCTAGGGAGGATGCACTGGTATAGTTAGGGCATCCAAGGTTTGGGAAGGTGAGTTTTTAGGGGTGTGGAAAGTCACCTCTTCTCCCACATTTAATTGACTTGCCCCCAGCCCTCCGTAGATATGCCCTTGAGTCACATGCTGCCCATCATTGGACATGTCTTTTAAGTTTGGTCATGTGACCAAGTAATTTACATAGTGTAAACAAAAAAGAAGTTACATTACACTCAATGAGAAGTTGAAGGTATTTCAGATCAGCTGTGGAAAATGGTTAGTAAAATTCATTTATATTGACCGTTACCTGCCTTTCTGTAAAGAAGTTGTGTTTACAGGTCTGTGTGTGTTTGTGTATGTGTTTGTGTCTGTGATAATGCATAATTGTGGGTATGTATTGTATATGTACAAAATAGCACTGTTGTGCCAATAAATTGTTTTTAAAATGGATTATACGTACATATTCAAATATTATATTGTAAATAGTAAACCATTTATATGCGTTGAAAGGTTTATAGAAATAATGGTTTTGTAAACCAATAAAAAAAGCATGGCTTTTGTGACATAAAATGTCTTTAAGTAGAATTTAAAAAAACATTTTTGTGTTCTAACAATTATGGATATTCTAAAAAAAAGGTATAAAAGGAAAGGGGGTATTCTAAATATTGTGTTGAAACCATTGGAGTACTAGACTACAATTATTTATGATTCAGTACTTGGAATATTTGACAGAAAATTAATCATTTTGTGAGAATTGAATTTGAAGTACTGACAGTGAAGAAACTACACAGGGGCTCAGGGAGAATTTGCCCCCGAAATGCCAAAAAGAGCCCCGTAAATTTGCATCGAGTTCAATGAAAAACAAATTTTAGAGTGTTATTTAATTGCAGGCAAGCTTGAAAAGTAACCCCAAATTTATTTATTTTATCCCCCTGAACTGTACTGATTGAGTACATGATGTCATAAAAACACTTTTTTAGAATTTTCAAATTTGGACTTCATTTTCAGAAAGAGCATAACAAATAATGTCCAAATACCGAAAATCAAAGGAATAGGTTACGTATTGGCTGAGATATGCCCATCCGAAATGAATTTTACTTCAATGGGCAATCAGTGTTATAATGCACTGGTTCCTAAATGTAGGAACCAGTGCATTATAACACTGATTGCCCATTGACCAAAAACAATCATTCGGATGGGCATATCTCGGCCAATACGTAGTAACCTATTCCTTTGATTTTCGGTATTTGGACATTATTTGTTATGCTCTTTCTGAAAATGAAGTCCAAATTTGAAAATTCAAAAAAAAATGTTTATGACATCATTTATGACATCACACTTCACCACTCTATAGTGTTGCTCACCCTATGTATGAAAGGGATCTAGTTATTTTGCTGACAAAAACTGTCAAAGGTTTGGTAAAAATATGTATGTCTGTGATCTGTTATGTTGACTGAGTGATGTGTGAAAATTCCATGGTATGTGATTGTGTCATATGACCAAGTAATGAGCAAAAATGCAGAGTGATATTCACTTCAACGCATTACACTTGACTTTTCACAGTTTAAATTCACCACTTAGAGAATTCAAAATCTGATCACTTTAAAACATGACATAAAATGGTCATTGATTTAATATGTGTGGTACATGTACACACATGTAATGTAATCTAAGCAATGATAATAATGTAATACTAAAGTACTTGCCAAGTGAAAGTAAAAATCAAGCTAGAATTTAGGAAAAACAGGAAAAGTACTGGCATGAATTGGAGAAGCAAAATCTGCCAAATAATTTATTGTAAATTATATAAAGTATAATCTCTTTTTTGGGCAAGATATTTTGCCAGAACAGTCCAATACTTGAAAAAGGGTATTGTAGCAGTGAATCACCCTGGTTAAAGGTACTAAAAAAACAGGTAATACTACAACACATGAATGATGACATCTGTTATTATGGTATTTAATTGTATGTGTAAATGTTTTTTGTTTTTTTTATACAGTCTTCCATTTTTTAAATTGGGAATTATAAAAAAGAGTAATATTCATTATGTGCTACCAGTATATTGCATTCCATTTATAATTCATTTTGTACCAACGTCGAACATCTCTTTTGTAAATGCAATAGACTATTTTTATAATTATGTTGATGGGTTTCTCTGAGTTTCTGTGTTTTTCTGATTGAATGCTTATATTATTGTATCCTTATTTGCTGTTTTGTCAATGTAAATAGTACCTGGTCCCCATATATGAAACCCTGCTAGCTTATTTCTATCACATCTAGTTTTATTGATACTGCTTAGTTTGCAAGAAGTGTTGTTGTTTTTAGTTGACATCTAGGGTTAATGATCAGGTAATGAAGACTAACCCAGCTTATAAACGTACTGTTGGGGACTTACATTTTTGTGTAAAAAACTACATGCACTTCTTGGTAGGGTGAGGGGCATTTGCCTAGTACTAGCCTGATGTGCCATCATGGCTGCTCGTTGACTGTATGCTCCCCTGGGAGTTGAGTTGAACTTGTGGTCTAGAATTTTTCTGTCTTGAATTGTATACCCATGCAGTGACCCGAGACAATGTTTTCATATTCTGGGCCCATATTCATAAAACCCTGCTAGCTTATATAGTTCCACGCTAAGAGTATTTCAAACAATACAGTTTAGTGTGCAACAAACAGTTTTCCAGTCCCCAACTAGGGTTAGCTGGGTAAGCCCTAGGTACCCACTAAGGAACTTATCGATTATGAGTTTCATTCTCAGCCATGTCATACAAAATAGACTTAGCATACAACTATTAAAGCTAGCAGGCTTATGAATATGGGCCCCCTGGGCCCATATTCATGAAAGTCTGCTAGCTTAGTTCCTTGCTAAGTCCATTTTGGATGACGTGGCTACGAATTATTCACTGGATATCTTAGTTGCTAACTAAGGTTAACTTAGAGAGTACCTAAGGCTTCCCCAGTTGACCCGAGTTGGGGACTAGGAAAACTGTTTGTTGCTCAATAAACTGCACATTTAAAATACACTTAGCAAGGAACTTAGCTAGCAGGGTTTCATGAATATTGGGCCAGGTTTCTACAGCACTTAGAAACTGTTATAACAGAATAAACAAGATAATCTAGCAATGCTTCGTGAATTTGACCTTTGGACTCTGTATTTCCCTGTTGACAGCATCCAGCAAGTAACGTGTATGTAAATTTATCATTATACATATACCCACTAAAACTGGTGACCACAGCACAAAAGAATACACTAGAAATCTTTGTACTGTATTTCATATTGGCTTTATATATATATACAGTATTATAGAGAACAGACATTCTGCATTTTATCATGTTTTTTAATGGCAATTCAGTCTAAAACAAATCCTATATTTGCCAATTTCATTATCGTACATGTATTTACTTTTTTTTCTTACTTTAATTATTTATTTAATTATCATATTCTGAAATTTGTATTGCCATTTTTTGTAATTAATGGAAGATATATTATAAATAAAATTATACTATAATGTATTGATATGTTATGGCTTTAATTTTTGTAATCAGTTAAACCCGTGTACAGTGGCCACTATAGACAGGTGGCCACTATAGACCGGTTTGACTGCAAATGTCGGTTTTGCTTTACCCCAATCAGCCCTAGACAGTTTATCATACAATGAACCAGAGACAGCTACCTAGCTTTTTACATCATCATTCTCCCAATAACAAATGATGGATGATGATGGATGATGGATGATGGATGATGATGATGATGGATGATGAATGATGGATGATGATGGATGATGATGATGAGAAATAAAAGAAATATATATATTTTTCCACACTATATAAGTCCATAAATGCATTTATTCATTATGGCAAAAACAAAAAATATGAAATACAAATTTAATACTGGCATTTACTTATCAATTCTGATTTCAAATGTTTTGATCATTGCATAGTAGGCAAACACCTTGTAACACAATATAATTTATCACCTGACTTAGTAAATACAGTACATGAGCTGCCATGTAATATTTTTGATATTACATGGCACTGTTACATGGCAATCAGATGATAAAACAGTTGTTAACTTTGCTGTCGGGGAAAATCATGGAATGTTCCCCTCGGGAATTTAAAATGCTATTTCGTGAAGAAAATAAGTCCCTCGACTACATGTACGTCTCGGGACTTATTTACTTTTCCCTCAATAGCATTTAAAATCCCTCGGGAGTGGAACATTCCGTGCTTTTCCCTCCACCACCAGTTAACAACTGTATAATAGTCTATATACATATATCATGTACAATCCATTGCATCATATAAAGCAAAATATTGTGAAATATATTACTACACTAGATACTAATTTTGTTCATACATGTGTTTACAAAGTATATATTTCAAAACACAACGTTGAGTACATAGATAGTACAATCATGAACTGAATGACAAAAAATCCTCTAAATTTGAAATGTGAAGCTCATGCAAATTCTGCACATATCTATTCTACAGTACAGTGTGCATGTTATAGGAAGAGCATAGATATAATTTAATGGACGGAATTCAGACTCAGAAAGACTACATGTGGGTCATTCTCTGGAATAACTGGGGGTACACAGCAAATAAAAACATGTTTCATATATACATCGCATCAATAAATATCTCTGTATCATTTGATACTTTATACAATAGCTCCTCAAAGCCTAAAACTAAATCTAAATGAGTTCTTATATTCAAAGTTAATACTCTTTCTAGTTTTGATTGCTCGTTAAGATATCAGAATAAAAAAATATAGAAAATGGTGAATACCCAGAAATAGGTACAAATGGACGGATAATACCCTCATTCACAGGCAATATATACATGTTCATGTACATACTAATAATCATAATGTAGGAGATTTTGGTAAATTTACCTTCATTAGGTACAATGAAGCAAATAGAATATATTCAAGGTGTTTAATGGGCAAACGTGAAATATTGTACTATTTAATAAAATATTGAATATATTAAACAAATATACCATGCACTGAGAGCCTCTAGTTGAAATTATGGATTCCGAGGTGATAGGAAAAGCACTATGTTCTGAGGGTCGTAGACCCGAAGAACATAGTGCTTTTTCTGTCACCGAGGAATCCATAATTTCACTAGTGGCTCGAAATAGTGCATGATATATTAGTTTTATATCCTTCGCATAATGATAATCATCGCAAAAATAAATGATTTCAATTAAATTAAAGTATAATATAAAGGAAAACAAACCATTGATCATGGAACCATCACTGCACTTACTGTACTATGTTCTGTTTGTGACACTGACCCCCTTTGCGCAACAGTCCTAGCGCAGAGCGCGTATTGCGCTATCTTTCCATTCATGGTTACACGCATTAACAACTAATGCGCACCCAAATGCAAAACGCGCGCATCAAAGTGAATAATTGACCCGCTTTACATACACACGTGTAATTGAATGGGGGAAATAGTTATTCGTACATTACACATACAGCGAGTGCAGTGCAGTGCACACCGCTGATTGTTGAATGACGAATTAGTGTCACGACCACAGAAGGACAACGATGCACAATGTGCACCATTGTCGGAATTGTTAAATTCGAATACCGCTACGTTATACATGAAATGCATCTCTAGAATATTCTATGGAATTTATTAATATTCACGGGTGAAAGTATTCTGTATTTCTTTTAAAATTACTCTTTGGGAAATCTCGTCGAGCATCTTTCGCGAGCTAAAACAAGACATCTGCTCGCAGGAAAGTTTTATAACACGCATCTCTATGGGCTTAATATGATCACCCAGCATCTATGACGTCATTCATGGAATAGCATTTATTATAAAATAGCTATAGTATTTCAAGCATGGTAATTGGTCAAAACGCGTCACGTGACATTCAACTTTTTTTGCGCACTGCACGGGCGTGCAGACGATGCGCAAAATAAATGATATTGCACACTCTCGTGATCGATATCGATATCGCGTCGCGACGAAGCGCGGGAATACCAAAAAATTTCTCGAACGGATATTTGTGAGGGTTAATACCTAAATCGCGAATAGTAAGTCATTTCATGTCCCCACGGACGAAGAACTCGCTGACCTGGTCGGCAATATGGACAGTAAGAACACCAAGAGGACCTTGAAATTGGCAAGAGAAAAATTAGTTGGATTTGCGAAGTATTCGGGCTCTGGCAAAGGCCAAAACCAAAAGCTCCCACTGATGGTTCTTCTTGGTATGTTAACAGCCCTCTAGGAGTTAACAAGATCGGAAACAAGCTCAAGTTGATATCTGCTAATGCTGGATGTAGCCGAGTCTATACAAATCACTCGATTCGTGCAACAACTATAAATGCATTGGACAGTGCGGGGATCCAGTCTAGAGACATTATGAGCGTTAGTGGTCACAAGAGTGAAACAAGCCTGAAACACTACAGCCGCACAAGCGACACACGAAAAAGGGAAATGAGCGGCATCCTCGCCCAACAGCTCTACTGTGAAGGCTCAACCAAAACCAGCAATACCACTTCTACATCAGCTTCTGAAAGCGAGGCCAGATCGTTGACATTGAGTAGCATGGCCGAGACCACTTACAGTCAAGAAACTGTGGCTTACGGCGACGTTCCGGGTCCATCTTCCCAGCCGCAGTCACGTATCGGAATCAGTTCATCGCAAATTCATCAACAACAAAGCATCCATAAGCATTTCCATTTCCATGCTGGATGCAACGTAAACATCTATAATTAACTTTCACACTGATTCAACTGTAAATACATTTAAACTCCACAACTGTAAATGTGTTTTTGTGTTGGAAATTGGAGCGTTTCATATTATAACTGTGTTTGGATTTTATGGATTATACTCGACTCGAGCTTGCAGCAAAATGTGGAATCCCATGGACCTTTAATTCGGTAAGTAAGAATAGCTTATTTCTCATTTTGGATTTTTATTTGTTATCAAAACTCGATGTGTCGCTATTTTATAAAACCAATAGCGCACTTGCCCTAGTTGTTCGGCAATGTAAGTGCAGTGTACGCTCGGTATCTTTAGATGGTACGCACTGCGCACTCGCCTAGCAGCTCGTGCGCAGAGGCGGCACCAATCTAAAGAAACCTCGCGTGCACTGCACTTACACTACCGAACGCCGTGCCGTGCGCTATTTGTATACTATTCCATGAATGACGTCACGCATAGCACATTTTTCTCCATGGGCATTACTCTGGTTGGTCACATGACGCTATGTAGACCAATCACTGAACAGGATTTCATTCATGTAGGATATAAAATAAAATATAATAAAAATATAACAATCAAATTGGTGATCACTCAGAAAGGTTCAAATCTGGTAATCTCCCCAAATGCTTTATGTACAAAGTCTGTCCAAGCAATACAATGTATTAATTCATCCACAGCATTCCCTCTAGAAGACAGTGTAGTCATCTGACCCGGTCGGAAGCCATTGGTCTTCTCTATGAACTCCTGGGTCCTGTTGCAGAAAGAGATACAATCGATTGTAAGTTAAGTTACAATTCATTGTAAGTCAGAAACTTTGCGCATTTCAACCAATCAGATTTGCACACTTAGAACACATGATCTGACTTAAAATTAATTGTAACTTACAATCGATTGTATCTCTTTCTGCAATGGGGCCATGGCAGGATTGCTTCAACTCCTACAAGAGGAATTCCGCCTGTCCCGGTTGGAAGCTGTTGGTCTTGTCGATGAACTCCGCCTGTCCCGGTCGGAAGCCGTTGGTTTTGTTGATGAACTCCTGGTAAGATTGCTTCAATTTTAAGTTACAATCGATTGTATCTCTTTCTGCAATGGGGCCATGGCAGGATTGCTTCAACTCCTACAAGAGGAATTCCGCCTGTCCCGGTCGGAAGCCGTTGGTTTTGTTGATGAACTCCTGGTAAGATTGCTTCAGCTCCGCGTGTTCCTTGACCCATCTCTCCTTCTCCTCCTCCTCCCTCGTCACCTCCGTCTTCGTCTCCTCCACCTTCTCCTGCCATCGTTTGATCTCCAGCTGCAGCTTCTCAATCTCCCCGGCATGAGCCGTTCGCACCTTCACAATTAAAGACAATAAGATAATCAAAATAAGGTGCGATATTGTTTTTAGTGCAATAAGCATCAAAAGATGAAACAAATACTTTATAATACAAGGCGATAGCCGTAAAGTGTCTCGCCCACTTGCGCGCACTTGACCTCATTTGACCTTTGACCTACTTATGTGACCTTTGACCCCAGAATATCATGGAGGCCAATGTAGGGCATCTACCAATCAAGTTTGGTTACAAACAGATGCAGGGTTTGAAAGTTATTCAAATTTTTGTAAGCGTCACAGACAGACAGACAGACGGACGGACGGACAGATGCAATTTGGATCCCACCTCGGTGGGCTTGACAAAAATGGTCCCCATATCTTCATTTAATGTAATACATTCGATCCTGTCTTAGTGGCCACCTGTAGCAAGCAGCCAACCTGTAGTGGGAACCAAAATTGACCCCCTAAAGAGAAAACCTATGTCATGGAACCTGTCTATCGAGGTCACCTGTCTACAGTGGCCACTTTTCTTGTTTTTCTTTTGTGGTCACTAAACACAGGTTTGACAGTATTACATTTGATGAAGATGGGGACCATTTATAAATCATTTGTTCTATCAATTGACAATTATTGCACTTAGAAAGGAAACAAAATCAGACAAATAAACAACATTCTTAAATTTGTATGGTCAGTTGGTTAATTTTGCATTTGGTCTAGTAAATATGATGCCAAAAAACCTAACTCCTGCTCTAAGCCTCTTAATTCTGACTTCGCTTGTATACCAAAAGGGTGAATGTCAAGTGGTAAGTTACCCATTTATACATAACAACAACATATTCCATGGCTGGAGGGGGGTGGTGGTGGTATGGGAGGTTCGGTCAATGAACCAGAATAACTGGTTACCATCTTGATCCCCATTGCCTAATAGATAATGTTGCAATGTTCACAGGGTTACTACATAGTTACTACATTATAGTATTTTAAACAATATTTAAGTCAATAATGAATGCTCAAAGTTAGCACAGGCCCGCTTGCCTGGGACCACTAAAACGAGTTTCTGGCCGCCAAATTTCATTCATGCTTAATTCCACTTGCCCCGAATTGTTCCTGTTTTTCTTTGTTTGGGGCGAACTGATTCAGGTTTTCGGGCCGCTAGAATTTGAAGGAGGTTGATTTCTAGCGTTGTTTAAGTGATAGCCCAAGTTTACTCTGTGTACCTTGGCAAGCTCTGCAGCGGCAATGCGGCGCTCCTCCTGCTGAGCAGCCAGTACAGCCTTGACACGCTCCTGGTTCTTGGACTCTGTCAGACTCTTGAGGGCGCTGGACTTCTCGCTCGCGGTCCACTTGGCCGTTTCTGCCTCCCTCTCAGCTGTCTCCCTGCGTTTCCATACCAACCAAACAAACATGGAATGGTTACAATTTTTACGGCTAACAAATACAGTATACAGGCTTCTATTGAGGAATTCCGCAATCGCAATCTCAAATGTAACTTGCATACTGCTGCAATATCGATTCTGCCTCTAAAGAATGCTTTAATTGTGCGGTTTGGTCTATTGGCAACTTGGTACAATAAAAACCTTGTTATAAAGAGCTCAGATATTTCACTAAACCCTCTGATAACAAGGTCATTTTGTTGGTCATAGCTCTTCATATTCTTTTTGAGGTAAATTTCATGATCCCAAGTACCTCATTATAATGAGGTTCCACTGCAACATACTGTAATCATAGACACAGATTAATTTTTTGGTTCATTTTCCTATAATAAAAAAAAGAGCTCATCACAGCTTCCTTCTTTAGTAGTTTCTTCTTGTTTGGAAATCCTATGGAAATAACATGCATTGTATTATATTTAGTAATTCAATTTGAATCAATTCAGGAATGGTCCGAAAATTTCAGGGTGGGCTTTGTGCAGAATTATTGCATGTTGTACCAAAATCCAATCATCTTGAACGGGCTACAACGTTACTTGCTATTTAACAGGGGGTGTCCTGTAGACCAAAGGCAGGGCTTTACCCAATTACCCAATGCAAGTAAAAATTTAATAAATGGTCTTTTGTTTGCCCAGAGAAAATGTACTTCCCTACATGTAACACTCTTAGCTAGAAGCCTAGAATCAAGCAAGCAATTTGCAGAGCAGATTGAGCTACCTGTTGCAATTGATTTTTCTTTTGTTTCACATTATTTGGGCAAGTAAATTTCCTGTTTGGGCAAGTACAATATAATTCATGATAACACTTGCTTGCCCAAACGGGCAAGTAGGACAAATTAGTGTGGAGGCGTGATTGCCACAGGCCTACAAGACAGAAGTTACATTCTTACTTTGCTACTTTTTCTGCAGCGAGTCGTGCCTTGGTGATCTCCTCCTGTCTGGCCTTAGCAACCGCCTCCTCTCTCTCCTGGTCCTTGGTGGCCTTGACGACCTCCACCGTCTCCCGCAGGATGCTCTCTCCTGCCTCCTTCTCCTTCTTCACCTCCTGCTGCTGCAGCTTTGTCATCTCCCCCTCGATGCGGAGCGCTTCTTCCTGCATTTATTGGCAAAATCCAAATTCAGAGTTTGGAAGAGAAGGTTCTCAATTATGTATCAAAAAATCATTATCATCTTAAATTGCCTTAAAGTTATTTTGGAGTACAAACTTGATGGCACAGCAGAAGAAAGAAGAAGCCTTGAAAGCATAATTTACTGTGAATCATTCTTAAACTGAAACCAGGGCTGGTATTCAATTCAATACTTAGATTTAGTAATCTGAAATTTACTTAGTATTTTGCTAGGCTGAGAACCTTATTTATCTCATATCGGTTTTTTGACTTTTACTTCAGTAAAACAAAATCTAAATGTAATATGTGAAGACATTTTGACATCAAAATGTTAGTAATATTTTCAGTTGATGAACTAATCAAATCCTAATTTTGGCTAAGTAATTTACTTTAGCCAAATACTAAGTTAACTTGAACATGGATTACGACTTAAGTATGAAATTGAATACCGGCCCTGATGCACAGTACTTTTGCTTTGGCGGATCATTTTCTAACCATTGAATCTGGTATAAAGCATAACAAAAGCATGAATTAAAGTGCAACAAACAAAATCTTATCATTTCTATGCAATTGGTATTTCGTTATTAAAATGTCACACACATGAGTGGGCAATTAGAGGTAAATCAAGCTAATTTTAAAAGCCAAATTTTAAGAACTTTTACATTGAATTTGGTATTGAACAATATTAGTCATTAACAATTTCTTCAAAAGAATCAGAACTCAATTATCTCTTGAACTATTAACTAGAAGGTGGAAATTAAAATACAAAGAAAAATTGGATGAAAAAAAAGAATGTCTACATTGGTTAGAAACAATTTATAAGACAAAATAAACAAACCTTTAACGTTCTATCATGGACATGTTTCACGTCCTTTAAGGCCTGTTCCTTCTCCGTCAGGCACTCGGCTCGACATTTCTCCAGCGCGATGGCCTTGAAGTGTTCTGCCTGCTTCCACACCTCCTTTTCCGCCTCTGTGATCGCCTGCGACTTTTCGTTCTGAGAGAGATTCTCCCATCGCGAATGAATCTCCTGCCCAATATCTGTCAAGATTCAAGAAGTAAAAAAAAAAAGGATTAATAGTTGCTTTGGTGTTTCCTGAAAGCTAGGTTACGGCTTTTCTCTGGCACAATGGCCTTGGATGTGTTCTGCTTATTTTGACATTTCTTCCTCTGTCTCTGCGATGGCTTGCGCTGGATAGTTGTGAGAAAGATATCTTAAAACGTAGGAATCTCCTGCTAAATATCTGTAAATAATCTGTAACTGTTTTTATAAAGATTAATGGCTGTATTCTGTATTTCTCCATCGCAGCACAATGGTGAATATGGCCTTGGAAGTGTTCTGCCTTTTTCCACATCTCTTTTTATGCCTTACTCGTAAAGACACAGATTCTGAACTTGAGTGAATAATCTGCCAAATGTAAATTATAAATTCTTAAAACAATTTCAAGGGTAACATTTTCCAGAGGATTTCAAAATCATGCTTTGGTCTTTGTGATCAATTTCAAAGTCCAAATTATAGGGAAAAAAGGTCTAGGCCCAGTTGCAGAAAGGGATACAATCGATTGTACATTTACGTACTTACAATTAATTGCAAGTCAGATGATCAGATCATGTGTTCTAAATGTGCAATCTTATTGGTTGGAACACGCAAATTGTATGACTTGCAGTTTAATCAATTGTAGTTTGTATAGTACTATAGTTCTCTTTCTGCAACGGGGCCCTAGTGAGAAAATGGGATAAATCAATTTATAACTTAATGCAAATAGTCATGAGATTTCTTTGACAATGCCGACAATAGATTAATTTTCATTGGATTTGATTATTTTGATGGAATTTTGTTTTGCTCTGCATGGATCCATATAACTAAATATATACTTACTAGATGAGTTGATCTATGAAATTATAGCCTTTTATAGTCTAATACTCACCAATTATTTTCTTGTGCGCATGGCCCTGAACTTTTACAGGTTTTGTTTCTTCGTATCGTCTTGGGACGCCTTCAAATCGAGGACTGTGCTCTTGGGAAACTCCTGGCTTTGTTTTTACTGCAAGAGCCATCGTAACGACCCCCAATAAGGCAATAAAGCTGAATATAAATGTCGTCTTACAATGATACTGTAGATTATTTTAAGTTCACAATGTTAACATGCGCAAATTAGTTCTCTTTGACAAAGCTACCGTAAAACTTATCTAGCGTGGCCAAAAATCTCAACTTCTCTCGACGACGACGCCGACGCCGACGGTGTGAAACTGAAAGTGAAAGCTGAAAAAGTTGACGTGTCCTCCCCATAAACTTATCCACGTCTGGGCCGCTGAAGACGGCAGAAAGCGTTACCAGCGAGACGGTAGACGCAAAACTTGAGATACAACTTTTCCAAACTTCGGACCAAAATTACGCTAACATTCAAAGTTATTTCAAACTTTAAGGGTTCTTACACAGTTGTGTACAATTCTAAGCAATAACTCGCAACATGTCGTGGTTCAGAACATAATCCGCAAGTAAATATTATGCGGATTAGGAGTTGTATGTTTTACCAGTTCACACCCGTGTTCCAAAAGGTTGGCCCAGTCATTGTACGTACGTACACCGCGGTACCGGTAGTACAAACGCGTACAAAGTCATGCCTCGCCGCACTCGCCGTGTATAAAAGCATACAGGCTCGGGACGGTGCGGTGCGGTGCGGAAGAGCTAGCAGGTAGCGTGTTGTACCCATAGCAACGCCAAGCAGGCGGTCCCGCCGATGGAACCGGTGGTGTTGGTGGTGTTGGTTGTGTTGGTGTTGGTGGTGGTGACCAGTGGTGGTGTTGGTGTTGGTGGTGGTGTTGGTGTTGGTGGTGGTGTTGGTGGTGGTGGTGGTGGTGGTGGTGGTGGTGGTGGTGGTGGTGGTGGTGGTGGTGGTGGTGGTGGTGGTGGTGGTGGTGGTGGTGGTGGTGGTGGTGGTGGTGGTGGTGGTGGTGGTGCCGACTAAAATTATAGTTTTGGGGGAACAAGGAGGGAGGGGGAATTAATATGTACCGGCCCCTCCTAGGGGCAGAGCTGTGAAACGGGCCAGGGTGCACGTGCCCAGGCCCGTAGCCAACAAATTTTTGTTCAGAAAGGTCCACTCTTTGACGGTCTCGAGTAGATTTATAGATAGATACGTAACTTATTAATGTACTGATGTCGTTAACTCAATTTCTATGGAAAGTGGATTTAGGGCCTTTGAGAACTAAGCTCTTCATAATATATTATGTCGTTAAAAAAATCGACTTAAATACATTTAAATAATTGTGAATTTATTTGTTCGTAGATTCATTCTTGATGTAGATAAATATAAAAGAAAATACAAAAACATGTTAATCAATTATAAATATTGGTGTTTACTAATAAATGTCAATGTACCGGTATTTTGGTGCACATTAAATTGTTTATTTATAGATGAACATTAATACATATATATTTAAACATTGAAATTAGTATTTTTTTCTTAATGTATGGTATACAATACTATTTTGTTCTTCATGTTAATTGATGTAGTAGAATTATGATCGGGGAGGCTAAATTAGCTAACATACTGTAACATATTGGGAGGCTCATTTCGCTTCAGATAGAGTACATTTAGAAAAACCTGTATAATAAACAAACCGCTGAAGAACTGCAAACGAATATTGATTGTGTAAACGATTAGAAAAGAAAATATATATACGGTATATGTACATATTAAGGCTGAGTCGGTTCGATCGATCTAATCGGGTTCCGACCGTCACCATCGGATCCCGGTTTCGTTTATTCGGAAACGGGCTCCGGAAAAAGAAAAATAACAAAAAATCGATATATATATTTATTTTTTTATCAGCATATTATATACAATTTTCTCATATAAAAAAGTGGTTAGTCAAAAATTATCTTATGAATGTTCATGACTCATGAGTAGAAGTGTTAGTGCCACTGTTCATGAACATGACCTAACTTTTTACTACCGGTAGTCATTTTTTTAATAAGAGAAAATTATACACGTTGCTAAATTTTCCTTCAAGTAGTAAACACAAATGGGCGCGCGCCTAGGCCAGTGTGATTCCCACGCCACTACAGGGTGTTTGAAAAAAAGAAGAACAAAATCCGACATGACTCAGCCTTATAGTACATATATTAAGTCTTGTTGGGTGTTTATCAACATTACCTTGTCTTTATGTGAATTAATATCAGTACGGTACGTTGTTGACTCCTCGATGTGAATTACAATTATCAAACAAGGGAACAACAATTATTGTAAGAGTTAATTAAATAGTAAACAATTCAAGATTAGTCAAGAGAGAGAGAGGGGGGGGGGGGCAATAATCGTTTTAAGATTATCGCTTAAATATTTGTAAGTAGTTAGGAAAAAAATGTGTAAAAATAAGAGTTAACTATTACTTCATGGTTGAGTATTAAGCACAAATTAAAGATAAAACTGTCATTTTTAAATTCGCAAATATCATCATAAATAATGATGATATTTGCGAATTTAGAAATATTCAACAAACCGCAATGATTGCGATTTATTGAATATTGGGAAATTTCAAATTGCACTGTTTTATCATTTCAATTAATGCATTCAATCACATGTGCAATTAACAAATACAAACTGATAGCATTTCAAACCATAATCAATGCATTCAGCCACATGTGCTGTTTCACAAAAATGTACAGGCATGCGCAAGTTCTTGTGATTTTAGAAATTGGGTCAGTTTGACTTTTTGTCCTCATTCAGCCATAAAGTGATGAATATCTCTTTTCACACAAATTGTAAATAATAACTGTAGAAATATTGTGGTAAGACGGCATCTTGAAACAAACATCGGTTCGGAAATTATGAGGAGTTAGTTAGGGGGGACTTACTTTTTGTGTTAGGTTTATTTTATTTCTATGTACATTATTTGCTTTAACTTTATGACTTATATAACGAAATTATTGTACTTTTAACTCTATAATTTTACTGGTTGGGGATAGTTTGTAGTATCGTTTTGTTGACAATTGCATTATTGATCCTAATGCCATGTAAATGCAATATAAATGTATCTATGTGTTCTCTTGACCAGGGGCGTCGATCCGTTTTTGCGATTGGGGGGCGAGATTTGAAAATTTTTCCAGAGTGAGCACATGAGAGAGCTAAAAGCCCCACATTGGCATGCCCGAAAGTGTTATTATGCGCTCATTGAAAGTGTCTTGATGGCTCGAAGACCTGACTTTGGGGGCACCCACATTTGGGGACAATAATGGGGGTCCAGGGGGCGGAGCCCCCGGAAGCTTTTAGATTTCAGACATGTGCAACTCCTATCATGGGTGTTAAAATTGTATAAAATAGTGAACCTACAAGTAACGTAATTTTAAAGGGCATAGCGAGGAAAAGATTTAGCCTTGCATGAGATGGATCCACGTGATCCTGTATACTATAGAGCCATCGATATAGTCTAGGGCATTGGGCTCCCATGAAACTAATCAAAGGCGTCAACAACTTCTCAAAAGTGGAGGAGAGACATTGCGAGGAAGCGAAGCGACCGAGCGGGGGAGGGTATGGGAGGGGGTGTCCCCCTCCCATAGTAGGGAGCTTTTGTATTTTTGGGCGTAAAATTGTGCGATTTGGTGCACACCTGAGACAGAAACTTCACGTAATATGAAGTATATAAGTATGGAACCAAATATACATAATGAAAAAGGGAGGGGGACAATCTCCTCCACTTTCAAATGTGGGGGGACATGATTATTAGGTGATACGTATAGCGTATCACCTTTTGTTATTACTCAGCGGGGTGTTTCCACAATCGCACAATACTTCACGATCATCTCTGGCTTTGTGTATATATTTCGTGTCATGTTACAAGGCTCGATCTCGATAAGATCTTGTTCATAACATATCAAATTATCATGCGACATCATTTGATAACGCTACCACGATCCGTCGTCATTTCCCGCGGTCATTCCGATTTCATTCGACATCATTTTGATAACGCTATCACGATCCGTCTTTATTTCCCGCGGTCATTACGATCTCTAAATATACCGCAATTGTGGAAACACAATTATTATTTTTTTTTTTCTTTGTACGTTTTTTGTGTCTCGTGTCTGTAAAATTTGGCTGGGGATATGATAATGAAACCTGGTGAACATAATAGACCTTGGTCCGAAATTGTGCACCTGGGCAATGATTATGACGGTACTACCCTGTGACGTCATGGAGACGCCATTTTGTGAAATATTTCAACAGCCCATATCTTTCTTACGTAATGGTATATTTTCACCAAATTCTGTACATGGCAAGCTAAGTTCAAGGGCTATATAAAAATGTCGCACCCAAGGTCGTACGGACAACGACGGACGCGTACGCGCGCGTCAAAGGGTAAAAATCCTTGAAAAATTCTCAAATCAACCGGCGAACCAGTTTTCCATACGTTTCAGGTCATTCCGAGCATTTCAAAATTTTGCGCGCGTGCGCGTTTGCGCGCGCGCTTTTTCACGCGTAGCGCGCACGGAACAAAAAAAATGGCCGTTTTTTTTGTGGAAACTGTTCCCAATACTTTCTATGATAAATTAAAACAGTTCCCAGATCTCCTCGACCAAAAACGCTCGAACAGGAGGGCGTAAAACTTAAAATCCGCGAGTGCTGCTATGCACAAAATATGTACAAAATATGCCCTTTTTTAATTGATAATAATTTTTAAAATCCACGGGCAATTTTGTTAAAAATATTTTTCCTTGCAGACGAATGAGTTGTAGATACAACGTCATGCATCCTTATCGCCAACCAAACCTCATTATGTAATCATATGACCATGAGAAGTTAACATTAGCAGTTTTCAACGATTTTATCATTTGCGATTATGTATATATCGTGTTTGGATTCCGATATCTCGGTCAATTCTGCTTGAATCTGTCCCAAGTTTTGATATCTTGTAGCTGGGACGATTCTGAACAATTACTATCTCTTTCCGACCGGAAATGTGCCGATGCGCGCGTGCTACACATGAAATCCGCGCGTGCTGCCATACGTAAAATATGTGAAAATGTGGTAAAAACATGCCCTGTTCAATTGATCATAAATTTGAAAATCCATGTTCAGTATTTTGGTCGTTATGTTTTCGTGATAGAGTATGAGTTGTAGGTATAGTGCGATATTCAAAGTTCGCAAACCGGACATCATGACGTCATCAAATTGCCATGAAAAGCGAAAATTTAATTTTGATTGATTTCATAAATTTTGTATTATGTTTGGAAGGTGCAGTTGTGCTTCTATCTCATTCGATCCCGCTCGAATACGTCTACAATTTTGATATGTTGTAGTGGAGATATTGAGGAAAAATAATATGTTCCTATAAATTTGCTCAAATAATGGCAACATTTGTTTTTCCCTTATTGCAATTTAGCATACAAATATTTCAAGAAATTCCAGGTAAGCCGTTATATTTCTTTTGTTTCGTAACTTATGGCGTTTTTAATTAGATGTTTGAAAACAGTAATTGATTCTCAATACAGCGCACATCAAATCTATGCATATAATGCGTTGCCAATTAACGAGACCAGAACACCCTCCCCAATGTTAGGGTCTTCGCCCTCATACTACATCATACAATTTTATGAAACGCCCCTCCTTCCAATAACGGTCAAAATAGTCTCTCACCCCTAGCATTTGTGCGTAGTATCCCTATTAGAAATGAAATAATGCATGGGGAAGGAATTGTGATTCTCACTGTATGTTTAAACACCAACGTATAGCACAATATTCCTTTCTTCATTCATAGAGGTGTGTGTTGACTAACATATCATGACGGAACATTTTATGTTACACGACCGTGTTAATGATGGTGGTGATGATTATTGGATGATCTATTATGTTTCAGAATATCACAAAGGTGGGATCGAGTATGCTGTGCATTAAAGGTGATTATTCCTGATTCTATGTTACACGTGTTAATGATGGTGGTGATAATTATTGGATTATCTATTATGCTTCAGAATATCACGAAGTGGGGATTAATACTTGTCTCGATAATACATTGTTTTGTTGTTTTAGACATGCATACTGACTAAATTAATGCTTTCGTGATGGAAAATGCTATATGAATTTTAGTTGTAATGAAAGTAATGAAATATACAGTTAATATATTTGTAGAAAAATATTAGGAATATATCACCAATGTGAAAAGGTAGTTTCAGTAGAGCCAGTGTGACAAAAGCAGACTTGTATCTGAAACCTTAAAGGGATCTAGTAACTTTGTTGAGATGTGCAAAAATTGATGAATGGTTGATGCAATGTATACTGTTGTTATCTCATATGTCCTCAGGGTATTGTGTGAAAATTTCAGGTCAAATGGACAATGTATGGCCAAGTAATGAGCGAAATGCAAAGTGATATTGGGTGATATTCACCAACTCACTGCATTCACTTTGTACAGGGATGAAAATCTCGCCCGGAGATTTTCTTATCTAAATACTTCAATCATACATATCTTTGTAATGAAAGGAAATTTGAAAACCGAAAGCTGTCCATGATTTTATTGTTAATACGATACAACAAGGTATAAAGGAACCGCTAGAATTACAATTTTATTTTGAGGATTTGGACAATGTTACTAAGTCCCTTTAACCCTTTCAATTTGGAAAGTGTATTATTTATGTGTTGTATTATA